>VXAA01002568.1:815462-895173 GCA_013399115.1 Anseranas semipalmata
GGGGGGGGGATAGCCATCTTAGATGATATCTGAAGCTTCAAATTCTCTCCTTTTTCTTGTAAGAGAAAAAAAAATGAATCTCAGCTCCTACAGAAAAGCTATGAGTGTCTCCGGCCTGTGGGGGCACGGCAGGGCAGGTACTTCTGTAAGTACTCTTGTGCTTTTAAGTGTCTCCAATTATTTTTGAACAACTAAGTAGAGTGCTCATTAAGCATTTCCCTTAAATGAAAATGATGACCTACAAAGTCATGTTAATTAAGAAGCACAGTAAGTCAGTGTGAAGAGGTTCTGTTAGCACAAACAGTGACTTCGATCCTGCGTACCACTGTGCTCATATTTAGTCCTTATTTGTGTTCATACTTCTAGTGTTAAGAATTTGTAGGACAGGATCATTGCACAAATAAAAATTACTGCAGGTCAGCTCAATCCAAGAGCAGCCATTGGCTCATTATGGGATCGTGAGCTGTATCTGCTTTTAGATAGTACTAACCAGAGTGCTCTTGCTTGCTGTTATCAGAAACAGGACCAATTTAGCCTATTGAGAAGTTGACATATATTAGGACTTTTACTGGCTTTCTAGAGTTTGTCATTTGGGCTGGTATGGTGCAAGATCATACACAATGATGCAATTTTAAAGTTGAATCATCACATTTAAGCCACAAGTCCCATTATCTGTAGGAGGCTCTCGCTGTCAGACACCCTCCGACTCCAATTAGTACAGCACAGCCTGGGCTGGGGCATGAATTTCTCCTCTGTGAACCAGTTTAGATGTGCTGAGTCCCACATGTTCTTCATGCAGTACATTTGCTAGCTTTCACCTCATTGCCCCACAGCTTCCCTCTCATCCTTTCTCAGCACAGTCCCACCACATCCACGTGGGAAACCCGTGTGGCTGCTGGATCTGTGATACATGAGATCACAGAATCACAGAATCACAGAAAGATCCCAGCACAAGGAAAGGCTGCAGAGATGCACTGCAGCCAGGAGTTCATAGTCTTACTCAGCCCTATACTGCAATGAGTCTTCCTGGGCAATATCTTGCTGACCAGCTACAATTGCATCCTGTTCCCTTTGCATGACATGCCTCTCATGTGACCAATACTTGTGCAACCATATTCCCTGTTATCTGGTATCAGAAGCCTGGACAGTTCACAGGATTTGGTACTTGGCATCCCAAACCTTTAGACTTTGGGAAGATGAGAAGTGTTCATGCTACCAGGATGACAAAAACTTAAAATCAGTAGCACTCTCTGAGGTTGTATAAGATTGCTTCAGCTAACACAGCTCTATGAAAATGTAGGAACATCCTCTGAAATAAGGATTTGGCCCTAAAACTGCAGAGAACAAGCTTCTACAGTTAGGTCTTGCTCTTGTAAAGGGGTTAAAAGAATCGTTTTGTAACTGCCTGTACACAACTATACACCCTAGTGAAAAATACCAGAGCCTGGAGCATTCTTCTTCATACTTGGTTAGAAAACACCGCTGTTTTCTTATAATTATTAATAAACCTATTTTAATATTGGGGCATTTATTTTGCTTTTGACAGCTATCTACCCTAAATTCTTTACTTTTTCAAACAAGAACAGAGTTATTAATTAAAAACAACAAACCAAAAAAAAATCAGAAATTCAAAAGAAATCTGAAATATGAGTTAGCAATTTTCTTCATGAAATTAGTGGAATTTTGTGCCTAGTGTTACAATACTGTATTACAATTACTGTACAAATACAATTACTCTATTACTTACAATGGTAAGTGTACTCTCACCATTGCTTCTAAGTCACATATGTGGCCACTTGCTTTTTTGTATTAAGTATTCAAGGGCATATCTCTGCTGATGTAAATTGTGACAGCTCCGTTGAAGCCAGCAGAGCTTGGACAATATATGCCAGCTAAGATCTGCCCCTTAGTATTCACCCCCATCTGCTGAGTGACTCAGACATACCAAAACTGCCGAGCACCTGCTTGCCTCATATTTCTTTAATGAGTTGAATTCTTTGTGTTGGGTTTGTGTCTCTGCCATATATAATATAATATATAATATATAATTTTTTGTGTGAAGTTTCACCTTGGGCTTTGAACTTGTAGGCACAGAACAAAAACCTCCTGTTTCTAGAGGAACTTACATAATAATAAAAATAATAATATTAATAATAATAATAATAGATAGAATATTAGGCAAATATTTTAATTCATAGGATATGACATTCAGCTTTTATGAACAGAAAGGAGCAATTATCCTAGGTAGACAGGAAATAATGAGGATGACCCATATTCCATAATTGTGTATGAAAATTAACTAAATATTTGTGTAGCTAAGATAACGAACACTTATATTTAAATGTGTAGCCTAGCTTAATTGTGTAGAAGTTTGTGGGAAAAGGTGTGTGTGTACACTAAACAGTTTAGTGGCTGACTCTAGAGTTTCCAGTCAAATCGTACAAAGCAGTTAAGTAGGTAATAAATCAAACTGGGAGAATTTGCTAATAAAATATTTGGTTAAAAGTATCCTAAGATGCATGAGACCTGCTTTCCCAAGAATTTAATATTCTTATTTAACTTTCAGATTAGAGTCAATATGTGATATGTTTTTTCAAATAGACTAAAATATGCTTACTTAGGTAATAAAATGTATTTATTTATCAGGAAGTAAAACTGACAGTAAGAAAAAGCAGCTGTAACATCCTGGAACCAGTCACATAAGCTTCTGGTGAGCTGTTTCAAAAACACAAATATCCACTTACATGAATCCCACTAAGTGGGATTTTTAAAATCTTAGTTTGTCATTAGAAAAAATATAGACTTAAAAAATCTGGTTCTGGAGAAGCATTGTAGAGGAGAAAATAAATGGGCACATACAAACTTCTTGTCCTAATGTAAATGGTTTGTGAATATGTTAGTAGTGATACCTCTGAAGTGGCTTTGGAAGGATCTGATAGTGCTGGTAATATTACTTTTGTAGTTTTGTTCCATCATGTGTCAGAGAATCCAAGTGTTTTATGCATTCTCCCAGTCATTAGCAAAATATAATAGATCGTCAGTCAGGGATAATATTGAGAGGTTCCCCTAGAGGTGCATTTGAACATTTTAGTGGAATACAATGTTAATAAAGGAACATTTTAGAATAGGAAGTGAAAATAATATTGTTAATCTACTGAAATGACAGGAGAAACTTGGGGTGACGGTTCATTATTCCTCTACCAAAATAGGAATTTTACTCAATAACCCCCATCTACAAGAATACATGTAGCCAAGATCAATTTGGTGAAATACTATATATAAATTCTGTTTGAAGAAAAAGATTCTGGATTATCACTTCTGTAACTCACAAAGAACAGCCACCAGGGAGCAACTTCAACATGATTATTTAAAAACTGAATACTCAGATACAGATCTCCTTAACTGCATGTCCTGGTTTGTATATAATTTATTCTAAAAATGAAAGGATGTTTTCCATTGCCTTGTTGCTGTTCAAGACAATCATCTGGGACAGCCTGACAACAGTGTATCAAAAAAATTCAGGACCACAATTCTGTCTTTCTTTTCTCTGCATCCCACATCCCCACATGCTGCCTTTTCTATGTTTCCTTTCACATTTCACTGTGACTGGTGGAGTGTTGCTGGTGAATATTCTTTCTGCAGTCTGAGGAAGTGAGAGTCCATCAGTGAAAAAATTACATGGACAATCCACAATGCACTGTCAAATCACAAAGTTAACAAATGAAAAGAGAGATTAATTTTTTTTATTTTTTTTTTTGGGGGGGGTGGCTTTTTCTTGTGATAGAAGTTACAGTGTTTTTATAGAAATCTGTTTCTTTTTTTGTTAATGGTCTTGCTTTGCAGAATGTTATGCTGTGAGTGTACATATTCCTGTTGTTGACCAGCACTGGGCAATGTCAGATGCTTCAGAGAAAAACATAGGAAATGTAGGAGTGGCAATTAAATATTAACTTGAATTAAAGGAAATTTCCTCTTAAACTGCATTAGCTTATCGTATGACCTCAATCTGAAGTATGTTTTTCCTTCAATTATTATCACAAATATTCATTATAATTATAAAATTCTAAACCTGTTTTAAATCCTGTTAAGTCTAAATAATACTGTGTGGTGGTGGGTTCCCCAGGTCTTGCAAAAAGAATTTATTTCTGTCACTTTTAAATTTACTGCCTTTAAATTTTCTATTTAAATGGGCAGGAGGAAGATAACTGTGTTCAATTTATTTTCTGCATATCCATTTGTAAAACAACCCCCATTTAAAATGGTTCCAATCTTTTCGACCTCCTTTTGAACAGAATTAATTTGCCTCTACCTTTTATATTTAATACTAATTAAATTCCCCAGTGTGATGCTGAGGATTGCCTTGTCTACATCTGTCGTGCATTACAGATAGCCCTGGGCCACAGGCACTCTTCCAAGCTATTTCTACACCCCTTGTATTGTGTAGGTAGCACACACAAGCTGGAAGAGACAACTATTAAAGCTTTTTTCTCTACTACCTGCCAGTTGGGATGCAATGGATCTCAACCTCATTGACAAGCTTGAGTTTTTCAGGGGTAGCTGTCCAAAAGAGGCTCCCAGTCCTGGTTCTCTGGATATTCCCAGAAATGTTTCCAAAGGTCATAGGAAGAGATAAGGGCTGATGGTGCTGATAGAAGGTAGACTGGAAGCTTGCACCTGCAGCAGTGATGTCACCCTCTGGGATAACTACACTTGAAATAGCTGATGAGCAGTAGCTCGATGCCACGCAGTGGCTGACTTCCAGCAAATGGTTCCCAGGAGAGCTTATTCCCTGATGAAATCTGGTGGTGGTGTTGGGTTCCCAGTTTCAAGTATGTGCAGAAGAAGGGCAAGAGTAACAGAATGAAAGGAGGAAGTCTTAAATGCATGCATCCCCGTGACAGGTGGTTCCACAGTCTTCCAAGGATAGATAGTATGGAGTCTAGCCTGGCCAAATGGGCCAGTATTCCTTCACAGGCCACTGGCTTAATTGGAGGCTTCTGAAACAGCCACAGACCTCCTGGACACGTCCTTAAAGACTTGATCATAAGTATGACATCAACAATACTCAAAAGCATCCAAAATTCCCTCTTAGAACAGTAATAGAACAGTAATACCTGAGCTGCCTGAGAGCAGACATTTAGAGCATTCCTGAAGGCAAAAAAAGATGGATGGCTTTTGAATTTGATCTCAAACATTGCCCCAGGCATGCTTTACACTGCGTTGTAAGTACAACTTGGTGTGGGTTTGGGAATATTATATTTTGCATAACTTAGAGAACCTTGTAATTTTTGTTATGGAAAAATCCTATGATGCTTTCACTGAAATTCTGACCAACTTCCAAAGCAAGTAAATCATAGAATCATAGAATGGTTGGGGTTGGGAGGGACCTTAAAGATCACCTAGTTCCAACCCCCCTGCCATAGGCAGGGTAATCTTCTGCCAGACCAGGTTGCTCAATGCCCCATCCAGCCTGGCCTTGAGCACTTCCAGGGGTGGGGCACCCACAGCTTCTCTGGGCAACCTGTTCCTGTGCCTCACCCTCTGAGTAAAGAATTTCTTCCTAATATCTAATCTAAATCTACCCTCTTCTAGCTTAAAACCATTACACCTTGCTAATGACCACAAATTCTGTTGTACTGGGGAATAGTTCATTTCCATGTGCCTAGACATCATGATGGGAAGAAGCATTCCATTGTCCAAAGCCTTCAGTGTAGGAAATTATGTATTTCGTAGTATTTTTTTTTAAAACTTTTTGAAGACATAAACTAAAACTATTGCTACAGAGTTCTAAAACCAAATTAACTACTAATATTGTAGCAGCTCAAGGGAAACTGTCTCATTAGTGCTAGTGGAACTACTGTAACAACTGTGTACCTTTGCACCTATTAAACTTGGAAGTACATAGCCAATATCACAAAGAAAATTTCATTCACTAACTGTACTGTGAAATCACTGTTTCAGCTTATACATATTTCTTAAGTATCAGAAAAGAAGCCAGAATGATATGAAGTGTTAAAATAATTAAGGCCTGGGAATATTTAGATAATAAATGTGCTAACTATATTTATATCGGTGGTTGCTTGGTGCTACTTACCTGCTAAGCCTGTTGCCAAATGAGATTAATTAACAGTATTTCCAATCAGAGGTCACATCACCTTATGTGGATCTCAAGTAATAGAATCAGTAAAACCTTATTATTTAGCTGACAGATTTAATTATCAGATGGAATCTCTAAAGAGTTATAATCCCACAGCCTGCTTTTTACTTTTCTTTACCTGTTTCAACTACTCCATAGTAGTGTGCTGTTTTAAATGGGTTTAAACCAGTTTAAAACCCAATCAGTAATTTTCAGATCTACATACAAGTGATCAAGTTGTCCAGTTTCCTTTTCTGCCACTGTGCGTATAAATATACAGCTATGTCTTCCCTCTGCCAGCTCAGTGAGTTTCATGACCTTGTATTCTTGTCCCTTCAGAGGTGTGTGCTCTGTCTTCCTTCTGAGCAACCTCACCTAGCACTACTGAAGATCTCTGAAGACTTTCACCACTTAGATGTCATTTTTCAGATATTTAAGATATCTGTAATCCTTCAGGTTTGACTGCCAGCAGGTTTCACTTGTGGTCTACTATGTGGTCTACTATGTGGCCAGACTAATATTTCATTTTGGTGATTTCTTTTCCTTTTTTTTTTTTTTTTTTATTATATTTTATTCTAACACTACAGATTTTTGGACTGATATCAACCCGTAATAACCTGATTTGTTATCTTCCTGCAGTAAGTAGTAACAGTAACTTTAGATTGCCGTTCTCCTAGTCCTGTTTAAATTTCAGTGTGCTTTTTATTTTATTTGCGACTCCAGAAGTTCAAGCATAAAAATCCCATTACTCATTAAACAAATAAGCATTTTTAATATAGTTATACCAACAAGAATGAAGGCATGTCAGTGGCCATCACCCGTATCTTTACACAGTCTTTAAACCTGCTTCCATTTTCATTTTGGGGTTCTTTTCCAGAAATGTCTTCCTGGATTTAAGTAAGAATACAAATGATGATTTTTTTTTCTCCTGATACATAATTTTCTTAAATATCTGGCATGACAGGTGTTTTTTTTCTGTGATGCTGACAGGTGCACAATCCCCATCCAACATATCTCAAATTCATTTTAACAAATATTTCAGCAAGATTTAGCAAATACTTTTATTAAGCAGGCTGACCATGCATGGTTCTTTCCCTCAGAGTAACAAACTAACCATTTACCACTGATAACTGGGAAACTCTCAAATCTGTTCCTCCTCAAATCTTTCTTAGGGTAAAATAGGAGTGAATTGGAAGAAGAGGAAAAACAGCTTTCACCTGTAGACCCTTTAGCAATTGTCAGATAAATTAGCCATTTGGGGGAAATTTCAGGTACCTTAAAAACTTGTGTCCTTGTTCAGAGCGGTATTATTTCCATGTTGCTGTATACTAACTCATTTGCTGTATTATCTTACTGCCTCCAAGTAATCAAAACCAGAAACTGTAATGTTAATCTTGTTCTCTGCATTCCATTTAAGCTTTGGGGAGAAACAGTATTTTTATAGGTAGAATGGCTTTTCTGTGAGCATATTATGTATGTCTGAAACATATTGGAAGAAATTTCAGGTATGAAGAAAATGTCATGTGATAACTGTCTTTCTGAGGCTTATTATACACGTAAAGACAGGGCAAAATCTTGGCCTAGATAATAAAATTAAACAAAAAATAATAATAAACTGTTAAAATAATGCCATTAAAATGGCAGAAACATGCTTCTGAAAATCAGGACATGCTAAAATTCAGGTTTCTTGTGCAAACTTAGTTCCAGTCTTTTTTTCATACAGATTATGGTATTGTCCTTTTGTTACATGGGTATGAGTATTTTTCACTTAAAATTCTTATTTCATTGAATACACAAAAAGACCTTTATGTACTTGGGCAAGAGTCAAAGCTCTGTAGAAAATGAGGCCTGTGGCTATTGGATGTTTTTGCCTCTTCCGCAAAGTGCATATTACAAGGAATTGCATGAAGAAAGGGGATAGTGCGGCAGGTCAATCAGTCCTTGATTTATATTGCTCTAGTCGAATGTAGCCCTGGAGGACTGCATTCTTACCCCAGAATTTGGTGGTGGTCATTGTCTGGGTGGTGAGCTCAAGGGTCTGGAACTCAGCTGAAATCTGCAGTTTTAATACTAAAATTTTAATATAACTCTCTATATGTTATATGGAAAAAATAATTTGAAAGAGAGAGCGAGCAAGGAAAAAGAAACCAAAGTGTTTCTGTCCACAAGGTTCACCTTCAGCTTTGCAAACATAAGCTTCAATAACAGACTTTTATAATGTGAGCAAATAGCACAACAGATCAGCTGGGACTGTAGGTTGTAGGGTCTTCAGCCAGTAGGCACAGCATAGTTTATAGCACACATGCTCCCAGCAGCCAGAAATGATGAAAATCGGGTATCTTGGATTCCAGTATCTTGGGATCAACAAGTACTTACAAAGTCTGATTTTGTTACCTGTCCCTCTGTTATCCCATGCCCAAGGGAGGGCATGTGCTATAGTCATGCTATGTTGTGATAAGAAGATGCACATTGCTGTTTCATCAGATAGATTTGTGGATGCTCAGAAAGGACAGAATCTCCAGAAATTGTACCCAGCCAGGACCACAGCCATGTGCAAAGTGCTGGTTTTGAAAAGTTTGGTGAATTTTTTGAGGCTGCAGAAAGCCCTATTTGGCATGAAAATGTTCTCTTCATAGACTCCAAATCCTGTTCCTAAGTAGATATTTTTTTAGAGCAGTTGAAAGTCAAGATATACTGATTTTTTTATCATTGTCCCAAATATTTTTCTCTGACCTTATTCTAGGAAATAGCTGGGGCATTTTGCCTTCAATTTTCTATCAGGAATTCTAAGCAAGTGAAAAGAAGGTTATTACGGGAGTTGTCTGGCAGCCAGTTGACAGGCAGTAATTGTGAGCAGTACAGCCTGAGATGTAAGGGTATTGCTCCCAAACCACTCCAAAGCAGGTCCATGGACAACTCATCATCCAAGCTGCTTGCTTACCCAGGAAAGTTTTCCTATTTGCCTGTAATGCAGCCAGGAGAACCACCTAAGTCTAGGCCCGTATTTTGATCACCGCAATTGTCACAGAATGTTAGGCTAGTTACTTTACAATACACTTACCATCTGTCTGAGGGTGGATATAGTCCCAGTGGTATGGATATATCTCATATGACAAGTTTCCAGGACAGAGCTGCTTTTTTTCTGTTCCTTGATCAGAGAGTGATGCAATGGGAATTTGTTAGATCTGTTCAGATCCACCTGACCCGGCTGTAAGCAGGAAGAACCATCCCTGCTCTCTTTCATGTAATATTTATCCAAGCGCCACTCCAGGATATCATTGTCTGAAACTCCCACTTTATTTTCTGCATTGCAGTTTCTCTTTCCAATGCTGATCATTTTCTTTGCAAGAACAATTATTTCTTCTTTCTCACTAGATCCCTTAAGTATATTTGAGGAAATCCTACTGAATTTAGTTTAAAGAGGCAAACCACGTAGATTTCTGTCTTCTAAGAAATCTTATTATGGAGATGTTAACATCTTTTGTTAGCTTATTCTGTTATTTCATCAAAGAAGTTAAAAACTACTGAGTTAAACTTTTTAAATGAGGTTGTTTTACAGCATGTCTTTGCATAAAAATAAATGACTGCAAAAAATTGAAGTGCTATTTCTAGCTGAAGTTAGTTAGGATTTTAAAGATAATAATGCCATGCTGTAACTTTAAATTTAATACAGTAAGATAATATAGACTCAGGCACTGGGCAACCAGGTGACCAGGCCCAGTCAGGATGGGTTTATGAAAGGCAGGTCCTGCTTGACAAACCTGATCTCCTTCTACAACAAAGTGATGCACTCAGTGGATGAGGGAGGGGCTGTGGATGTGGTCTACCTTGACTTCAGTAAGGCTTTTGACACCATTTCCCACAACATTCTCCTGAAGAAACTGGCTGCTCATGGCTTGGACTGGCGTACTCTTTGTTGGGTTAGAAACTGGCTGGGTGGCCGGGCCCAAAGAGTCGTGGTGAATGGAGTTAAATCCAGTTGGAGGCCAGTCAGTAGTGGTGTCCCCCAGGGCTCAGTATTAGCGCCAGTTCTCTTCAATATCATAATCAATGATCTGGACGAGGGGATCGAGTGCACCCTCAGCAAGTTTGCAGACGACACCAAGTCAGGTGAGAGTGTCGATCTGCTCAAGGGTAGGAAGGCACTACAGAGGGACCTGGATAGGCTGGATCAATGGGCCAAGGCCAACTGTATGAGGTTCAATGAGGCCAAGTGCAGGACCCAGCACTTGGGGCACAACAACCCCAAGCAATGCTACAGGCTTGAGGAAGAGACGCTGGAAAGCTGCCCAGAGGAAAGGGACCTGGGAGTATTGGTCAATAGACAGCTGAATATGAGCCAGCAGTATGCTCAGGTGGCCAAGAAGGCCAACAGCATCCTGGCTTGTATCAGAAACAGTGTGGACAGCAGGACTAAGGAAGTGATTGTCCCCCTGTACTCGGCTCTGATGAGGCCACACCTCGAGTCCTGTGTTCAGTTTTGGGTCCCTCACTACAGGAAGGACATTGAGGTGCTGGAGCGGGTCCAAAGAAGGGCAACAAAGCTGGTGAGGGGTCTTGAGAACAAGTCTTACGAGGAGCAGCTGAGGGAGCTGGGGTTGTTTAGCCTGGAGAAGAGGAGGCTGAGGGAAGACCTTATCATTCTTTACAACCACCTTAAAGGAGGTTGTAGTGAGGTGGGGATTGGTCTCTTCTCCCAAGTGTCAAGTGATAAGACGAGGAAATGGGCTAAAGTTGTGCCAGGGGAGGTTTAGGTTGGATATTAGGAAAAATTTCTTCACTGAAAGGGTTGCGAGGCATTGGAATAGGCTGCCCAGGGAAGTGGTTGAGTCACCACCCCTGGAGGTCTTCAAAAGATGTGTAGATGCGGTGCTTAGGGACATGGTTTAGTGGTAGACTTGGCAGTGCTAGGTTAAAGGTTGGACTTGATGACCTTAGAGGTCCTTTCCAACCTACATGATTCTGTGATTCTGTGCTTTACTGAAATTTATTTTTTCATTTGGATTTGTTTTTTCATTTGTTTTATAGCTGTTCGTTGTTAAATTGATATTCGTGCAAGAAACTGGAGAAAATGATGTCATCGCTAAAAAGACAATATTATGAAAAGATCCACTGAATTATGAAATCAGGTCTCATATGTATAGAGGTTCAAGAGTGAGAGCTACAAAGCATTGTTTGCCTTTAGACCCACAAAATCAGATGCACATATATTTGGGTGCCTGTTCTGCTCCAACTCAAGTCTGGCAGCTCTTCAGTCAGCTCTGCTCCTGGAGCTGAGTAACTGCATTACTGGGGCAGTGAGCCCAGCCTAATACACCATAATTTTGGTTTGAAAATGTTTATAATTTTCTCTGTATTTTACATTCTACGCTAACAAATCAAATGCCCTTACAATTTGTTTCAGAAGCGCTTCAAGATAAGAATTAAGTTTAATACTGTTGTCATAGTTTCATTGGTCACCTGCCATTCTTTAAAATCACCCATGTTATATGATTGTTACTTTATTATTTCAGTCTGATACTGAAAAGAAGTGAAATAGTTTTATACTGTGCTATCAAAGCATCCACTAGGGACTGCTACTTTTAAGTGTTCTGTGACATGGTTTGCTGGCACTTGTGCACCAGGAACAGAACATTTTAGGAGTTAAGGATTCCAGATGTACTAAAAAAAATTGCTACAGACATTGCTGTCTGTTGCATCATTCACTAATTTCAGATATTAGTGTGCAAGAGTTTATTAAACATGCTGGATTCCCATGTTAAAATTTACAATTTTAATATCAGACACAGACACATTTTTTATTTTCACCACATTCTCTAGTATAGCTGCAGTAAATATGTAATAGTATCAATTAAAAAAAAAAATGCAAGTCAGTGATCAAAAGTAAATCATATTATATTTTACAGGGATTTCAGAATGTAGTTTAATTGCCATAATAGACTGGGGAAAGGAGGATGAGAGAAAGCCAAAGAAATGTGAAGAGTAAAGCTTGGTTGAAACATTTCCACAGTAATGATTTTATCTACCATTTTCTGCTTCAAAATAGGAGAATGAAAAATACAGATCAGAAGTTCTCTTTCTGAAGTGTCTGTTCATACACATGGAAAGTTTTCAGCTATTTTAATGACAGAATCAGCACAGTATATGCCTTACTGTTTGGAAGGTCTGTTTTGAAGAATATATCCTTGTGTAACTTCTGTTTTCATCCTTTGCTTTTAATTTTTATTTGGACAAACAGACTCCAGTTTAAGAATTATAGATAATAATATACAGTAACTGGGGATGAGGAAATATTACCTTATACTCAGCAGATGTTTAATGTCACTAATGTTCAGGAAAAAATTGAACACCTAATTTAGTGTACTAGGTTGGGAAGGAGTTGACTTTCCCCACAGCAGCCCACGTTGTGCTGTGCTTTGCACTTGTAGCTAGAACAGCGTTGACATCACACCGGTGTTTTGGCTAGTGCTGAGCAGTGCTGGCACAACATCTGTTCTCTCTCCAACTCCCTCTGCAAAGCCAGTAACCTGGGGGTGGGCAAGAGGTGGGGAGGAGACACAGCCAGGACAGCTGACCTAAACTGATGAAAGGGATATTCCATATTGTATGACATCATGTTCATCAATAAAGCTGAGGGAGGAGAAGGAGAAGGGGGGGCTCTCGATATGAAAATTGTATATATTCTGGAGCAATTGCTATGCATATTGAAGCCCTGCTCCCCAAGAAGTGTCTGAGCATCACTTGCTGATGGGAAGTATGGAAGTTATAGATGTTCCTGACAGCCAACTCTTATACTCAGAAAAGCAAAGAAAGAGCTGATGTGAACATGCAAATGACCCTTATTTACATATCCAGTTGTTTCAATAAATACTGAATGGTATATGCTAAGACACTAAAAATAAAACAGACATTACTGTTAATCATGACCATCATAACCATCAAAGTCTTGGTGTAAGCAGAGGTTTAAACCTGTACAGGTTTAAACACCAGACCCTCATACATCATCTCTTTCTTAATCCATCCTGTTTGTAATTCTTGCCACTTTGTACATAGTCAACCTGTAAAAATGCAGAGTATGTGTAATTTTTTAGGCTAGTGAGAAGGACACTCACATTTTAGGAAAACACCTAAACTCCAGATTCTATCTTATTAGATAAATATCTATAAAAAGCAAGAGGACAAAAGCAAATGAAAATCTTTGCTTTTTAACTGAGCACACTGCTTAGGCTATACTTCTGGAAAGCAACAAATCTTGGTTCAAATCTCCTCTGAACATGAAGACCTCACTGTGGTGAGGAGTACTTGCACTCTGCAATTAAATTAAACAAATATTATGTTATGAATCTCACCCACAAAAAATATCATCAGCCTAATTCTCAATTTCCAAATAGATATGGAGTGACCAATTTATGATCTTCAGGCAAATTTACTTTTCATCCAGCTCCACTCAGAACAAATATTGTTAAGTTTAACTCCTGCCTTTTTCATATTTTGGTACCTCGTTATGGATTTTGTGTTCTTGTAGAATCATAGAATCACAGAATCATCTATGTGGAAAAGACCTTCAAGATCATGAGGTCCAACCATCAGCCTGACCTACAGAGTCCCATCACTTAACCTTGTCTCTTAGTGCCATGTCCCCACCTCTCTTGAATACTCCAGGGATGGGGACTCCACCACTTCCCTGGGCAGCCCATTCCAATGCTTTACCATTGTTCCAACTTTCAGTGACAATGAATTTCCTGGTAAATTCTCAATTTACAATACTATTGTCCACATTATTAACTGTAATTAACATTATCTGATCCATAATCTGTGTTTGGCTGAAACTCAAGGTTCTTAAGAGCTAATCCCAAAGAATAATACTAAATGAAAATCCTGGGAAATAGGATGAATTGGAAAAATTGGAATTACGACTACTGTATCTGAAACTGTACTGAAAATCTTTTGCAAAATGATATTTTACAAAGCTATCTTCTGAGATTGGGGGTGGCTCTTTAAATTAGGCTGTTGGTGTAGTCTATTATATAGTGTAGTCTATTGTTTCACAGAGTCAGGAGTCCTGGATTCTGTCCCAGGCATTGCCAGTGATTTAACGTGTGATGGTGAGAAATGTCATCTATTAGTGCTTCAGTATCCCCATCTGCAAAAGAAAGCATAAATATATTTGCTTACTTTGATCTTTAAAAACACTGGTGTACTCTGCAGAAAAAAAAAAAAAAAATCTGCTGCTTTTTCCATTTAATAAAAGGGGTAGAAATCCATTTTTTCGGTTGAGTGTGGCTGCCCCCTATATGAGTAAAACATGTTATTAAAGGGAATATAAAGAGAATTTCAATAGGAGCAATGCACCTGACTGCCATTTGTGCCTTTGAAAGTATCCCTATTTTTGTGTTCCAGCACTTACTATGATAATCATGGCTTCTGTAGGTAAAACATCTATGCTTTTAGAAAACTAAGTAGCCAGTACATACAATTTTGCCAGCTCTAAATGTCACAAGTTCATTTCTGATGAATTTCAGAGCAGGCAAATCTCCTTTCCGCTGACTTTAATGTGAGTTGGCCCAGGTCCAAGGGATTCAATACAAGCTGTAGCTATCAATCTCAAAGCAACTTTAATGATGGCACCAGTAATAACAGCTCCACATTCAAAACCAGGTGCAGTTATTTTTTCAGATTTAACCAGTTAATCTGTTGGCTTTAATACCATGAATCAAAAGCACAGTTTAGGCTACCGTATCTAAATACTTCTTAACATAATGTTATGGTATTTTGTAGATATTTTGAAGTAATCTGTAAACACGTATCAGTAGCCACGTGGAAAAGGAAAGCTGAGCACAGTATCCAGATTTAGCACTTCATACAGAAAATATTCTGCAAAGCTGTTGGAGAAATTAGTTATTCAACTATGCATTTGAAAAACAAGTATTGCTTTGAGCAAGCAATTTAAAGAACAAACATAAAATACCTCAGCAGTAGGGCTGATGCTGTAGAGAACTATGATTTACCTGAAGTCAGCACATAAACTCTTGAATATAAGGATCCTGCAATTCAATAAATGCTGAGTTGTAACTAGAGGCAAATTCAGCCTTAATTGAATAGAAACATATCTGCATGTCCTGGAAATCTCAGGAAAGCAAAAATGTTCAGCAGTATGGCTCAGAAGCTAAAACGCCATCCGTCTCATTTTTTATCATTTTCTCCATCTGCTTCCATTCCAACCTGCTGCTAAGAGTATAGAATTGTTTTCTGGTTTGCTGTTTACTGTAGCTAAACCTCTTTTCATTATATATCTCAGATAAAAACTTTTATGACATCCTTCCTGAGTTTCTTTGTTGTGTTAGCTTAGGAGCTATCCAGAATAAATCTTTTTCTATTATTACTGTGGATTTTTTGTGTTTTGTTTTTGAAACAGTATGTTTTACCCTTGCTTGACCTGTTACTACTATAGCTTTATGACTAATAATTTGCGCTGTCACAAAGCATAAAAGACAGCCCTTTTTTGTAGTTACCAAACAAACATAAGTATTAGCTGATCTCTGCCCTGAAGAACTTACAATCTGAGTAAGTTCTAATCTCTTGACAACTTCAGTGCAAAACAGAATAAAATCAGCTTTCAAGACATGTTGAGGGGATGTCTGACTAGCTCTTAAAGATCTTCTGCATCAGAAATAGCAGGATAGATTTAGCTTTTATGCAGCTTTTGCTGCTAAGTCCATTGCAAAAGTGCATCTGGGACCTAAGTTATCCCATTCACACCAATAGCATAGATGTGTCTGCAACTCTCGGGGGTTACACACTATGGATATTGGGGCAATATTTAGTCCCATCTGTTCAGTGGAAGTTCTGCATGTACACCTCCGTTCCCAGTGTAAAAAAAAAAAAAAAAAAAAAAAAAGAGGGCTTGCACAGACCTGAGAGCAGAATTTAGATGAAAGAATTTAAATTAGCCATTCTGTTTGGCTTAATTTTGTTTAATACTATAGGTTTTTGTTTTTCCACTTTCCGCTCTTTCCTTAATCATTAGAACAGCTGTGTTTAATGAGCTGCAACTGAAATAGGTCAATAAAATGTTACCTGCATGATTAGAGAGAACCTACTGGGTATGTAAGTGTGATTAAAAGTGCTATAGCCCAGATTTGAATGAGATGGCATGTACAATTATGGATTAAGATAACATTTTTTATGGAACAGAAAAGCAAATTTCTCTCTCATATGCAACAAATTGCAATGAAAACTACTTAGAAAAAAAAAAAAGATCTAGACAGTAAAAGCAGGCAGTCAACAATACACAAGTGTTTTCAGAATGTGTGTGCCCCCTGAATGGGCTGTGCTTTGAAACACAGCTTGGAACCAGAATCAAAGACTAAAGCTGAAAAGGGCAAAAAGAGGAATAACTATTGAGAAAAAAAAAATATTTCACCCATTAAATTTTTTTGTGCATTCTACTTGTATATTTAAAATGTCTTGTGTCAGTGTTACCATGCAGTTCTCTAAGCATGTTTTGCAAACTTTTGGCAAATCATAATACAAGTATCTAGACTACTTAAAACCTTTTCATCAGACCAGATGCTGCCAATATGTTTTGCCCTCTCACAATCACAGAATCACAGAATGGCTGAGGTTGGAAGGGATCTCTGGAGTTCATCTGGTCCAACCTCCACACTCACACAGGGCCACCTACAGCCAGTTGCCCAGGACTATGTCCAGATCGCTTTTGAAGATCTCCAAGAAGGGAGACTCCACAACCTCTCTGGGCAACCTGTGGCAGTGCTTGGTCACTCTCACAGGAAAACAGTGTTTCCTGATATTCAGGGGGAACCTCCCATGTGTCAGTTTGTGCCCATTGCCTCTTGTCCTGTCACTGAGCAGCACTGAAAAGAGCCTGGCTTCATCCTCATTGTACCCTCTTTTCAGGTATTCATACACATTGATGAGATCCCCCCAAGCCTTCTCTTCTTGAAGCTGAAGAGTCACAGACCTTTTCTCATAGGAGAGATGCTCCAGTCCCTTCACCATCTTAGTGGCCCTTCCCATTCATTTCATTTAACAGTGGGTCCACATTTTCCATAGCCTTCCTTTTGTCACCTATGTGCTTACAGAAGTCCTTCTTGTTGTCTTCAACATCTCTTGCCAGGTTCAATTCCAGTTGGCCTTTGCCTTTCCTAATCTCATCCCTGCGTGATTGGACAATGTTTCTGTATCCCTTCCAGGATACCCATCCTTGTTTCCACCCTCCGTATACTTCCTTTCAGATTTGAAGTTTGGCCAGGAGCTCTTTGTTAATCCACACTGGCCTTCTGTCATTTTTGCCTGACTTCTTATCCACCAGCATGGACCATTCTTGAGATTGAAGGAGGTGACCTTTGAATATTAAACAGCTTTCTTGGGCCTTTCTTCCCTCCAGAGCCTTATCCCATAGGACTGTTCCAGTCAGATGTTTGAAGAGGCCAAACTCTGCTCTCCTGACATCCAGGATTGTGAACTTGCTTTTTGCCCTCCTCCTTCCCCTCAGGATCCTGAACTCCACAATTTCATGGTCACTGCAACCAAGGCTGACTTTGACCTTCACATCCCCAGTGTACTTCTCCTTTTGGATGAGTATGAGATCCAGCAAAATGCCTCTCCTCATTGGCTTCTCTATCACTTGGGTAAAGAAGGTGTCAATGCATTCCAGGAACCTCCTGGACTGCTTATGCCCTGCTGTGTGGTCCTTCCAGCACGGCTGAAGTCCCCCATGAGAACTAGTGCCTTCAAATGTGAGGCTGCTCCTATCTTTCTGTGGGAGACCTCACCCATTTGTTCTTCCTGGGCAGGTGGCCTATAGTAGACACCTGCTATAATGTCACCTTTACCTGCCCTTTCTTTAATCCTGACACACAAAATCTCAGTTGACTCCTCATCCATCTCCAGGCAGAGCCCCAGTCACTCCAGCTGCTCTCTCACATAAAAGGAAACTCCCTCTCCCTGTCTTCCCAGCTTGTCTTTCCTATATAGCATATAAAGACTCCTCCTTCTCTGACTAGAAAATTGGTTGTTGTCAGTCCAGTCAGGTTTTGCACACTGAGCATTATACTATTTTATAGACCTTCAGGATGCTTTGATATCATTAGTTTGGTGAAAGAATGTCATGTAAATGACTAATATATTATTTTTCTTATGTCAGTTTCAAAACAATAGTGACTATCACACCTAGCTGGGCTGAGAAGCCCACCTACAATATCATCAAGAGCCCACAGTCCTGTGAAAAGCCTTTTTTGACATAAATTTTGTGGAAATCACAATACTTCTTAAGGTTTCTGATTCATTTTGTGTGCTAATTCAGGGTGAGTCAATCCAAATTATTAGAGATAGCATGTAAAGAATATTTACATTAAAAAAAAAAAAAGTACGTTTGTGGGAAGATGCATGAGAACTGAAATGTGGATCTGGAAAAAAGTGTCTCTTAATGGTGACTGGCTGGAAACTGCAGAGAGAAGAGAGAGAGAAAGGGAGGAAGGGAGTGAGGGGGGAGGAGGGAGAAGGAGGAACAATAAAAGAAGAAAAGTATCTCTCTTGTAGAAAAAAATGGAATTCTTAGAGACAAGTTGACCACATTCCATCACCATTTAAATTGCCAATCGTCCTTTATTTCTGCTGAAGATTGCAGTCCCAATGCAGTTTTGCACTGAACTTAACATATAGGTAATTATCCCTTCTTTTTCTGAAGATGAAGGGGAAGCTGAGGAATCTGGTACACCTATATATTTTAGAAGCAGAACATAGAATACAGGGACTTTTCATCCCTTTCTTATTTCTAGCTCATTTTTAACATTCCATCGCTGTGTATATATGAAGTATTGAGTATTCAGCTGAAGGTTAACCTGGTAAAAGACACTCTTATTCCAGAATAATACACACAGATAGCAAGAACTATAGAAAAGCAAAGCACAGCCTACCTTAACCCCAGCTATCTTTCATGTAGAAAGAAATCCTGATAGGAAAAAGGAATGGGTTTGCAATGAGAAAATCTAGACTTTTATTAAAATACTAAATTAGACAAGTCGCAGGTTTCATGTNTTCTAATGTGTGGGCTGGTATTTTCTGATATATCAGATGTTAAAAGCTTACATATTATTGAGCTATTCAGATTATATATTGAGCTATTCAGATTAAATTCTGGAAGATTTAATTGTATGAAAAATATACTTGGAGCTACTGGTCAAAGAGAGCATCAAATTCTCTAAGAATGGTAAAAGGAAGTAATGAGAGAATCTGTAACAATAGTAATAATAGGAAGAAAGAGTGAAGAAAGAAAGAAACAAAGGAAAAATATAGAATTTTGTATTTTAAATTTAAAACTATTACCTTACCATTCTCTTAATTCTGTAGCAGACATTTTTTTAGGGAACATTTATCTTTGCAGCCTTTTTGTGTGTTAGTGATTGGGTGTTAATGCACTATAATTTGCTTCTGTACTGGAACATATGGTCACACTGTCTGTTTTTCGTGTTTTGATCATTTTTGTCTTGCATCAAGTGCATATAAATGGAGTTACAAGGTATTTTCTTTGGCATATATGAAAAATAATCTGCAGATGTCAGTCTACTGTATGCTTTGGAAGGGACAACAGAATGGACACTATCCTTATTCTAAATTTTGTTGGTTTTGTAGTCTGCTTACTCACATTTATTTCAGTTCAGTTTATTATATTAGATTATAGCTCTTTGAAAGTAGAACCTTCAGTGGAGAAGTGGAGATTCCCATTTTCTGGCCTCCATATAACTCAGAAGGAATCATAAATATCCATTTATATATATATATATATATATATATATATATAAAGGAAAAGAAAAGTCAGAGGTAAAAAATGATCTGGGGAAAATATTAAGGGCCTTTCTGTGCTACCCTTAATAGATCAAGGTCTTACTTGGGAGGAGAAGGGAGCAGGTTATACATTTTATTCTGTTCTCTTTTCATTCTTCCAAATGTTTGCCTCTATTTAATGTGATTTGCATTTGACATGAGTCTAAATCAAAGACTGCAGACCTGCACTTTTAGATAGATTGAAAATTGAATTTTATATTCATATTTGGCATCTCAAGACCGTTCATATTGCAGTAATTGAATGAATTTCCCTTCTTTAATGCAATATTTTATTCTTACAAGACCGATTGCTGATGTCCTTGATTTTGTTCTTTATCGAATTTTTCCTTTTATTGTCACAGTCTTTAATTGCCCTTAAGAGCAGAAGTGTTTATCAATTTATCAAAAATTAAAACAATAGGTGGGCAAGCCTATTTATGAGGCAATAGCAGTAGTTTCCCCAAAAGATTTATCTCCTTCTGACCATTACATTAGCTAAAATAAGACAGAAAAACACCTCCATCAAATGTTCTTGTTTTCTAAGATAAGATAGGGGACAATGGACAATTATTATGGGTTAAACCCTACTGCTTCCTCTGTGATATTAAAACTGGTGCAGGTTCTCTGGGAGAAGCAAACCATGATGTGGGGCAGAGTCTGCCCTGTTGTCTGTGCAGAGCTGAATCCCACAAGGACTGGGCAGCATGCAGGTATAAAGACTGCACAGGGCAACAAAGCTATTGCAACTGGGAGATGCTAATTCCTGTGTCCATGCACGGAGTCATTTCTACTGAAGGGATTTCCATGGGATGTGTTTGTGAAAGAAATGCTTTGACTTATTAGCATAGCCTTGACTTGCAGAAAACCTAGCAGTATCTCTGCCAAAGCCACTAACGTATGCTCTGCATCACAGCTTGAGCCCTTTATTGAGTGTTTCTCCTCATGAGGAACCAGTGTGATCACACAGAACAGTGTAGTCATCAACATAGCCACAGCAAAATTTCCAGTCTTATAAAGATTTTTTTAATGTTTCCTTTTGGGACAAAAGTGAATAATCCTCTTGCTATGGACAGTTAAAAGAAAGATGGCAAAAGAAGATGGCAAAACTTTCATAGTAATAATAGTTAAAGAGAACAGAACAGAAACATGAATACAGACAAATGTAAGTTCCTATCTTTCAAGGATGGTTGGAACTGTAAAATGCTGTTAACTGTTGTCTGGTTGCAGTGAATTACCTTCTCTACTGCAAAGAAGGTGCTGTTGCCTGTCATTTTTATGTCAGAAACAGCCTCCAGAATCCAGATTTTGTTGTGTGAACAGACAGGATTGAGACTTGGTCATTTTTCAAGATTACCGGGGCTTTGATATTACTACAGTGCTTTAATTAAGTATTCTTCTTTACTTTCATTGGTATTTGAATATGTTTTTCCACTCGCTGTCCTAACTAAATGTGGATGAGGTTGCAGGTGATTGACTGCTGCTGTCTCACCTCATTTATAAAATTATTTCAGAACCTTGGTAACATCTGAATGGCAGAAGTCTGACCTGTAAAACAAACAGCGGGAAAGGTTTAGCCCAAAGATACTATCTGACACCAATTCCTTTTAACAGCCCTGTTCTGAAGGGATGTGAGAATGACTTTGATGGTTGTAGGACTGCAGTTGTTCAAGAGGTCTCCATATTTTGGAGGTTAAGCAGATATTATTGTATTTATTGTAAGAGCACAGGATGCTAGCAATCTGAACAAATAATAATTAGACATTGTGAATTTGGGGCTCTTTAGGACAACCTACAACTGAAAGACCTGATACAGCCCATATTTATCATGTTTACAGTTGTGGTCCTAAAACAACTAAGTGACATTAATTGCCTTTATTAACAGAAGACGGGGAAATACAAATGTTCTCAGAAGAACCTTAGACTGACACTTATATAAAACTGAGTTGTAATCTTATAAACTCCTTGTCATGCCAAGCACTCGCTAGTGAGTTACATGGTCACATCACAGGTTATGAGTGTTTTAAAGGAACAGCAGAATCATAATCTTAAAACCACGTTATACAATCCCAATTCTCTTTTAGACTTGGTACAGATATCCAGGCTCAGCTTCTGCAAACACAGAAGTTATAAACACAAAGATTCTCCCTTCTTTAGGTTACACATTACAAATTGCATGAGGACTTGTTCCTATTTTAACTCACAGGAAGCACCATTGTCTTTCATCACTTGTAGGGAATGTATCCTGTTTGTAACGGGCCCAAATAATAATAATAATAATAATAATAATAATAATAATAATAATAATAATAATAATAATAATAATAATAATAATAATAATAATAATAATAATAATAATAATAATAATAATAATAATAATAATAATAATAATAATAATAATAATAATAATAATAATAATAATAATAATAATAATAATAATAATAATAATAATAATAATAATAAAGGGGGTAAGGAAAGGAAAGGAAAGGAAGACAAAAAAGGAGAGAGAGAGAGAGAGAGAGAAATGGAGGACAGCATGGGAAACAGAACTGACAAACAGAACCAATTGGCAAAGAAAGGAGGAAGGAAGGAAGATATGAAGGGAAATGAGCAGTTCAAGGCCAGTTCAAGCAAGTTCTGCATGGCAATTTTGCCATTTGTAGCAAAGTATCTTCCTCCCCTCCCTGTCACATTGATGCTTTCTGTCTCCCATTTCCACCTGTCTTTTCCACTCTCCATGCCCCTATGCCCTTTCTCATCATCTACTCTTGAAATGGTAGAAGGAAAAAAAGAGATTAAAGAGAAAAAAGAGACAGTTTCAAAGCAACACCATCTTCACTCTTTCCACTTAAATTCCTTTACTGTTAAACAGCACAGATTTTCCTGCAGCACCAGCTGCATTGTGTAATTAAGACTGCAACTGCAAAGTGGAAAACTAATACATTTTTATCATTTTACTGTGCACTAAAAGGCTGGCAGAGGCCTCCTCTGCCACAGGTGCTGCAATTGCTAAGCGCCAACTGCTTTACAAACATGGCAGTTTCACAAATGACTTTGTCAGTGGAGCAGAGAAAAATATGCACCTAAAATGCATGTAGCATGCAATTCCCTGCATTTGTAGGACTTTTTACAAAAGATTGGAGGCTTATTTTTTTCCCATGATACAGAAATAATCTTTTTCTCTGAGAACAGACCAGTGAACCAGATGTGAAGCAAGCCTGTGAAATGCAAGCACCTAATTACATCTCAAAGAATAAAATAGACTAGTTTAAATCCACAAATCCTGACTGTAGCTCAGCACAAAAGGCAAACCTAGGAACTGAGCTTATGTATTCTATAGGCATATGACATTTTCTTCAAAATAATTAAAATTCACCATGGAAAAACATAACTAATTCTTGATTAATGGAAAGAGTGAATGTATGATAAATTACAAACTGAAATTATCCTGTGCTGCTGCATTTGAAAGTTATGGATCATAACCCCAACATTACCTTTTACAGAAGTACATAGCAAACCTTATTGTTACAATGTCAAGAGACCCTATCCACAGAGACATGAAATCAAGTCTCTTCCAGGTCTTTAAGATAATAATTATAGTCCCTACACCTATCTAGCAAAGAAGTCCCCCAAAATTCTCATCCTCTGAGTTTTGCCTGCAGATGGCTAGTAGAAGTTATTAAGTTTTATGAAGACTGCAAATGAATGGAGATATAAGCAGTCACTAAAGGTTGTTCTGTTCTGTGCTTATTTGCTCTTCCCTTGTTATATTACAGCCATGCTTAGTTACAGACAATGACAACAAAATCAGTTTTAAAAAACATGTTGCCTAGTTTCTCAATTTCTCTGTCATTTATACTTGTTTTCAATTTCTACAGTTTATTTGTCTGATGTCCTCAGATTCCTTTCTACCAAAGTAGGGACAGCTCTGGTTGAACAAGAGCTGTTGTATTTTCCATTAGGCCCTAATATAGGTATTTTTAGAGTTGAGTGGGGCTCTAGTCAGTAAGATCATGCAGCTGCCCTTTTTACTGAGCCTTCTGAACAAGGTGCACTGGTGTTGAGGTGACCCAGCCTAAGCACTCAGTCTGAATTGTTCTCAGGTGCCCAAAGGAGAAATCCTCAAAAAATTTTAACCAAATACAACCAGATCAGTCTATAAAAGGTAAGCTTTTGTATGGCTGCATCTGATTACATCTAAGCTGGCTCACAAAGGAATTAGAAAGTATAAAATAGACTCAGGCAAAGCTGGGCTGAGATGTGATACTGAGACCTGTTCAATCTTCATGTTTGGTGGTCCTGTTAGGTATTCTCGGGTCTATTCTGTTCTAACTTTGTGGTAGACTGTACATCATTTGGGATAAGGTGTAGGTGAGGCACTGTTGAAGGTCTCTTTTTTTGAGAACTTGCAGGCACCTTGATATTTAAGGAGCTGAAGAGACCAGAGAACAGTAAAGAGAAGAAATTAGAAGACTAAAGGAGGTAAAATTGAAGATTTGTTGTATTATGCCACTGAGCTGGGACAGCTTCAATTTGGAGGCATGTTTTCAACCATTAAGTACAAAATCAATTAAAAATAACTTAAATAGCATAATTAACTAAAATAACTAATTAAAATAATACCTACACAGAAATCAAAGCTACCTGATGGGACAAAGCAAGGGCATACACTGAGAAAAAGGTTATTTTCTGTTGGAATAAATCAATTAGATCTGTTGTTGATTCCAAAATTACATGTGGCACAATCATGAAAGTACATCATTTCTCTGATGTACTTTGATGAAATACATCATTTCTCTGTGTTGATGATTATGACTAAGCAACCTAAAAGTCCCCTGACTTGTGCAAATAGGCTACTGCTCTACATGAATGACAAAATGAGCAGACAGTCACTTCTTCCATTAACTGTTGTAGATATGTTTCTTCTAAGATAGTCACAGCAGTGTTTTGTTTGTTCTTACAAACTTATTGCCCTCAGATGTTCTGAGAATAGGAAAGATTTGGGCTTCAATACAGAAGTGGAGGTGCTGCTGCACAGCTTAATTCAGGGTGGTTGCTTCGCTGGTGTGGGGTAGAAGGAAGGATGCTCAAGAGCAAGGCAGAGAGAGAGGATCAAATTATTTACTAAAAAACTGCAAGGTTTGGGGAGAATTAGAAATACACTGCCTCTTGTTTTTGAAGGAGCTTGGTGTTTTCTTGAGAGAAGTAAGAGGCTCTTTTCTTGGGGAAAATAATCTGAAGGGTTTTGGAGATGCTTAATGATAAACCAGGCACACTAAGGAACCACAGTCCTCTCTGTGTTTTAATCCATCTCTCTGTCTTATCTCCATCACATCCAGAGTAGTTTGGGTTACTACTCTACCCTTATGCAGGTTTTACACTGAGAAGTGGAGGTGAAGAGGGAGTGGAGAATATATGTATTGCCACTTTTCATGACACTGCAGAACATAAAAGTAAAAAATAATAAATTAAACTGTGAACAGGGAAGTACCACTTTGCCTTCCTTTTTTTTTCTTTCTTCTTACATGTTAGCCACATGCCAACATTACTGAACATTAAAGCATGAAGAAAATTGGTGTGGATCTTAACTGTCGTATTATTATCCCACACAGTTAAAATTCTTGAAGGAAAAGTGACTTAGAAATCTGATTATTTTGTCATTGCCACAAATTGATGTATTAATTGGACACTGCACTTGCAAAGTGCCCCTGTGAACGCAAACATAATGTGTCTGTTAGATTAACAAAAGAGCACACACCTGTTTCTCAAGCAAACTTTCTTTCTGATGCTGTCACAGAAACATTCTGAGGGAGAGTTTTGTCAGATGGCATTACAATTTAAACAAAGAAAAATAAGCTTCTGAATTCATACATATTTCCTTGTCATTCAAATGCCAAGGGATTTTTAACATAATGTTTAAAGTACTGAGTGACTCAATTTCAGTGTCCTCATAAATATAGCTAATGCATAATGATGAATAAGTTATGACAAGAACATATGCAACTAAAGCAGATTTTTATCTATTGTGCAAAAAAGCAAAAGTAGTAAAAGGTGGGACTTTTAAAGTTCTCACCCTAGACAAAGCAATGAAACCAATGAGGAGACAAAAAAAGATTCTAATCTTATTTCACTAGTATAAATCAAGAATTGCTGCCTCAGCTTCTCCAGCGTTAACCTGAATTTTCCATGGTGCATTGTAACATCTCTCGTCAATTGTATTGATTTATCTATTTCATCAAATACTATTTAAACAACTAATGTATCTGCATTACATCCATCCAGCTACTGTTCAAAATTGTGAAAACATATTATTAAAATCATGGTAGTCATGGAAACAGATCATGTAGGAAGTACCTTGCAGAGGATTCTTCTGATTGTGTGCAAGTTCATTGGCCATTTGGAAATAAAATATAGAAATGTAAGATGTCTTGTACGATCAGAGCACTGGTTTATCTAATTTCCATCCAAGGCCAGTATATGAAACTTACAAAGCTGTTGTGGCTTATCACAAATGCGTAATATACCTATGCAATTTTACAGTCTGGGCAGGAGAACTTGCTATTCGTGGACCACTGCTAGATAATCAGTTTATTGTATGCATACAGAGTAGTTCTCAGCTGTGGTTTTTTTTTTTTTTTTTCATCATCACTATAGATGCTCCATTTTCCCATCTCTTTTTATAATATGTCTATCCATTTGCCTCTCTGGCCTGTCATCTAAAATCAGGTAATAACCATTTGGTGTAAGAAAAAGCTGGGGGGGGTGGGGGGACCATTATGCTGTGTGCTTTATTTTGAAACATTGGCTTAAGAATTTCAAGACCCAGTGAGACAAATGAAGTCATGAGCCAAATGTTTTCTAAGTCAATTGAAATTTTAATTTGTGCCACTATTTTAACAATCAGTCAGGAACAAGGTAAAATTACCTGTTTCACCAAGAAGGAAGGTCAGGGGAAGTGAGGAAAAGGGGTCGCCCTTTATGTGAAGGAGCAGCTTGGACGTATGGAGCTCTCTTACAGGAGTGACCTCTGTCTGGTGGAGAGCCTGTGGGTCAGGATCAGAGGAGGGGCTGGTAAGGGTCACATCACGATGGGCTGTTGTTACAGACCCCCTGGTCTGACCCCGTGGTAAGGAAGTGGATAGAGCCTTCTTTAAGCAACTTGAGGAAGCCTCTGAACACAGATTTGAGTTTTCAGAGTGGAATTTAACCTCCCTGACCTCTGCTTGGCAGCAAGGCAGGAGGCAAGCAGGCAACAAGGCTTCTGAAGATTCTCAGGGATAACTTCTTGATACAGGTGGGCCTGTATCAAATGGACCAGATAGGCCGAAGAAGGGTGGTGCACAGCTGGACCTGCTATGAACTAATAGCAAGAACGAGTGGAAGATGTGGTAATCAATGGCAGCCTTTACTATAGTGACCATGAAATAGGGAAGTTCAAGATGCTGTAGCAGAGGAGCTAGGGAAACTGTCAGATGTCAGGCCCTAGCAAGACGTCCCTGATAGAATCATGAAGTGAGTCCTCTGGAAACACATTTCTGGACACCTGAAGGAGAAGGTGGTGACGGGGAGAAGCCAGTGTGAATTTACCCAGTGCAAATCATGCCTGACCAACTTGATTACTATGATAAAATAACTGCATTTGTGAATGAGGCGGAAGTGGTGGATGTCCTTTACCTTGACTTCAGCAAGATTTTTCACTCTGTCTGCCACAATATTTCTGTATCCCAGTTAAGCCCAGCTAAGGTGTTACAATCTGCATGGACAGAGAACTGCATTGGTAAATACCCGTTTGGGTGGTGGGGCTCAGGGGGTAGCAGTTAATGGATCATACTATAATCAAATGCTGATGCAAGGGGAGAACTACAGGGGATTATAGTGGAGGCTGTCATGCTTGATGTCATTATGTACAATCTGAAGGAGGCAGCAAAGGCAAATTTGCAGGTGACTCCAAAATAGGGAGACCAGTCAATATGCTCAAGGGCAGAGCTGCCATTCAGAGGGATATAGTCAGGCTGGAGGAACTGGCCACCAGAAACCTTGCACAAGGACAAACAACCTGGGAAGGAAGAAATCCTTGCAACAATAAAGATTGGGAACTGACTCATTAGTCTGCATCCATAACATTGCATCCAGTTTGGGGACCCTCTTTACAAGATAAAGCAGATTGGGAGCAAGTTCAGCAGGGGGCCACCAAGATAGTCAGGGGCAGGGACTTGCCCTGTGAGGAGATACTGAGGTTAATCTTGTTTCACTTTTTGGTGAAGTTCAGCACTGAAAATATCATTAAAATGTGTCATTTGGGTTTGTTACAGAATAATAGGCTTTTTTCTTTGTTGTACTGGAGTTTATGAGGTGTACAGCTAGCTTCAGTTTGTTGAAGCTTATCTATGAATCGAAGAAGCTAGTAACAGAATATCTCTGAAAGAAAATAAAATAATATAAATAAATGAGTCTGAAAAGCAAATAGAAAAAAAAAAAGCCTAACTTCTTAAGATCAGGCAGTTGTTATGCAGAAAACACTGGTTCGTGACAAGTCTGAATTGATACAGTCAGTAATGAAGTACAAGCACTGAAAGATTTGAACATCCAAGAGATCAAAAAGAGGGTTTCTTTTGGGCCTGTTTTCTTCAAAGTCTAAAGAATACAGCATAAAGAAGCTGTGTTAATCAAATCAGTTTCAAAGGTAGAATCTTCCACACTGAAGGTATATGTGGAGTAGAGCCAATCTGCTGAACTTCACAAATACAAATTGATAATGTGGTGCGAAGTTGATTACACTTGGGGGTCCCTTTCTGTTGGTGAAATGAGCGTGCCTGCGACAGTCTCTTCTATGTGCATGTCTGAACTTTGAACCAGCTGGCAATGCTCTTGCAGCTTGCCAGCATGCATGTGAGTAACCACTGAGGCATGTGCCGAGCTTCTCTGGCAGGTTCGTGTTCTGCACCAAGATTCATGCTGAAGTGACTTTAGTCCTAGCAGTGCCCACATTAGCTAGTTTAGAGCTAGGATCTGTGAGTCTAAGTGTTTCGGTGATTCCATTTAGATCTACCTTTTCTTATATTAAAAATGAGATAACGTAATTAACATAACATTGAGAAAATGATTCCCAACTGTTCTTGGAAGCTAAGAAATATAACTGTTTAATTGTTCCATGGAAGACTGGATGCATTTATATCCAGTCTCTTGGTCAAGAACTTGTAGCTAAAACATGAGATTTTTCCATGTTCTTTGTCTTGTATTCCCTAGCAAAACACAAATCACTTCAGTGGGAACTTTGACACCAACAATGAGTTGTTTTAAGCTCTCTCCCCAAAAGGCCTATCATACAAACAAAATACCCAGCACAAATAATGCAGGAGTAAAGACAGAGAGCAAAGCAAATAAAATAACGAGATTTGTTGATAAATAAATAAATAAATAAATAAAGATTTAATAATAAACACTTTTCAGTAAGTATTTCTGCTTTCCTTAAATCTATTATGTCTAAATATACTGAAAACAGTATTTTGTAGTTTGTTTGGAATCTTTTATTAGAAACTGTAAGCTTTGTCTTGAAAAGATCCATGGAGAGTATTGTGGTAGGTTGACCTTGGCTGGGCACCAGGTGCCTCCAAGCTGCCTCTCACTCCCTCTTCTTAGCAGGACAGGGAGAGAAAATACAGTGAAATAACTCATGGGTTGAAGTAAGGACAGGGAGATTGCTCACCAGTTACTGTCATGAGCAAAACAGACTCCATTTGGGGAAGATTAATTTAATTTATTACCAATAAATAACAGAGTAGAGCAATGAGAACTACAAGAATAGACTAAAACACCTTACCCTCACCCCCTCTTCTTCCCAGGCTCAACTTCAATCTCAAGTCTTCTGCCTCCTCCCTCCTCAAGCAGCCCAGGGGAATAGAGAATGGGGGTTGTGGTCAGTCCTTCTCACACTCTCCCCCTGTTTCAGCCTCGGCCCCTTCCCACGGGATGCCGTCCTTCCCAAACTGATCCAACATGTGTTTCCCACAGACTGCAGTTCTTCAACAACTGCTCCAATGTGGATCCATAACACTGGGTCCATCATTCAGGAGGAAAATGCTCCAGCACAGGTCCCCCACAGGTGGCAGCTCCTGCCAGACCACCAGTTCCACCATGTGCTCCTCTCTCATGGCAGGAATGGGCCACAGTTCCTGCCATGAGCCTGCTTCTTCATGGGATCTCCACAGCATGCAGCTTTCTTCAGGCCACATCCACTTGCTCTGGTGAGGGGTCTTCCATGGGCCATGGTGTGAATATCTGCTCCATCATGGTCCTCTCCACAGGCTGCAGGGTACCTTCTGCTCCAGTGCCTGGAGCACCTCGTGCCCTCCTTTTTCACTGACCTTGGTGTCAGTTTGTTTCTCTCTACATTTTCTTATTCCTCTCTCCCAGCTGCTGTGGCACAGAAGCTTTTCCTTCCTTAAATCTGCTCTCACAAAGGCACAGCCAGTGTCGCTCATGGCTCAGCTCTGGCCAGCAGCAGGTCTGTTTTGGAGGTGGCTGGAGCTGGTTCTTACCTAACATGGGGCAGCTGCTGGGCTCTTCTTACAGAGGCCAGCCCTGCAGCACCCCCACTGCCAAAACCTTGTCATGTAAACCCACTACAGTACTCTGACCAGCTTCAGCTATTGCCCACTAAACTGTTGAGAAAAGAGTTTTTTATTTAGACTTTATTAAGGAAGCCATCTGAAGGACTGCTTACAATAATCATAATAATATCCTAGCTAAATTCTCAACATATAAGGTATTTTTTTTTGCTTTTTTTTTTCAATTGCTTTTTTTTTATAATTTGAATTAATAGCTAACAAGCCCTTTATGAAGTCTTATTTGATTGTTACAACTCAGTTATTCAGTTGTTACTTTTTCACTGTATTAAAGCAAATCTTAATACTTGTACAAGCCTGCATGTCAGAGAGATCAGCTACAGTTAATGTTAAAAATATCCCTGCTGTTGGCAGTATTTCACATGATAACAATGCTGGGAGTAAATATTATTGAATTGAGAGTAATATTTAGTAGTCTACATTCTGCATAATTACGGATGTAGCATGTCACAATAAGCTGCACAGAAGGGAGAAGATATGTTTATCAGATGTGAATGTTACTTAGACATTTGTTTCCATTGTGCAAGAAGAAATTATGCATAACGTCATTTTACTCATGAGAATGAATTGCACACGAATGGTTTGTGATTACAGACAGAACATAAACAGTGATGACATTGTGAAATTTGCTGGTATGAGAATGGCAGTTGGTGAACACAAGTGTAATTGTAATTGAGCTTACATGGCTTGGCTTGGAGTTGGTACATTTCCCGAAGTTTTCCAGGTCTTTTTCATGATTGGAAGAGTGAATTTGCTTTTATCATGGAGGTGAACTTATCCATCCTGTCTTTGCTGTTATTTTCACTAAGACACTGAACCATTCTAAATTCTTTTGTCTATTTTCTCCCATAGCTTTTGATTTGTGTCCTAGCATAGAGAAGTCCATGCTAGCAATTACATTTTCCAGCGACACTTGAAACTTGGCTAAATGGAGGAACCTGTTGAAGTAGTATGAAAGATTTTACTGTAGCATATATATGTTTTTTGTTGGTGGTTGGTTCGTTTTTGGTCCCATATGTTATGCAGCTAGCTGGCCTATCAGAGCTCACATGGGTTTGTGGGCAGTAGGTTAAATACCAACTTTCAATGAGCAATTTATCTGCTGTTTTCTTACGGCAAGCTGTAACAGAAGTATTCAGGAACAACAGTGCAACTACTGTAACTGTTTCATGTATCAGGTGGGCAATGTAGACAGGTGTTAATGAGAGCATTCAAACCAGCCATCTCCTCCTGCCCCCTGCTCCCGAGGCAACAGCACAGCATGCCCTGAGCAGCTTCTGTTCCCTGATAATGTGTGCTGTGCCGTAGGGTACTGCAGACAACATTTTTCTGTGTAAGCCAAGCAGTGAGGACCACTGGTTTAGACTTGCAGATACATATTTGCAAAGACTTTATCTCTTAAGAAAACTGGAACAGTATGCAACTGCAGTGGGCTGCAGAGCTGCACTGTGTTTTGTAACTTGTAACCCAACTCATTTGATGTTCTCTGTAGGAGGTAACCGACTTGAAAAGGAAAAAAAAAAAAAAAAAAAACTGAATTTGAAATAGGGAGAAAGAAAAAAGAAGAAAGAAATCAAGAAGAAAAAAAAATGGGTTGTTGAGTGGAAAGATATGGTATGGTATTTTTCTGAAAAGTCTCAAATTTAGGTTAGAAAAGGATTCCTGACCTGTGCATGGGTGTTAACAAGGCTAATGACCCAAACTCATACTAACTGTGACAGCTTCCACAACATTTTCAATAACAGCAGGCATTATATTTTCTTTTTCTCTCTCATACTATACTCTTTTTTACTGTACAAATATTTTGATTGTAGCTGATTCAAGAAATATGCTGTCATCTTTCTTTCCAGCCTGTCAGTAGGGTAGTGACACAATGCTGGTTGTTGTTCTGAAACCTTGAGAGGTTTTTATGACTCTCTAATGTAGTTAGTAATACATAAACTTCTGAAAAATTAATCTTTGGATTTGTGAATACGTTTTTTTTTCATCTTGGCACATCGAGATCCAAAATGTATTCCTTCCTCCATCCCCAGAGAAGATTAAGTGGCACCATCAAAAATCATTCTGAAACACAACAGCTTTCAGAAGGCAGAATAAGAGCATCTGGACAATTAGCATAAGCAGGCTGTGATGAGAAGGCACCGCCATTGCTTATTAAAATGACCTGCTTGAATTTTCATTAGTTTCTCCTTTCTTTTCTTTTCTTTTCTTTTCTTTTCTTTTCTTTTCTTTTCTTTTCTTTTCTTTTCTTTTCTTTTCTTTTCTTTTCTTTTCTTTTCTTTTCTTTTCTTTTCTTTTCTTTTCTTTTCTTTTCTTTTCTTTTTCCTTCTTACTTTCCTTCTTTCTTTCTTTGATTGAAAATGCAAAGACCTTTGTTACCATTGGGCATTTAACTTTTGCAAGTGCAGCTCCCTCTGCATTTAAAAGCCTACCCAGATGCATACTGAGCAAAGTATCTGAGTGTCAGCTGTGCCTTTTTGATCTTTTTTTGGATGACTGCTGCAGTGCTAGCTAGATGCTTCTTCTCTGGTAAGGGATAAACTATGAAATGTGAAATCTGGATCATATATCATACTATACAAATTATCCAGTGCCTTTCCATCCACTTGTAGTATCATCATTGCCAAGTGCTGCACAACCTATTACTGATTTTTAAATGGTAATTTTACAAATTTTCCTGAACAGGGTCTCCACCAGATGATATGAGGAGATATGTGTGAATGCAATACCAGATAATGAAGATTGAAAAAAAAAAAAAANAAAAAAAAAAAAAAAAAAAAAAGCATAGATTAATTTTTTTCCTTGCTATACAGAGAAATTCTCCTGGAATCAATAGAGTTGAAAGACATGAATGACAGAAGTGTTAAGCTCATGAAAATGAAGACTTCATACATAACATAGTAACCATGAAACCGTTGGCTGCAGAAATTATACATGAATCCTCTGTGCTAGTGCTATCAACTGAATATCAGACAAAGCTATAATTTACAGCACCCTTCCCAATTCAAATCATGATGCCCAACACTAATCTCCTTCACAAATGTTTTATAACAATTCTCTTTTATACATGTTTACTGTTCACTCTCATCCCTAATGATCATCATTGGGCATAGTGAACTGAAAAAGAGAAACTGCAATGCCCTCACCCCCAATTTGGCAAACTCTTAGCTTCCTATTTGATGAAGCATTAAAGTATTCCTGTCCTGTAATCTTTCATTTCAACAGTGAAAAATGGAAAAGATGCCAGTATTTAATGTCATGAAAAATAATCACACTGCGCCGGAAAGCAAATGTAGCAGAAGATTCTTTCAGCAGAAGCCCTGTAGTAAACTACACTCCACTAACCTTATCTGCAATACTTCAGGAGAAGGCTTGGGGTTTGTGTTCTAGCTCTTTCATTTTACTGGTCTACACAGAATTTTAATTAAACATAGCTTACAGGCTGCATCTCAAAAGGAAAAAAAATAAAATTAGAGCATAGCCTTACATGGAGTTTATATCTATCATGGTGCACCAAGGTAATTTTTTATTTTCTTTCTTCTGAACCCATGACTATTTTATGATGTTAGATAATCAGTAGTTCAACCCATGTATTTAAAAGTGGGTTCTCCATAATATCTCCAGTTCATTAAATTTTTACAGAGTTTTACACCACAAAAGGGGATTTGCCATTTGCATTCTCAATAGTTCTTTCAGTCCATACTGACTGTTATAATGTTATGCATCATTACTTTAGGGAAAAATAGACCAACAGGTTAATAGTAAATCCTCATATTATATCAGATTTTCATGAATATGTAAAATAAAATATATCCTCTGCATCTGTATACTTTAAAGTGTATATTTACAGAAAGATATTACCTACTTTTAAATTTGCACAAACCATCTTTATATTTTTAGTTTCATATTCGAAAAAAACTCCATCTACTAACTCACTTTGGGAAAGGGATATATGCACACATTTGTATGTGTGTGTGTCGGTATGCATGCTTGTGTATTTTTTAGTATGTATGGAATTTATCGGCGCCTGCTGCACTTTTCTCTAAGGGAAAGTAGTTTTAGATGGCCAGATATGAAAGCAACATGAAGTTAATTAGATGAAAAAAACCTTGCAAGATTACATTAAAATAAAATGTGCCTATAGTATTTGAGCTAATACTTTATATTTATTCTATGTCATAAGATTTGGTAAAAGCATCATTTTTCCATAGTAAATTGTGAAGAGGAATGCACTAGGAATGAAACTTACTACAGGGGCAGTACAGGATTTGTGCATCAACAGCTTTGTTTTTGAATATTTATGATTTACATCTCACAGATTTGTCCCAGGATATACAGGATTTTGTGGGAACCAGTGTAGGGTCAGTTTCCTACAGATTTTACTGAAGTCCTGGGCAGGTCTGGAAACAGCAACACCAGGGGTTTCTAGTGCTCAGTGACTTGACCAGTAGCCAGCAATGTGTCCTTGCAGAAAAGCAGTCCAGCAGCCTCCTGGGCAGCAGTCAGCATAGCTTTGCCAGCAGGTTGAGGGAGTTGATCCTTCCCTTCTGCACAGCACTGATGAGGTCAGCAGGATTACTGGGTCCAGTTCTGGGCTCCCCGGTACAAAAGAGACATGGACATACTGGAGAGTGTCCAACAAAGGGCCACAAAGATGATGAAGGGACTGGAGCACCTCTCCTGTGAGGAAAGGCTCAGAGAGCTGGGACTGTTCAGCCTGGAGAAGAAGAGGCTCAGGGGGATCTCATCAACGTCTATTGCTGTACCTGAAGGAGGGGTGCAAAGAGGACAGAGCCAGGCTCTTTTCAGTGGTGTCCAGTGACAGGACAGGAGTTAAAGGGCACAAGCTGAAATACAATAAATCCTGTTTAAATGTAAGAAAAGACTTTCTTACTCTGTGAGTAATCAAACACTTGAAGATGTTGCCCAGAGAGGCTGTTGAGGCTCCATCCTTGGATATATCCAAAAGCCAGCTGGACACAAACCTGGGCAACCTCCTCTGGGTGAGCCTGCTTTCAGCAGAGGCATTGGACCACATGACCTCCAGAGGTCCTTTCCTACCTCAACCATTCTGTGATTCTGTTACCTGTTTAAATAACTTATGCTGTATTTATTCCCATGAAGTGACAATAACAAAGCAACCCCAATGAAAGCAGTTCAAAGGGCAGACTTGTGAAGATTTCAGTGCTAACAATATCCTGAGGATAATAGGAAAAACTGAGTATCAACATTAAGGAAGTCCTTGAGCTTTATGTTACAAATTTATGGAGTTCCTTACTTTCCTATTTAGCTTTTTACAGCACATCAGTAATTGTCGATTCACATTGTTACTGGAAAAAAAAAAAAAAATCATCCAGGAGCACTTCTTTATGGCCATCTTAATGACCATGTTCAGTATGAGTTGCATCAGGTCTGGTCTGTCTAGTTTAGTACTCTTACTGTCTCCAAAAAGTTACTTTAAAAGTATAACTGAGTTATACTCAAAGGAAGAAATTCTGAGATAAGGAATTCCAGAATCAAATTTCCTTATAGAATCTCAGTACCACTCCATGTGTATTGTGCCAGGCTTTAACTGCATAGAAATCAATGCCTGTGCCTGGTGGGAATGTCCATCCTTTTGCGAGTTTCCTCCATCTGGCACTGAGGTTTTTATTCTGTTCATGTCAACTGAGATACTTGTCACATCCATCTGGTGCTTTTTAAACCCTAGGTGAAATTCTGTTGATGTTATAATAATTTTAAGTGTTCAGTGTGAGTGATAATAAAATACGTTTATGGATGTACATTGATTTGTGCATATGCTTGCTTGTACATTAATACAGATTTATTTTCAAGATCATTAAATTAATATATTTAATATTTTAATTGTTAATACTGTTTAATTGTTAATTGTTTTAGGTGTCTTCTCTATTTCTGTAAAATTCAATTAGTTTTAATGCTGAAAGATGCTAAAATATCTTCCATGTACTTCTATGTACTGTGATGTCCTGGATATCTAACTAAGCTTTTCAACAGCATGCCTTTGAAGGCCGTGGAATTGCCAAGACAGTAAGATAAATAAGACAAACCTCTCAGGAACATCTAGACATACTTACTATACTTAAGTGACAGGAGGCAAACTCTTTTCATTTATTCTAGACCAATTTTTCTAGGACTCATAGTGAAAAAAAAAAAAACTGAAAAAACAGAATACCCTCACTTCCTCCAGCAGTGATGTCATACAAGATACGCTACTGTTGTTGGCTAGCACAGCTGTTGGAACAGTGAAGTAGTTCAATTAAATGTGTTGTTCTCAAGACTGAAATCTTTGTTTGCATGCCAATTTTCAAGTTACTACTACTTGTGGCCACCATGGTGTGTGTTCAATATTTGGCATTTGCTCTGGTGACTTTATCTGACTTCACTATCCAGTTATTTCCCTCTACTTGCAGCAAAGATCCACAATTTCACTATCAGAAATCTCAGCATTCTGTATTTCATTTACTGAGAGAGATAACTCTTTGTTTTTCAGAGCTTCCATATGGCTGGGAGAAAATTGATGATCCCATTTATGGCACTTATTATGTTGAGTAAGTTCCCAAGTTCAATATTAAGTTGCTGTTAATATGTCATAACCTAATATTAGTATCCTCTGCAGTGCGTAGCTGGCAAGACATGGGTACAATTACTTGACATGTTAAACTGAAGGTATACCAGGAATTCTCAGTCATCAATACAGTTAACGTGGCAAAAAATATTCAGTGTGTCTCAAATCAGTAACTCAGTCATTCAGTCATTCTGTTTCTCAAGGGTCTGATTTCATGGTAACCTTCCAGCTGATACTTGTACTTGTATCTCTTTCTGGGTTGTCCTTCGTTTTTGCAAATCAGATCTTCACACTGTACCAGAAGGCAGGTTATTTATACTCTGCATGTAAAATTCTAGGTATGTTGTGTTTTATTTTGTACTTAAAAGTGCAACTGAAAATAAAAGAATATATTTTTTCAGTCTCACAGCACAGTCATTGCTTTCATTTTTTGTATTTTATTTTAGTCATGGAACAAGAAAGAAACCCGTTTTTACTCCTCTGGCAAAGGGCAGTAGAAAGCTTTTGTTAGAAGTAATAGGTAAAGCCTGTTCCAGCTAGTTACTACCTAAAATTGGTAAATCAGAGAGGTGATTTTCTATGCTTTTTAGCTTAACACAGTCAAACAGGTTTATGTAAAGTGAATGTAGATTCAAATTGTAATGCCCTCTCAGAGTGGTCAGTTTTTACTCTCACTCTTCTCTCCTATCAGTGGCCATCCAAAGTATATAGCAGAGGATGGAGAAGGGCACTCCCCATCTCTGTGCAGACAGCAGTTTTAAAGACTATTTGTATTGAGAAAGATCTGCCTATTGTTACTTATTGTTACTTTCTTTTATTAAAGAAGAGAGATCTTTACAGAGGATAGTACCTGACCTAAAATCTCAGTTTCAGATCCTGGCACAAAGCAGTAAATTTATTCTAGTGATTTCATACAAAATAGAAAATGTTAATTTGTGTGTCACATCATTCCATTGGTCTCTTGAATCCATACCAACACTTTGATTGCAGGATCACTCTGGACAGATAATGGGGCTACAGATTTTCCAGACCTCAGAACATGCAGCTGTTAATATGCACGGGGTAGAGCTGGATAATAGAGAGATCACAAAAACAAGATCTGATTTCAGGAGGGTTAGAAGATGTATCTGTAAGATACGCTTTCTTCATTGCTATAACAGTAGCAGCTTGTGAATGCCCATGTACTTTCCCTAGCCCTTGTACAAAGCAAACAAACAAATCGAAACTGTGTCTGGCCACTGCCCCACTGAGTCCTTCTGTCACATTTTCCAAATGCAATAGCATCCACTCCGTTGTTTTTTACCCCTGGATGGCTCCTTGCCCTCAGGTGAAAGAGCCAGCAGCTCAATTTGCTTTGCTGCTCGGCCCAAGCCAGCTTAGTCAGTCCAGATTCCTATTTATCTCAAACAAAAGGTAAGATTTTGAAGCCCCTAAGTAATGTCATCAAATTACTCTGTTTATGCCTGAGATCATTTATGACACTGCAGAGAAGTTAGGGGTTGGAGTTTATGTATTTCTTTGTACTTAGTCCCCCCTAAAGATTTCTGCACATGCAATTATGCAGCTGCTGGGTGTGTGTAAGAGTCTTCTGCCCCAGTGGTTTTTAGTGTATTTTGGTGAGTAACAGGTGCTGTGCAACTTCTGTGCATTAATCTCTTACTGAGCCCCACTTTGTTGTTAGTGCAGCCCAAGGCATTCTGGCACTGGTGAGGCTCACACTTCCCCTGCATAGTCAAGAAAAGGAGCAAGAGTTCATCTCCATTTCATGTCCATCCACAGGTAAACAGATGCAAGACACCTGGCCCAGATGTTATTATGTGATTGTATATTTCAAGACTGTTACTGCCAAGTTTATTCATCCTACCACAGATAAGATTTGTGAAAAGATATATCAAGCCTACTGTAGGCTCAGAGGTTTTTAGAAGTGGAATGGATGTTCACAGGATGGCATTAAAACTGCAGCAGTGCTAAGTTCATAAGGATTTTTATAGTCAGTAAAATGTAGTTGTACTTTAATTTGCTGTCTGAGCTCAGTAAGTTTGAAACAAAAATTGCTTCCCATTTTTCATTCTAAAAAGTGGCAGTTACACCTTTTTTATTACCAGTATTCAAAAGATGAGTTCATTTTGAACTGGGTGAAATCAGATAAAAATAAACTACCTTAATTATGTCATAAAAGTGCAAAAATCATGGAAAGTGAGGTTATGAACTTTCACACATTCAAGTCCAGTCCAACTTTATATGCAGGCCTTTAAAACTGTCAATGAAAGAAGCGCTCGTACTCTGCTTGCTGAAACATTTGTATCCCATGGGAAATTTGTAAGGGAGAACAATGAGGCAGAGAGATTCAGGTTCACCTTACAAGGGCCAGACATATTCAGCTCCAATATCCTACGACCAAAGGAGAAGCTAAAGAAACAAGCAAACAAACAAACAAAAACCCTTGAAGGCTCTACTATCAAAGTTAACAAAGACTTATCACACCATATATGCAAATTCTGTTAAAAAATAAGGTCCCTGGTATAACTTCCTCTCATAAATCATGCATGAATGTAAGTTCAAGACATTATTAAAATTTTTATTTGCCTTGTTATGCGGATCCAAGCTTCATTTGTAAGGTGTAGACATTTGACACGAATGGGAAGTGTTTGCTATATGTGGGTTAACTTTCATGTAATTTTCTCTTAATTTATCAACTAAGAACTAGCAGCACTTAGCTGTTTAAGGCTATGGAGAGAACATGGTTATTAGAATGCATCAGGTCTTTCAGCATTCTAATTGCCAAAAGATTATTTCCCCCTTTAAGGATGATTAACTACAATGCAGAGTTCAATTTCCTGACATGGCCTCCTTAATAGAACAGCTAAATTGTCCATACAGGTATTTATTCTGGAAAAATATACCTCCTTAACTTCTGATTTCTGATAATACCCTGTTACTACTCAAATAGAAAAACTTCTTCAGGAGGTCTTTTTGTTGTTATAAAATATTTGTAACCGAAAAATATGAATGTAAAGAGGACTTACACAGTAACAAATTATACATGAGAATGTCCTTCTTTTAGGCATTCTGATCCTCAGAACTACTGTGGTGGATTTTAGGCCACAAACTACTAATAAACAACCATACATTAATGCAGCTAAGAAAAGGAATAGGTTAAAATCTTCCTGCTGATGCTTAGATGTGTTACTATTGTGACAGGGCTGAGAATATCTTGCCCATCAACTAAAATCTGCATACTAGGCTTTTACAGCCTATACATTTCCTCAGAAAATATAGCAATTGTGTTAAGCACATCTAATGTGAAACACCATCATAAAACCAACTTAGCCTGGCCACATTCAGTGATGATCTGGAAGAATGGTATCTATGTCTTGTGGGATATCTGGTGGTGACAATACCTCCTTGTGACACAAGAGTCACTATTTCAACTTTGCAGCGAAATGCAGCCCAAAACCAAGTCCTACCTCCTAGGAGTTGTCCCCAGCTAGCATACTGTGTGCTAACAGGGGACTGCCCCTTCTTCTCTGCAGTAAGATATTCTGGGATCCTGGGGCCAGAGACCAAACAAAAGCAGCATGATTCTTCTGTATGGTCACTATGGCACTAGGAGAAATGAGTTGGACTTTTATCTTTGGATTAGGCTTTTATATTTAATATTCATAGTACAAAATAAAGGAAGAAAAGTGGAATCGGAACCAAAAAAAAATGGTAATGGTAGAAAAAAAACAGATGGAACCATCTTTCTCAGTTTTCTCTGGAGCTGTCTTAAAACAAAACAAAACAAAACAAAACAAAAATGGTTTCTGCAATTTCTTGAGAGGTCTTATCCCACTGGTGTGTATTAGGTATACTCCAAGAGTGCCTACCTCTGGGATCACATGCAGTCCTCTGTCTTCATTCTGGACCTCAGTTAGGAAAAGATGGGAAATGGAATGTTTAGGTAAGAAGAGTACTAGATAGCATCAGAAATGAAAAATTAAGTATTTAGAAAATTTGCAAGAGAAGAGAAAAATGCTCACTGAATTAGATACTGAAGGCAATGAACTATACATCTTTTGGATCACATCTAAAATCTATTTTAAACACCAAAGCATGTATTTGTAACCATCTCTAAAACTGACACTTAGGTCTTATTAAGGCCTAGGTTGGTAATACCTACTTTGTATGCAGTTGAAGTAGCTAGATGAAAGGCTAGAAAGTCCTTTCAAGGGAACTACTTCGCTTAATAACTTCATTCTCAGCTAAACTCATCAGTAGCAATTTTTCTGATTTAGCCATGGAGCTGTAGAACACTTAAAATTGCATGATAGGGAGGTGCTTCTTGTCTCGTCGGTCTAGGAACATAAATACAGTGCAATTGACTGATAAAAAGGATAGATTTTCTGTATAATTTTCTTTTCCTTGACTCTTTTTGGACTCAATATTTAATGTAGTTGTGTGAATTTATTGGAATTTTCACACTGTGCTTTTGAACTGGCACTACTATAAAATAGCCAAAATATGGGAATAAATTGGAGTTAAGAATTATTAAGATTGCATCAACACCCTGAGGTGCCTCGTACCTCTGTTTGTCATCCTGTCTGATATGTTAGGACACAAAGGTCATTTTCAAGATAGCCATTACTGAAGACATTTCTGTCTAAATAAACTAAACCACAATTCCAACTAGAAACTGCTGAGAGGCAGCTGATACTAGCTGATACTAGCTGATACTGTGACCTAGCTGATTCTAGCTGTCATGTCAGTACCACGGGAACTGTTGAGCCATGGACACATCCTGTATTAGCTAAAATCCCCTTTTTTTCAATCACAAAACCACATGTAAGTTGTAACCTAGGGCACTGAGATGTGCCCTGCAGTTACAGTAAGGCACTAAGTATATTCCAAGGTCCTAAACATAGATGTATAGTGTGGTCTGGAATATCCATCACATCTGCATTATATGGGACAAAAGCTATGGGAGACCCATGCTCTTCTGGAAGAGCAGCTGAGGAGTGGGGTAGGATGCTTTAGAGCCTCTAAAATAGTGCTTGATCCCTTTGTTTGGACAACTAACTCAACATACCATGTAGCAAACCTGTTTTCAACCTTATCAAATGCCATCACATGAAACAAGCTATACATTTTACTCCATATCTGCTACTGGAAGCTGTTTCATAATTTTGCACTTCTGCTTGAAATCTGGACACCTTTAATATATTTTACTATTTATTTCCAAATACATTCATAGAATGCAATTATATATCAGCATTCATTCCACTTGAATAAAAAAGCAAAATTTCTTTGGTGTTCTGTCATAGGATACTCCCTCTTTCACTGGTCTTCTTGTTAAAACCTTTGCTGTGGATTCATTTTATTTGATTGGGTAATCAGAACTTTATCTAGTATTTCACATGATGTTTCACATGTTCCTTTTGTAATAGCAAAAAGATAGTATTTCCTTTACAGTACAGGAATACATCACATGATAAGTAGTAGCATGAAAACTACCTTTTCATGCTTATATTGGTAGTTCATAACTACACTATGATAATTTAATGCATGTAAGTCTTGTCTTCCTCCATTTCTAACTGATGAAGTTTCTCTCCCTTCCATCATACATTTCTAGGTTTGCTGTAGACAAAGGCGATGAAGACCCTGGCAATTACAGTATGGTCTAAAGCCTAGGAAAGCAAAGCCTGCAATCTTAAACTGCCAGTCTGAAGAAGGAAAGAAACAAAAGGCATCTTCTCTTTCTGCAGCATAGAATAAAATTTATAAAGCTATTAATCAAAATTTTAGAGTACAAGAGAGTGAGTTAGCAGCCACTTGAATGAGAGATAGCCATGTTAACAAAATAGCAACTCCAGAACTTATCACATATTTTTTCTGTCATTAAATCAAGTATACTTTTTCATGACTGGAAGTCTTTTCATTGCATGAATTCTTGTTTTCCAAGTGTATTACAATCCCACGGGACTTCTTGCCTTCCCTGTACCCCTTCTTAGTGGCAATTCTACTTATTTTGTTTGAAGCAATGTTAGGATCTGAATCCTGAGGGACCTGAAAAATGCTTAATGTTTGGGCATAAAATGTCGTTTCAATATAAACAGAAGGAATTCAACCCTTTTTAGGATCTCAGAGTTTCAAAAGTTCCCTGGTCATCTCTCCAAGTGCTTAAAGCCCAGGACTGGGATTGAATTTTCAGAAAAACTCAATACACAGTAACTCAGTCAGAACAAATAAGGAGAGACATGTTTGAGACCTTTTACATATGTCTTTATTTCCCCAGGACAACATTGGCAGCATAAACCCCTTTTTCTCAATTGTGATCCTGTCATGATCCTGTCTGGAGTTGTTCAGTGCCACCTACTAAATCCTTTTGCCTTCTTCAGAAAAAGTGTGAAACATGTCACAGGATTGTAGGATTACTCATTGATTGCCAAAATGTAGGCTTTAAATTAAAGAATTGAAGTCTAGGATATGATTACAGTAAGTAGTTAAGATAGTAGTTCTAAACAAAATGCAGAAAATTAGTAGAGTAATGACAGAGATGTACTGCTGTACGAAATTTAATACATCAAGAAAAAAAAGTGTACAACATTAACTTCTCTTACAGTTCACTATTTATGTATATAGTTCTAATCTACCATCTGACTTAGTTTCTACAACATCCCATTATTCTGTACAGCTTAGCAGATATATAACACAGAATTAAAAAGAAATCATTTTCAGTTGCTTTCCTATGCTACATACATTTCTTTTTTAAACAGCAATCATTAAAACACTCATTAAAAGCTTGTGCCAAGCTTTACCTTTTCTGTAAGTGATTAAGTAATTTTATTTGCAGCTAATCAATAATAATGAAAAAAAAAAATTTGGTTCTGTCCCTTTGAATCATGCACAAAACAATGTTTGTACTAAAGACATGAAAAACTGTTGTAGCATGCTTCAGCAGTACTGCAATTTAATACGTAGTCGCATAGATCAAAACCATTTGCCTGTAGCAGAGTTCAGCATATTGAAATGATAGGGCACTTTCCAGTGCTATTCATTATGTGATGCGCATAGATTGTGCATTTCTCATCCCCACCAAAATTATATGGAGTATAAGGGAAATGCTCAGGCCCATTGGGGTTTCATAACTGTTTCACTATCTAACCACACACACCTAAGTCACATACAGCATCCTACTGTGAAAATAATCATTTTCCCCAAGTGAACCCAATTTTTAATCAAAACCAAATTTTTTCCAGCCACATAAATAGAAGAACACAATTTGAAAACCCTGTCCTAGAAGCAAAAAGGAAGCTACAGCAGCATAACATGCCCAACGCAGAACTTGGAACAAAGCCTATGCAGGCCCAAGGTTTCCGAGGTACAGTACCATGTCAGCCTATCTTAGTTAAGATGAAAGATCCTGCTGTTCTGCTTATATGACAATGATTTTCTCCTAGCCTGATGGAAATAATAGTGTTGCCAATCCTCAAAATGTTATCACCTACCTCCTAGCATTTTTCTCCTCTGAAAGTTATAGCTCCTGGAGCTGTGGGACTCATAAGCCACCTAAAAAATTCTAACCTCCAGAGCTGCAGAGAAAAAAGACAGGTTGAACCTAGTGTTTCCTAAAGGCTGAGAAACAGAAAGCACAATAAGAGCCCCAGAGTAATTTTCTAAACAAAATCATAACTTCTAATCTTGGGAATGTGTGACTCTCTCTTGAGCACCCAAGGTTGGCAACACTGAAATAATTAATTGTACTTTCTTTAAATTACCGTTAATTGATGTTTGATATGTTTCTAAGGTAGCTCATCTAGTAAGCATCAATTAAGTTAAAAGCCTCAGGCACTGTGTTATAGGAGTTTACAGGAATACAGCCTCTTGGAACTGTGAAAATTAATGTGCTTACAATGAGCTGTGTAAGCAGCTAACAGTGTTGGTAGAGACGAATAAACATAAGGTTACAGCCAGAGAATAAGGCTTCTTCTCCTTTGTGACAGTAGACAGCTCTTCATCAACCCTACCTAGGCCCAAACTCGCCCACCTGCACCCCGCTCCGCAGCGGTCCCGCAGTGTGAATGATCTGTCCCAGTGCCGGCGCGACCCCCCCGGGACGTGCAGGCTGTACGGTATGTCCTGCCAGCCCCACCGGACCACTGCCAACCTAGTGAGATAAGTGGAAGCCACCACCTTTGCACCTTCCTCTTACCCTTCCTCACAAAGCAAAGCATGGGAACGGGGCACCAGGAGCCCCTGGTGACCCTCACCACGCACCGGGGCACTCGGCAAGGGGATGCGAAGGTGGCACCACCATCACAGCAGTCAGATGTGGCACTGAATCCCACGTGCTTGCAAGAGAGGAAAGATCAGCTAACATTTAGCACTGTCTTTTAACACATGGAATGACAAATATAGGGGATATTTCTCTTATTGCGGGTGGGAGGGAAGTTGTACAGAACGTATTACTTTGTAGACAAAGCTGAATTTATAGATTAGGAAAGAGGTTTTAAAATTGCCTCATATCATTTTTATTGTTGTAATTATTTTAGCTACACAATATCAACTTCTAAATGTATTTTCAATATGAAAGAATATTTATAACTCCCCACTCATGGCTGATCTGCCATAGATAAAAACCCTTTTTAAACTTTGTATTAATAGAAGAATGCACTAATATATATACATACTTTTTTTCCTGGAATGCCTACACTTTCTATTTCCTCTGTTTCCATACACTGTCACCTACTGCCAGCTAATATTGTTATCTGCTGTCCCTGCTGTGTTGGGACTAGATCAGAACTTTTGTCTTTCTTGTTTGTGTTGACTGATGTAGAAAAACCACTCTTCACCCGTGATGCATCACAGCTGAAGGGGACTTTCCTCAGCACAACTCTTAAGAAAAGCAACATGGGTTTTGGATTTACCATCATTGGTGGGGATGAGCCAGATGAGTTTCTTCAGGTGAAGAGTGTAATTCCTGATGGGCCTGCAGCACAAGATGGGAAAATGGAAACAGGTAATTAAAATGGTTCCTCTGTTCTTTTATATAAGAAGTAGAATGACCCATAGATTTCTGAGACTCACTCTCTCCATAAATGTATACATTTTTCTGTATCAATTTCTGTGTAAATGCCTAACATAGTTTCTGCATAAGAAAGATAAACCTCTCAGACAGAAATTCCTCATAATTTTTCTGTCTAATATTGCCAAGTAGCTTATTTTTCCCATTTCACAATGTCTTAAGGGTAAAAAAGATATCTCCATTCTCCTACATGAAAATGGACTGAGAAAAGATCTCTCCATTTTACTACACAGAAATTTGCTGCAGTGTTCTTTGGTTTATAGGCTGTTTACTGAAGGGGAAATTGTGAATGGAGAGAAAAAGAGACAGGCAGAGAGAGAACAGACTACTAAGGGAAAAGTTCTGCCTTTAGAAAAGTTAGTTTTGCAAAACAATCAAAGTCAAGTTTGATCCAACATTGTTTTCATTAGAATATCAAAGCAAGGGTTTTCAGTGTGACAGATGGAGACGTAGGCATCTGGGGACTACTAATAAAGAAACTGTGAAAATAAACTAAAAGCTCACTAAAAACTCAAAGCAGGTCTAACTTCATGGCTGGATAAGGTGTCTCAAGGCTTTATCCATAGGAGTTTAGAAAATGTTGAGGGACGGAGATCCCACAGCCTCTGTGGGCTCCTATCCTGATACTTAACCACTATCATGGTGAAGATTTTTCATCTTTATATCTGATTTGGATTTCCACTGCTGCAACTGATTACTGGTGACTGCCGTCCTGTGTCCATGCAGCCCTGTCACTCTGCACTGCCTCTCCCCAGCAGTCCTTGCTCCCCAGATACCAGTCAGACTACACACTGGTACCAGGGCACGTACGTAATTTTCCTTCCATTTCTCAGCAAGACATTATAGAAGAAATACTGGTATGGGATTTATGTTAACTCTGCAGAAAACCTAGTTCATGGTGGCCAGAGTCACTGTGAAGATTGCTGAGATTTTTTTTAATTTTATTATTTATTTATTTATTTTGTACACACAAACACAAATAATGTTGGCAGAATAGTCTCAAGTGATTCTTCTGGAAATTTCCTTTTATTATTTCTTCTGTTGGTGCAAAGGAATGATCCAGACTATCATATGTTAGAATAAACCCTTAACTTTAGCTCATTCTGTAGGAATCTCCAGGACTTCACAAGTAGGAAGTGTGAAGGTTGTGAAAAGTATTATTTTTAAAACTCTATAATTTGCCCAAAGTCTTATATTGCAGTTGGCATGATGTTTCTGATGCCAAATAGATTAACAAATAATTTATAAATAATAATAATAATAAAATGTCATAAAGAAGTAGAATATAGATTGTTTGTTTTGATTATTATTAAAAAAAAAAAAAAAAAAGTCTACCACGTATTTAATTCTCATTTCTGCTTGCTTTTTCACTTCAAAATGCAACTTGGTTACCAAGGGCAAAATTAAAGTAGCTGACAAGTGAAAAAAGGATACATCAGACTTCCTAAAGTTCAGGAGATTTTAGTAACATGAACTTTGTATTTCGTAATATTTTTATATTACCTAATATGCTGCATGAGAGATTTTCCCTGTTTTTCATGGTTTAGCATTCTCAAATCCAGCACTCAAAATTATTTGCAAATCCATCTTAAGTGTGGACTAGTTATGGGGGAACTTGTTCATATGGATTCCTTTACTCCGGAAAAGAGAGTGCCCTTACAACTTATTTAAATTTTGATGTTGAAATTCAACATGGGTGTCGTTGATGTTGATTACTGTAGCCACAGATTGTGATGGGAACATATAGAAAAAAAAATGTGCTTTAAAATGCATAGAAATAAAATTGTTTTTTTTTTTTTCTGAGGCAGTTAATTCAACTATATTAAGAATCCATGACAGAAATATACATTCAAATATATAATAACTCCATAATTATGTGAGTCCAATATCTCAGAATAAATTCTGGACTCGGATGTTTTTGTGAAGATTGAGACAGTTCTGATGTAAAGTAATTGGAGAATCTCAGGCTAATGATTGTGGCATTTAACATGGTTTCTATGAATATTTTAAGTGATTTCTAAATATAATAATGGTAAACTGAGAAAAGATATTTAAGATCAGAATATTTCTAAAAGTGCTGTCCAGCAAAGTAATTGCATTTCCTGATACCCAATCTTTTTCACACTTTCTAAAGTATGAGTTGTCTACCTATTCAGACATTTATCAATCTAATCAGCTGGAGATATGAAAGTCTAAGTCCCATTAATGGTGTTTTGTTCATAAAGCTCTTAAAATAATATGTTTCAAAACTATTTGAGGTTACAAATGTACCTTTTGTTTGGCATCATTTGACAATGAACAGAGCTCTTAAAATAGTTTTTATTTATTCTTTTGACATGAACTGCATGTTGTTGTGCAATTAATGTGCACTCCAGCTATGATCACAGTTACAGGAGGCTTTAACAAGCAATCAAAATATCATATTATGTCAGTAGGGTATCATAGAAGAAAGCTTGAGGACAATGGCACTAAGCAACATGGATGTAAGGGATAACCACAGGTGCTGGTATTCCCATCTGTGATATAGCTCTGGAGTCTTTCTCCTGCAAAGTTAATGCTTTTTTTTTTTTTTTTTTTTTTTTTTTTTTTTTTTTTTTTTTTTGCTAACTGGTAAACAAAATGCTAGTGTTTGAGTTATGCATCAGACATGGGGAAAAAAGTGGGGGAAAAGCACTATCTCCTGCATCTTACCTGATCCTGGCCAGGGGCTGAAGACACCACGTTGTACTTTATTCTAATTGTTAAAGAAACAAACTCATAGAAAACTAATATTGTAACTTTTATAATTATTTTACTTCTCCACCCAAAAGCTAATTTAGTGGTCAGATACAAATGCTACTCAAAGGGAAGGATGAATCTATGTAAGTTTCATTGTCATGAATCATTGTTTAACCTGATCACAACACAATGATTTCACCACCAGGCAGGTTTCAAAACAAAACGATTTTGGATTTCATCGCTTGGTACATGGAAGCTGCTGTCTGGCAGAGACTTGGCATCACTGTGATGTTATGAAATGATTAAAGCAGCAAGGCAGAGTGAGTGCACTGAGATGCAAAAAGAGATATCTGAGGTTCTGGTGAACTTACACCACCACTCAGAGCACGTTGCTGGACATTAAGAGGTAGCTATAATTGTCACAGACCTCACAAGCAAACTCAGAGGAACCACATCTCAGTGGATGAGTCAAAACAGCCAAAATTACATTCCTGATCCCATTTGCCAGATGTTTCAGAATTCCTAAGGGTTATTGTACCCTTGTGTAAATCTAACATCTGTGAGCTAATGGCTGTTAATAATGCTGCAAATGCCTTTCTAGGACAAGTTTTAGCATTTGGAGCTCAATCAAGCTGCTGGATATGAACATTACACTCCACAGCATCTCTGTCTACCTCAAGACATCCTAGGAGCTGATACCACATGCTTTCCTGAGAGGTTCCATTGCTTCATCTTGTCTGAAGCCTCAACATTTAAAGGGACCCTGAATCCCATTAAAATGCTTAGTGAAAGTCACTGGTAAAAGGCTGCATCCACATGAAAAGATTTTTATACAGTGAATGATTTTGAACAACTGCTGTTCTAAGGCAAACATTTAGGCCCACGGCTGAGCCACATCAAAGCTCAAGCTGCAAAAGTGGAAACTCTCCTACAGTTAGGTTATTCAATGGACTAGATAAACTGACATACTCACACATAACTGAGCACAGGAACGATTTTCACTCTGCACATTTCAGCGTTTCAGTTCCTTCAATGAAAGTTTCTAAGAAAGAGCTCAAAGACATGGTGTGCAAGTAATTCATTTTGAGTTTGTTGATGGCACTTCTGACTGATGAAAAGCCATGGTCGCTGTAGGATGAACTTTCCAGAAATGTATACACATCTGTGATGAAATCTCATAGCTCAAGAGTTTGAATCAAGAATGAGAAATATTTTCTCTCATTTCATCAGCCAAGCATACATTTGGTCAGCTGCAAGATGCTTAATCATCTGTAAACAATGCAGACTTGGGCTTTTTTTAGATGCTGTTCTCTCAGGGATGGTAGCTCCACTATATTTATTAATCTATTCTAGAGGTAAAAATTCACACATGTAAGATGAGGTTCAGTTGATATAGATGTCTACAAGACAGGTGTCTACACCTACCAGTTAACCTACCTTCTATATTTGCTAGCTACTCATCAGTGGAGAGAAATAAGCACATTTCACATGACCACTTCTAGATTACTTTAGCAGGATGAAGTCTAGAATTATGTGAGATCAGTCTCACATCTACCATACAGAATTTCTACTGCACCTGAGAGATGTCCGAAGGGAATGAGCTGGCTGTTAGAAATACTGGAAGAAGAGGTCCACGGCCTTGCTGCTATCCATAGGCTCACCATCAAGATCTATATCAATCTTCTATGCATGATGAATTCTTTGAGAAGTTGAGGTTACTCCAAATGCAAGCAACTTGGAGAGACTGTGCACACTTGTTGATCTACCAAGTCATTAGTGTTGTTATTCACTCGAATAAGAGAAAAACTGAAGCTATTACAGGGTGGCTGACCCTACAATGTTACTAAGCTTAGGGAATAATTATCTAATTATCATTTATGCATATTTCTGCACAGTAACACTAATAGCTCACAACCTCTGTAGGTTGTGAGAAGAAGAAGACAGAAGAAACTGGGGGCATCTGCAAAAAGATATATTTTCACAAGCTCAAACATATCCTTAGTTCTGTTTGCTGTCTGTCCACTGTTAGCTCAGATGAACAAGCCATTATCTCACCCAAAGTCTGATCGGGTGAGATGCAAACTGTCCAGTTTCAGCAAAGAGGAAATGTTGCACTACCATGATATATATGATGAATGCCTTCAATGCAAAGAAACAAATATGTCCAAATTAAAAAAAAAAATGTTTTGGCAGTCAACTGGGAAAGTGAATACTGTTACAATATCACTACATGTATCATGACCACACACCACTGTACCTATCTTCTTTTTCAAACAGCTCAAGTCCATCTCAGATGCCATCAGTCAAGATCCAACTGACACTATTTTCTTTCACAATACTCTTTCCCCCAGTAGCTGGCTGGTTACCATGGCTGCCAGGTCAAGAAGTTCACTGACAAAGAGCTCAGTGAAGAACTGGTCACACACATATGTCGAACTTCATTTCCAACAATACAAGAAGTTGTCTGAAATTTAGTTCAGACACCCTTTGACCAGCTCACCCAACAGAGTCTGGAAGATTGGCCTCACAAAATTAAGGCATTACATTATGAACACAGGAGACTGTGCTACTAGCTGAACTTCTGAGAAAGGGGTGTCTTTTCATTATCCTTATGCATTTCCAGGCTAAAACATTGTTTTGAGATATACCAAGGCTTCACCAAGTGTCAGTCTTGCAGATGCAAGCTTATGCAACACAGCAAGTCTGCAAGGGTGGAGCAAAGTATATAAAACATCTTAAGTTATCAACCTCCCTTAACAACCTCACTTTGTTTGGAAGCCACAATGTTTCATCTTAGATGGCAGTCTTTTGTCTCCCCATTTCAATCTAGCCAGGATTGACAATCTCTCTTTCTTCAGATGCTGTTATTAATCCCAAGGACTGAAGAGAAGGAAAATACAAGAAGTGTTTGGAAAGGAACTAACAGTGACAAGAAAAAAAGATTACAGGGTAACACAGAGTGTGAGAATTTCTCCCACCCATGTTAGGATTTCTTGCTTGTATTCCTGCGCTCCTCAGCACAAGCAGTTGAAAAAATGCAGAACACAGCAGAAAAAGTATATTTGTATCAGGTATAGTCAATATCATTACATTCTCTGTTCAGCCAAGACACCTACAGTTCCTTTCACCAGTAAGAGTTGTTGCATTTTAATTTTTGTGACCCAGACCTTTCCTTTTACAATTTGTTTTGTTTGTTTAGTTTAGTTTAGTTTTGTTTTGTTTTGTTTTGTTTGTTGGTGGTGGTGGGTTTTGTTTTTTTTTTGTTTTTTTTTTTTTTTTTCCAAGGAGAGGAGATAGAGATGGCATTGAACTGGAACTTCACTGTGAATTCTGTGGTCGCTACACACTACATGAGGATGGAGCCCACGGATGCTCTGCTAGTGCATAGCTGAGTTTAATGGCCATCTAGAAGATGCACCTCACTTTTTTTAATTTGTGCAGTACACAGCACCCCACTTTACTCAAGTCGTTTTATATTCCTAACCTGAAAAGCTTGCAAATATCATGTGACTAATGCCAAAACCACTCAAGATGTGTATGGGTACAATTAATTCTGACTTTTGAGAATCTTCCCAAGGTAGACTGATGCAGTGTTGCTAATCCTCAAAATTCTAGCCTGAATCTCAATATGTTCAGATTTTTTTAACTCCTAAATTAATTTTAAAAAGTGTGACTAAATGTGAATGTTAGCTTAAATTTTACATCATACAAGTTTCCTCTAGTTGCAGAGGAAAGCTCTGAAGTATGACCCCATTGTACTTAAGAGGTTTCAATCAGAAAGCAAACAAAAATGCGAAGTGAACTATTTATTTGATTTCATGTGTTGAGTCTGTCACTTTAGCTGAGGGAGGGGATATGAACTTGCATTTTTGAATTCTTGATGGTGACAGTAAAAATAATACTTGCATTTAGGAATATTAATAGCAATGAGGAACTATGCAGCAGAAAGATATTCTTCTTTTGCAACCCCTTTTCTCTTTCATATTTTAAAGTAAGCAATTCATTGAACTCCACATGCAAATAAAGAGCACTTCGGTTGCTGGAAAATTTTGGTATTTGCACTGTTTTTTTCTAACAATTTTCCATTACATTTTTATGTTTCTACCGCCTTCATATAAAATGAACTTTCTACAGTGGTCACAGTAATACCTGTAAATTTCTATTTAAATTAACGAAAGACCTGGAAAAAAGTGCCCACTTCATCACAAAGGTACTGAATTCTAATCTTCATGAGGTTCCTATTATAGTGTTTTCTTCATATTTTTATTGTTTTGGTACTCACTAAATTTGTTATGTAGTCATTGAATGACAAGCAGGACAGAGATGAGCCCAGACTAAAAAAATTGTATCCATATTTCATATACCACACTGTTACTGTCTACGTCTGAGGGTTTTGCGTACATCTTGTCAGATTTCTTTAGTTGGCTGGTGTGATATTCAATAACCTTGTGTTCTCCCTGAGGTGCAGAAAATCCATATGTTCATATCTGATCTGCCTGATACAGAGTTAGAGCTTGAGTCCATGTTGCCTATCTGTCAAGCTACTGAGTATTCATTAAGCACTGCATACAAATCTTTCCTGTTAAAACCATACCACATTGCATAAATATTCCTAGAGGTATGAAGGGAGCTATTGATTCTTTTTAGCCCTGTCATTTGGCTATTCCCCTTGAAGTTTTCAATTAAAATTATTTATACAAACTGGAAGAGCAATTACAGCAAAGCATCTAACTAGTATTTCAAAGTGCTTCTCAGAATGGGCTGCATGTTCTTTAAGTCACAAGAATAATTAGGAGAAAAAAATTCCTAGGATCTTCTTGTCTTCACTTTATATGTTGTCTCACCTCATGAGATTATTCTGATTTTGCATTACTAGTACGAATTGGACTTAGTGGTATCTGATTCCATACCTTGGTTTTTAGCCCTGGAGTTTGCCATAATTCATAAATTTCAGGAATCTTCTATATTCTATATTGTTCTTCTACATTCTAAACGTTCTACAATGTTTAAGATTGTACCTTACTTCAAAGTGGTTCAAAGCATCACATAAAGGTGTCAATAGGGAGGGAGAGGTTGTCTCCAGTGAACTGAGACTACCAACATTTCGAGTGCAATTTCATTGCTTGGCATAGGTGTTCACTGCCATTAAAAGTGCCAGAGATCCCACCTAGCCTCTTGCTACCATTTGAGAAAGGCAGACAAAGTCTCTTCTAAGTCCTGTGTCATACCTGCAAATCCAGATGAACATATCCAAGGCTGTTTTAAACAGCATTAGATACCTACTTAAACAACCAAATTCTTCCTCTAATGCCTTAACAGGAGTGAATTAATAGACTCCTTTGTCTTTCGCTGTCATCTATCACAGCAAGCAGTGGTTGATTCATTGCTATACTACTGACCCTTTTCTGACAATTTTAAGGATATTTGTTTCCCTTAGCTTAATGAACACTTAAAAGGAAAAGCAAAAACCCTTTAAAACTTAATAGGTTTAATTTTCTCTTATTTAGCTATTCAGACACCAAATCTGATTGTTGAGTTCAGGCATATACTGGTGATTACAAATTAATTTTCTTCTGCAGCACTTATAATATTTTGGATCAGATATTCTTGGTGTTCATAAAATATATCCTATTAGGATTGAAGAATATATTCCTTTTTTTCATTTCATTTCATTTCATTTCATTTCATTTCATTTCCTATAGTGACTCTTGTTCAAAAGATTCATTTTTTCAAGTCCAGATGATATGTAGAAATGCAGCAGGGATCTGGAAAGGACAACAACCTTTCCTTTTTCTTTGATAAAATCCATACTTATAAACAGAATAAATGTTACAGTATGCATGGTTTATGGCACTTAATTCATTCTGAAAAAAAAAAAAATCATGCATGTTGACATGACATTTTGATTTATATTTACCAGTCTTAAGAATGATAATCTATGCTTGCTACTTAGAACAGTAAAATATTCAACACATAAATAAGTGAAGTTCCAAGTTATGTGAGAGTCTTCAGGACAGAGTATATAAGCTGATCTGCTTATATGTAAGTCAATTCTAATGCCTAAGCCATTAGACAGCTCTTCCAACACCAGCTATAGAAAGTTGAACGTGTTTGATTACAGATGGCTGAGGTTTGAACATATTCAGCTGTGCCAGATTCCACATGCACAGCATTAATTATCCTTTTATCTGACTTCTTCACCTTTGTCCAGATTTTCACTGCAGTTATATTTTTATTTAACCCAGAAACCAAAGCTGAAGCAATTTAATGGGAAGAGAGGGCACAGTGAGGATATGATTTACAATAATATAAACAAATCTGTCTCTTATGGGCAAATAGAACACAAGCCATATACACAAGATAACCTAACCTAAAATGCCAGTCTAGGTCTTTGTAACATGAATAAATGGAGAGCTGGTGCTCAAAGGTGCCAAAGGTGCAGGGAATGAGATCATACAGAAATCAAGAAACATGGTAAAGTAAAATATAAAATAGTAAAGGTGAAAAAGCAAAAAGTGTATTTGGAACATGAACATATTGCAGTATGCACAAATTGTGTCATGCACAAAACCAGTGTGTATGACAGGTCTCAGAAGCCCATAAATTTGTTCTTTGATTTGAACTCCATCATACAAAATCTGCAGATTCTGCAATTAGGATATTCAACATAGGTCAATAAATAATAAATATATTGTCATAATCCTCACATTTATTGGAAAAGTTTTTGTAAGTTTTGGAAGTTGCCAGTTGAGTAAGCAGTGTGCAATGAACTCAGTTCCTGCCAAAAATGTTGCTGTTGCAGAAATAACTTTTCTCCTATCAAATGTAATTAACATCTATCTCTCATGATTTGGCTATTTGTATGAACAGACAAAAATATGCATTGAAAATAATAGTCATCATCAACTCATGTACCATTTCATTCAATAAATAATGACATCTTATTGCTTAACAAGAAGAACGATCTGGGAGGGGGAAAAGAACTTCTTTCTATAAAAAGAGATGACAAGGAAAGTGAAAGCATACTCATTAATGAGGTTAGTGTAGAACTGTACTTTTCAGTATCAACAGCTATTCCACCTTCAATTTTCTTCTGATTTTGTTGTTTTGTTCTATAGGATTTTATTATACTATTCAATTAACAAAATAAAATGTAAACATTTAGTTCAGTTTCAGATTTTTTCATTTTATTAACAATTAAATATGTTAAGAATGTATAATCACCTGTCTGCATTCACGTTTGTGCTACTAAATACACTCTATCTAAATTAAAACCTGAGTGTTCAGAAATTCAGCTCTTCATTTACCTCTAACAGTTCTTTGAGTACAATTTTGAAAGCTAAAATTTAAAGCAAATTTTAAACCCTTTGAAAATTTGAGAATCAATTAATTACTTTTAGGATACCATTTCTGCTCTATATTTAGAATGGGAAATATCTATCTTACCATTTATCAAATGTTTTACTTGAAAAAATTAACATCCCTGTACTTCAATTTTCCCATCCAAAAGCAGAAATAGTTAATTTAGAACTTTGTAAAGTACAATAATTATAGCAGTTAGCAGCTCCCATTATAACTAGCACAAATAGTAGAGAAGAGAAACCTAATGAAGTTCATCTTAGCAACATATTTAAACTGACTGCTGTATATATCCAATTGTGTGGGATACATTAAAACAGAAATCTGTGCTAAATCACACATACATCAAATTTTTGTCAGTGCCCTGATTTTCTCATTTGATGCATGGCATAAAGTAAAAACATCCAGAGTTGCATTAGAGAAGAAAAAACATTTTCAGGCATATAAATTATATTCCAGGAGCTTCATGAATCTTTAACTAATGGATGTTACAGGGACATTTTAGGCAATTCTATTATGAGTTCACTTCTAAAGCATCTTTCACTGTCTATTGCCAGAATCAGGATATTAGAGTGGATGCACCTCTCATCTGACCCTGTTTCACTTAGCCTTTGTAAGAAGTGCAAAGTTTATTCCAGCACTTATACAACTGCCTCTTTATAATTGATGATTGTGACATTCAAAAAAAAAAAAAAAAAGTCTTGTTTGTTTAAAAATCTGTAATGAAAACTTCTCAATAACATAAGCAGCACTTTGCAAACTCAGGCAGGCATGTATGAAAAGCCTAAGGAAGAGAGAGAGGCCCCTGGAAAATTTCATCTAGTCTTTCCCTCTTCTCCCCACAAAAGTCTTCTCCCATTCAGCTGTCAAATGGGTGAGCAAGGATGCAGGAACTGTGTCCAAGAGCTAAACCTGCTGTTGGTGACTGGAGCTCAGAAGGTTTGCCAGGTCTCAGCTATTGGTCTTGTGGCTGACTGGGCAGTGTGGGGAGAGGAGGGGCCTCTCTGTAGAGTCTGGGAGAAAACTGGCTGGACCAGGTTGTGCTGGAGCTGAAGATGTGACAATTTTTCTGATGCAGGCCAGGATGCCATTGGCTTTCTTGGCCACCTGGACACACTGCTGGCTCAAGCTCAGCTGGCTGTCAACCAGAACCACCAGGTCTTTTTCTGCTGGGCAGCTTTCCAGCCACTCTTCCCCAAGCTGCCTGGGGTTGTTATGAGCCAAGTGCAGGGGAATGCTGCTCCAGGACACAGGGACCACCAAGTCATCACCTCCCTGCATACATCTTGGAGTGGAGGGGAGCACCAGGCTCTCTTCATAATTATTTATTTGCAGCATGGTGGCTCCATTGTGCACACCTTGGCCTCATCCCAGCCATCTGGGGACAGACCCTGAAACGGCAGAGATGGGGCTGCTTGTCCTCCTGGTATCTTGATGGAAAATAAAGGGCAGATCTTCCTTGATGCAGTTAATGAAAGGGCTTGGTCGGTTGAGCAGAAGCTAGACTATTGGAACAGCCAGGGTTTGGCATTACTGGGGTTAGTGCGATGCAGATGCTAAAACTAGGGAAGTGATTGTCCCCTTGTATGCAGCTCTGGTGAGACCTCACCTCGAATATTGTGTGTTTGGTTTTAGGCCCCTCACTACAAGAAGCATATTGAGTTGCTTGAGTGTGTGCAGAGAAGAGCAGTGAAGTTGGTGAAGGGACTAGAAAACAGGACTTATGAAGAGTGACTGAGGGAATTTAGTCTGGAAAACAGGAGGTTGAGGAGAGACCTCATCAATCTCTACAACTACCTGAAAAGAGGTTGTAGCCAGCTGGGTGTCAGTCTCTTTTCTCAGGTGACAGCTCATAGGACGTGAGGAAATGTCCTCAAGTTGCTCTGGGGAGGTTTAGATTGAATATCAGGAAGAATTTCTTCACAAAAAGGATGGCTGGGCATTGAGATCGTGAACTCAACCAGGGTGTGGTCACTGCAGCCCAGACTGCCTCCAATCTCAACCTCTTTAATGAGTTCATCTGCAGTGGTGAGCACCAGGTCCAGTACCGCTTCTTCTCTGGTTGGTTTGTCTAATACCTGGACTAGAAAGTTATCCTAAACGCACTCCAGGAGTCTTCTGGATTGCTTACAGCCTGCTGTGTAGCTTTCCCAGCAGACATGCGGGTGGTTGAAGTCCCCTAGCAGGATGAGAGCACGTGAGCATGATATTCCTTGTAGCTGAAGGAAGAAGGCCTCATCAACAGGCTCCACTCGATCAGGTGGCCTGTAGTAGAACCCAACCACAAGGTGTCCTTTATTGGTCTAGTCCTTATTTTTCACCTAAAAGCTCTCAACCTGTCTGTGGCTGTTTCTGAAGGGCAGCTCTTCGCAATGTATCCATTTCTTAACATAGAGGACAACACCCCCACCCCTTCTTCTGTGCCTATCTCTTCTGAAAAGCTTGTAGGCCTCAACTGCAGAGTTCCAGTTGTGTGATTTGTCTCAACATGTTTCCATGATAGTAATTAGGTCATAGTTTTCTAATTACATCATGGCAATTGACAAGTCCATAGTGTGGCCTCAAGGTGGCCAGTGGGCTCAGGTGAGCCAAGTGGAAGGTGGTCAGCCACAGCACAAGCACTGCCTCCTGTCAGATCTTGCCACCAGGACCAGAAATCATCCTTGTGTTTAATCCTATGTTTAATTTATAGGTGGCCTTGTGAGTAGATACCTCTGTAAATTCAACATGAAAATCATGCAACCCTGCAGTGTTACTCTTTGCACCAAAATACTTACCACATTTATTTGTTCATATTTTTTCTATCATTTTAGAAGGTAGCTTTATTTTGAGTTTGTTTTTGTTGTTGTTATTGTTCTAACATAGACAAGAGAAGTTAAAAATGTTATCGTTTTACCTCTGGTCATTTTCCAGGCAGGTTAGAGTGGCAGCTACATTATTCAGAGTTCAGAAAAGCTTTCTGTTCTTTGGTAGATTGTTTTCAGCAATCCATTTAGTCTGTTTTGTTCCAATTATTTTCTGTATATCAGACAGAGTATATTTTTTAGGCCATACTTGACTGCATCATTGCTTTCATCAGAAGAAAACACAGTTGACTATTATATAAGAGATTCAATCGTACCTAGTGCAGTTCCTACTTATTTAAAAAATTGTTCTGAATTGTTTTGAGAAATAGGGATAATAATAAAAATCATATTTGAACTACTGCTTATGTAAAAAATGCTACTCCATCCAAGGTGCTGAGCTGATGGATTTTTATTTTAAACTGTACAGTTTTGTAAATACTGTCTTTTGATAGACTGTTCCATTCTGAATGCAGGATAGTGATATTTTAAACATTATATTTGCTATAAGAATAATGAATTTTGCTTTGCTAGAGTGTAATATTTGTAATTCCAAGTCAACCAGAAGTAATATCTTTACAATTTTTTTTGAACAGTTTGAACTGAAAGTAATGCTAGCTTAACAAAGTTGTGAGGAAACAAAACTTAAAAGTTTCTAATTTTTACAGTTTTTTTACTTGATCTAGTCCAGCAAAATTGCCAATCTTAGCTAATTCCAACCTGGAAAAAAAATATTGGAAAACACATACTTCTTTGTATAACCTCTTTTTACCAGCTCTATCTTAATTTTCTGCTTACCAAAACTTTTACTGTTGTTAGTTTTCTCAAAGCTTGGAAAGCAACATGTATGTCTGTGGGGTATGTATAGGTACAAACACAGTGGCCCAGCACAACTGGGACTCCAGCACTGGTGGTGTCAGTGCTCCCTGAAGCTGCTCTGCACCCCAGGTCTTTTTACACCAACATCCTATACAATCATTTTCAAAGGCATAATCTAAGCCAGGGTTTCACCTGAGTGATCCAATTCTATGTCACACTTCCAAATATATCTTTTTTTTTTCTAATCACAGTCTGTTAGAGATAATCCATTATAAAACAATAATATGCATATAATATGCAGTGCAGGTATCTGGATGTATCTAAAAAAGTTCAGTAGATAGTTCTATACCTCTATTGAATGTTGAACGTTTATGGTGAACTGTTTTTATGTATGTGCTGAGGGTGTATCTCCCTCTGTATAAACATACATGTATGTGAATAAAATAAATATGAATATACATACACATGTATATATAATATATATATTTATATATATATAATTAGTCAATTTCAGAAAAAAAAATGCTGTTTTTAGGAACTAGTGGAGGTAGAGGAACTATAACATTATTTCATCATATCAAATATTCTTACAGACATATCGAGGGCCTCCACTCTAGGGATCAGTCACATTTGCAAAGGGTCAGGCTGGTCTCAGAGATATGGATTTTGCCTTTCCCATGTAGAAATATAACTACATGTAGATATAGCCTCATTTTGCAGGTGTACTTTAGAATTAGGAACTAATTCTCTTCCACTATGGCTTCTGTGTTGAACATCCTTCACCCGACGTTGACAGGAAAAGCTGGACTTTCCCTGAATTGAGTCTTATACCTTTTAAGTGCAGGAGTGACAGTGGACACAGCAATCAAAATCTAGACCTGCCATTCTCTGTCAATCTCTCTCTAACATATACCTGGAAAGCAGCTGAGGGGAAGAGCCAGACCAAGTGCGGGAAAAAGAAGGGACTGCAACAAAGGCCCTAAAGCAAAGGATAAAATATGAAGTGTCATCTCAGTAACTACTATAACAAAATCTATTTCTACAATGCAAATGCATCAAATGCATGTAGGCAACCTTTAATCTATCATTCTCCAAGTATCATTCTCCAAAGTTTTCTTTTGTGGTAGATTATAGATATAATAAGAGACTTGAAGCAATCCCTCTCTGGGTAAGACTGGAAGGAGAAAATCAGTGTGTTAAGCCAGTGCTTGATAGCCTTCCTATCAGTATTATGAAAGCAACCCTATCCAATGCTGCAGCGTACTTATACCTTGGTATAGTATACCTTGTACAGTACAGTTGTATCTGCTTCAGCAGATTCAGCAAGAATGTTACTTTTTCTTGCAGCATCAGCAAGTTCTTCTCCCAGATCTGACATAGGCTACCATGACTTTTTTGTGACCTCTGCTTGCATCTTGCAATAGCAGTTCTGAGGGATGGGTTATATATCAAACCTACTCCTTCAGAGTAATTTAAATTTCTCATGCATTGTAGCCTTACTATCATATTGCTATCAGTGATGGAATTAGATATTCTTTTAAATCCTGATTTAGTTGGAAAAGAGAGAAATCACAGTAAGCTTGTATAATTTTTATTCATTTTTGTTTCACCTCTACATTTCAGTCAATTTGATGCAACAGTATTCTTTGCCATTAGATGAATGCACACCTCATATTTTTGTGTTTGAATTATGCAGCACGTCTTTTTTTTAATTTGGGAGAGTGAGGGATTTGAGGAAATTGCAGAATGCTCACATAACTAATTTCTCTTTTAATGGTGACAGCTCTTAATCTCTTTCACGTCTTGTTGGTTTCTGAGCACATCTGGGTCTAACTTAGGTATTCAAAATCTTTGTTATGCCTCTAGAGCATCCTTCCCAAATGGATTCTATTTGTGCAAGTGGAAAAGAAGAATATATTATCAGTCATCTTAAACAGTTTTGCTTTTGCACACTCCCTGTAGCTACAAGGCAATAACCATGCAGACAAGTACATTTGTTCTATTTCTTTTCAGTGTTGGTGGAGGGGGAAAGAATCCTTCACTAGAAGATGTTTAGAGATTGTGTAAGAACCAGGTTGGGAAAGTATTTAATTAGAATCCAAAGTAAAAGCTGACTACATTCCAGTGAAGGAAAAGCACATCTGTTATGTGCAAATATTTCTTCCCCAAATATGCAAAAAACTTCCCATCTGAACTAAACCTCATATTTGACATTGCTAATTGTAATGATGGTAATATTTTTTTAATGCAAGGACACATTAATAAGTTTGGGGTACATGATCTTTGAAAGATTATCTAGTGACATGCCAGGACTGTGGAAATACAGACATGCCTTTCAGCTTACTTGGCCAAAAAGTGGGACAATGGCCACTGATACTGGGGATATTTATCCTAAACTTCCTTTGCACCATGTTTCTCCCTCCATAGCTGCCAATCTTTACTTTTTTCTGTATTTCCATTTTAAGTGACATCATCAGTTCCCCTGTTCCCAGTCCTTTTCTGCTAGGCTGGCTTGGAGGGATCTCTGGTACTCAGGAGCTCTTTCTGAGAGCAACAGTCTAAAGCTGGACATAGAGGTGGATGGTCTCAGTCCCATCGGAGTGTAAGCTGTGCTGTGCCTTCAAGCCCAAGCAAACACAGCTGGAGGAAAATGTGCCACCTATGTTTATCAGTAGCACTGTACCACAGAAACATCTGTGATTGCTATTATATAAATTCAGGACTACCTCAGAATCAAAAACATACTCTCCAGTTTTTAAACTAGGTGGATCTTTGATTCTCCTTCTAAATCACTACACTTTTTGAAGCAGCTGAATAAATTTGAATAAATGTGAAAATCTGTTTTCCAAAGGTGCCTTTTAGATTAGTTTTACCAGGAGTGCTTTATGATATTCAGAACTTAATCTGCAGGTCACTGTAATAAATCCTGGAAGCTGGTAAAGTCTGAGGAGGAAAATGGATATGGCTACCACAAATGTCAGAGTTAGTGTCCTCTCTTTTTATGATCTTCATCATATAACAGATAAGGAGGTTGAGAAGCATTTGATGTTAATTATCCCTAGCATAGTAAATCATTCGTAGAAGTAGTAACTGCACTATAGTGACATTAGCAGCATAGTACCAGACTTTTTCATTGCATAAACCACCTCCACTGTCACCAGTTAATCAGAATGTGCTTTGCCATAAGAATGCTAGAAGTACTTTTACCATAATTCTCTCATGTGGGATAATAATATTTAGATTTTTGGAATGATAGTGAAAAGACTGACTAGTTTTAATCTCAATGAAAATAAAATCATAGAACTTTTCAGAAACTGTTTCTTCCCAGTGTTTAACTATAATTCCAGTTATTTATTAACTCTAGAGATCCAATCTTGACAATGTTTCAGTAGTAGTTTACAGTATTCCAGGATCACTAGACACTGACTCATTTGTTTATCTTTTATGTACATAAAAGTTGTCAAGGCTAAACAATTTTGGGATTCCTTGCAGAGAAAAGCTAAAGGACTGCCAGTATTGGAAATGTTGTGATTTGTTCTTCTAAATATTAGCTGTGAATATAATATACATTCTTTCACTAGGAAAAAAAAAAAAAATCCCCCCCCAAAATGTAATTGTGATATTTTGTAATTGCAATGTTTAGCACACTGTTTTCAATTGTTGTAAAAACTTGCTATATTTTACAATTTGGTTTATTGTCCTACGAACAGGGACACATTCTCCCCGCTATATAAATATCCATTGTAAACCCCATGAAATCAAAGCGTGCTAAGTTAAACAAACACAGAATTCATTCACTCAGCCATGCTTAACTTTGCTGGTAGGACACTATTATTTATAGTGATGTCTCCCTTGCTATTGTCAGCAGACCTGGATTTGATTTGAGTGATTCATAAAGACAATTTTGGGTTTATTTTCATGAACCTGCAACTTCTTGATTATCCTGAATGCAGAAAGAATTAAAATAGACAAGGAGCCCTGCTTTCATTTTTGTACATAGGGTTCTTTGGGTATTTTAGTTTAGTCTTGGATGAGTTTCTTGGGATTGTAATCCCCATCAGAATTAATGACTGTGTCATTTCACTGTATTTCTATATATACATGTATAGAATCTGCTCATACATACAGTTGTCACCTTACTGTGGATTTTGTCTGGAAATTGCTTTCTGAAGGGGGATGTATGTGAGTATTGTGCACAAATTAACAATTTCATACTTGAACTGTCATAAGAAACAAAAAAAAACAAAAGCAGCTTTAATACACATTACTATCCATTTTTAAAACATTCATTTTTAGAGCAAGATTCACCAATATACTCCAGGCATTTTGTGCCTGCCTGAAGCAGGACCAGGCTCTTAGACACGTAGCCAATTAAGTGGTTTGCAGATATCTTTTTAAAGATGGAGAAGAACAGAGCACCTAGCACATATCGGTTTCCTTTCTGCTTTCTCCAACACTCTGCTGCTGACATTCACATCCCAAATTCCTCCTGCTTCTTCCATTCCTGTATCCCACTGTACACACGGTCATCCATCACTTGTCCTTAGTTATCTCCTGTCTCTAACATGCTGCATCCCTACCTTCATCTTTCTTTTACCTTTCTTTATCTTTCTTTGTGCACTTCTTCATGCAAAAGATAGTTCTTAAAAGGAAGTTTATGAAATAGTTGTCCTGTTTCCCACCATTTTCACAGGCTAACCAGATAAAGGTAAGCTGTGCAAAAAATATGCTTGAGATAAATTTTCCATGAATTAACTTCTGTCACTATGGCTGCTATCTGATCAGATGGGAGACCACAACTTCTGCTCAGTTTCTGATGGACATGCAGGCAGTACACTCTCAGGAGACGTGGTGCCATCTACTCCGTCAGGAGCAGGGTAGGAGTACTATATGGAAGCAAATGAAAATAAGTGGTCACCTTCTGAAGAAAAAATAGATATAATGACCATTTAGAGAAGGGATTTTTTAACTAAAGGCCACCCATGAGATGATTCTCACTGAGAACATTAGGAGATGGCAAGCATACTGAGAGACTGCCTTTTCAGTCTGGACAAACAGAGAAATCTGATATGGGATCACAGTCATTCTTAATACCCAATTTTAATTTACTTTTACTCATTAGCTAATTAACAAATTAATAAATTTAAACATCCAGAAAATTAATTCTTTTCTAAAGAAGAAGATATGGTGTTGTTATACACAACAGAAGATTAATCCCCCTTTATATATAAAATTTGAGATTTGACTATTGAGCAGTAATTGATATATCCATAATGCAGTTTCATTTGCTGCAAGGGCTAGAATCCAAGCATTAAGCTAAATCCCTACATTGCAATGGAAAAAGAGAGAATATTTGCCCTGCAGTGGTGTTATTACTGCTCAAATGTTTACTGCTGGAGAAAGGAAGACAAAAAAAAATTGTAACTCCACAGTGCTATAAACTGTACAGGAGTACTTCAAGTTCTAGTCTCTCTCTCAGAAAGCTTATAAGCCAAAGCAGAACATAGAGAAAGTGAATGAGACATACAAGGAGGCAGAATAGCTGGTGGGAGATTGGATAATCCTCATAAAAGGAGAATGTGATTCTTAGCCCTGCAGCTATGGTGATGAAAATTGACCTTTGCCTAACCAATATAAGGCTGGAATTTCCTGTGTATTTCTAAGGCAGCTGAATTTTAAAGAATGTGGTTATTAACTTTCACCTCCTCTGTCTCACCAACAAATTAGTATTCAAGCTGGATTTGTAGTTTAGACTCAGTCTAGGATACAGGAATAGGCTGAAAAAGGATAAATTATTCAGAGGCTAAAGTGTTAAATTGTTTTGCAAAGAATAAAAATATATTGTCCTTGAAAATGAGTGCTTGGCAGTGAAAGAGGCTCTAGAGATATTAAGATAACATTTGCTTGGAAGGAAGGACAGTTTGATAATAGATTACCCTCTATTAACCTGGAAAAAATACAGTAAAACCTGAGCAAACCAAAAAGAACTCCACCATTTCTGTTTGCTATACAATTTTAAAGCAAGTAATATATTTATACATCCCTAAAAATCTATTGAGTAGCTCTCCTGGTATAGAAAAGATGTGAGAAGCTCTCTGAAGTATAAGCAATTTTATGTTCATGATAAAAAAAAAAAAAAAGGAGGAAATAGAGATAATACATGAGATAAACATTATTAAAGTTTCAATAGCCTTTATAGAACTCCTAAGTAAAAAATGACTCATATGCTAGAAATATATTTGAATAAGATATTTGTTAATGAATTGGTAATCAAAGATTACTCCATTTGAAATATACTGACATATTTATGAGTACTAGACTAGTAGTAAAAATACATGTATTTAAACTGGGAATTATTTTACTGGTTTGACACATTTAAATTCTGCTTGATATAAACATAATACTTCCTGTCTTTAATTTTGTATAAAAACAATAACCTGTAGTAATCCAGACTTCTCTGCAATTATCTGTTTGGAATTATCTATTATTCAGGTATACTGAATTTCTGGTTTGGCAAGACAGTAGACGATCTAATAGCAAGGATGAGGCGATGAATGAGCACGCAGTTCATTACAACTGGCAGGACATAAGATGTTTAGCCAGATTCAGGTTCTTCAGCATAGATTTTGGAAGTGAATTAATAGTGTTAATAGCAGTGCCTGGGAATATAAGTAATAGCAAACATTTTTCATGGGAAGCACTTAGACACATTATTATAACAGACTTACCTTGCTAAAGAGTACAGCAAGGCAACACTTTCAGACTTGGTGCCTAGCCTTTGGTTCCACAGCCATGATTTGGCTCTGATATAAGCACCCTGATTTTCAGAGGTGCTGAGCGCTGGCAGCTCCCACTGAGAGTGGTCAGCAGAATGTGGTCCTGAGTGACGAAGACACAAAAATTCCACAAATCAAAGCTTTTAATCTTAGCTTTAATCTAAGTTAGTGACCTGCTGAAGTTAGGCAGCAAGATGAGCACTGTGAGTGGATCAAGAAAAACAGGGTATTGAGCAAACAATGTTGAAAATCACAATCTTAGTGAAAAGATAACAGAAATATAGTTCTGCCAGTTGTGGCAGTAATATCCACTTCAGTTACAGGGAGTGTCTTCAGAAACTATAATATTTCTAAAATCAAAATGAACTTTCAAGTTGTAGCTCTATAGATTTAAAATGGAAACTAATCCTACTCATGTCTTTGCACATTTTTTTGTGTCCAACTAACTGTTGTTACTTTCAGCAAGTACTAGTTCAGTATATGACTAGTTATTGCTTGTCCTCATGGTGCTAGCATCACTCAAAGAAAGAAAAAAGGAAAGAAAGAAAAAAGGCTCTATTAACCATTTAAACTCACAAGGAAAACATCACTTCCCATTACTAAAAAATTCCCAGTTCCATGTATATATTTCAGCACATAAAGACATTCGTCTGTGTACTGCAGCCTCTTTGTAAATGCTCCATCTACTTCCTCACCTCATTCATCTCCCTCTTTCCTTCCCAGCAGTTTAGGTCAAGAATTAGCAGCTGCAGTGGTGTGCAGTCAGCAATGCTGCTGAAAATGCCCTCCACCAGGGACAGGAGGCACACTGCCTGGCTTCCCGGGCAGGGAGAGGAGCTGCTTGGTATTTACATGGTACTCTGCCATACCCTTATGCCTTTAGGCTGCTGGAAGGCTGGCTGGGCTACTTCCCCCCTCCCAGGAGCCATTACCTAGATAAATGCGATGCTCTGAGTGCAGAAATAAAATGTTGTGCAAACAAAAGCAAACGTGTTGTAAATTTTGACCTCCTTTTTCTAAAGAAAGAAAGAATTTCATTTCTGCATGAGCCTCTGCACACAGTGACACCTTTCAAAGTGATCCCAAATAGCTATGCAAACAACGGCATACATTTTTTATCTTGCTCTTCAGATCCACTGATGTTTTGTCATGCAGTTCATTCACACCAGGCATTTCAGGATGAGAAACTGGTTCCGGCAAGCAAAACCTAGACAGAACAGGCTTACATAATTTGTAAATAAAAGGCTGCCTTGAAAATTGGGCCTTTTTCTTTTTTATGTGGCCTTGCATCCAAATTACTTATCATCTTTTGAATAATTACTTTTTTGTAAAGTGGCAGTTTTAACATCCATGCTAGGCTTTCAGATGCCTGAAGAAGTGAAAAACTGTCTAGCTAAGAAGAGAATCTGCCTGCTCTTTGCCACTTTATGAGCAATATTCGTTTAAGTATTCTTTTGCTATTGCTTTACTTACATTTTAATCTGCAATGTTTCATGTTTACTAGATCAGCAAATAATCAAGGTCCTTAGTATGTATCTTATTCCTCTCAAAAAAGAAAAAAAAAAAAAAGTTAAATGCCTCTATTTAAATAGCTTTTACCACTGTATGCAAAGTACAAACAAAATGTAAATAGTTTCTTCTACTAATCCACATCTGCCTGGGTGTAATTACATGATACATGCTGGTTAAGCACAAAAATTTTGAATAGACAGCTTTTTAATTAGGCATGTGCATCGGGTCAGAGTAGAATTAAAATGAGTTCTAAAAAATTGATTTTATAAAAATGGCACCTGCTTACTCAACAGATCTTGTTCTTAGGTAAAGTTGCAGTCACGTGTCCACGTTAAATCCTCCTCCTTGTAGAGGAAGGGACGTTCTTAGCTGGGGTAATAAATTTTATTCTGCCTTATACATCAGTCCTTCCAAAGATAGGGCCAAATTTTAGCCTGAGTTAACCACTTGTGTAATGATCCTTTGTAGAATTACTGACTTGAAAATGTGATAAACAGCTGGCTTACTCTATTGCTCAGGTTTAATTGAGAGGAAAAGTTAGGCCTATCTAACCCAAGTCTGAGTGCCTGAATTCCCAGATACAGATTTTGATTTCACCTTTGTCAGATTTAGTGACTAATCATTTTTATTGTACTCTAATTTTTCCCACAAAACTCAGTTCCCAGAGTCCAGTGCATGAATGACGGATCTGTAGATAGCAGCGACATGTCAGCTTTGCAGTTTTGCCAGCACATGGGTAAAACATGCTGTAGACAGTCAAGACTGGGAAATAGTTCTTCTATGCTGAATGGACTGTTCAGCATGCTCACAAGCATACCAGCAAGTTGTCCTCAAATTATGTCTGAGTACAAAGGCAGCTGAGCGTTATGTCTCTCAGCAGCTCTTTTCATTTCACCATGGCTGCAGCAATACCGTCTATGAGATAAAATTGTTATAGAGCTAACAATAAAGTGATCAATTTTAAAAGTATAGCTCTTCCAGTCTGTGGCTGTGGCTATTATGTGCATGCACATCTCCCAGGTTACACTCTTGGTAAGTTTTAGCAGTTAATTTAATAGTCCTTCTTAAAAGAAATAAGAATTTTTTGGCAGGTATTTTAAGTATTTTAATATTAATATGCAATAGCCATTTTACACTGCAGTCTCCTTTAAGAAGTGATTAGAATTCAATATTTTTTTATTCTCCAAACAAGGATAATTATGCAATTAATATTAGCAAAAAGTAGGTCCAACTTTTTCAAAAAAAAAAAAAGAGAGAGAGAGAGAGAGACAAATCAGGCAACCAGGAACTTCAGGATCCTAGGTTTTGTCTTCCATTTATAGAAGTTATACTATGAAGGTGTTAGTAGCTAGAGACAAATTGGTGTTATAAGGTTCTGTGGCAAGTCAGAGTACAAGAAAACAGAGAATTTCTGTTTATACAGAGTCTTTTGAAATATTATGCATTCAAACAAATGACTGTACCCACTGATAGCAGAAATTATCCATTCACACATTGGATTAACACCTATGGCAAGTGAAATGAAGTTGAGATTCAAAGTTTCAGAATATAATTTGGTTTCTACTGTTTAACCAGATGATCCCTCATGCACTACTTCTTTCTCTGTGCTGTTACTAGTAAATATATTTGTACATATAGAAATAGCTGATTTCTAAGGAATCTTCTCCTCTTCCATGACCATGAGTCACATGTGCCATTGTTATTGAAACTACCCTGCCATTTCATGTTTCAGTACCTGAAACACGTTAACACCTTAGAATTTATTAATAGGCTACAGTGCCAGCAATGTTGCAGTACTTTGCAAAAAAAAGAAGACAAGGTCACTGTTGGGAAGTGACAGAAACAGTAATGACAGCAGACAGTGTGAGTGAGCAACCGAAGGGAAAGCTTCAACAATAAAGTAATCCCAGTTCAGTTTGTATTTTGTTAGTTCTGAAGTCCATGCAATGTATGCATATGCAGAATTTGAAGTATATGGTTGAGAAATGCAGGTGGGAATGAGTAATACAGAAGTTAGTAGCTGTTACCTGGGCTATAAATACAGCAAAAAAAAAAATCCAGCCTGAGTCTTGCAGAGCTGGTGCTTCGTGTGCTGACATGCCAAACCGTGGGCTGTTTTTAGCACCATGGCTATTGGCTTGTGCTGGCTGCAGGGTGGGAGCAGAGCTGCCTCCGCCCCCCACCAAATCACAGTGTTCTTTAGAATTATTTTAGGCACATGGACAGGATGCTACGAGCTTGATCCAAAACCCTACAGAAGCAATGGAGAAGTTTCTACTAGATTTTGAATGCAGTCATAAATTAACAACAAAGACTTAATGTGCATTTTCTTCTCTGAGTTCAGACTTCGAAGTGCAAAGCAGTCTGAATAATAATGAGAAGGGTGGTCTAACAGGCAGTTCAGATCACTGAGGTACCATAAAAATTCCAGCTAGGGAACTGAGTGCATGAGAAATGATAATGATAAGAAATACACAAACAGCTGAAAATGGAAGAACTTTACCTATAGTGCAAGACATGTATACAGATATTTTAGGGACAATGAAAACACGGTACATACAATAACTGGAGTCACTGAATAACATAAGTTTTTCAGAAAGGAGGGAAATAGAGCTGATAGCATTACATGAAACACAAAGTTATGATAGTTTGCAAAGAAATAAGGATTTATGTGCAAAAAGAAAAAGAAAAAAACAGATTTCATTTGGATCAAGCACTTCAGGTGTGAAAATAGTATTTTTGCAGAGTTAATGCTAGAAATAGATCCCCAGAGTCAGAGTTGACTCTGTAACGTTATAGTAGATGGGAATGTAAATACTAATCTGTCATTAGAGGGTGTTAAAGCTCACAAATTCCTTCACTAGTCACTAGACCAACACAAGGTAATGATACCTTAGATCTGTGTTTTTTTGTTTGTTTTGTTTTGTTTTGTTTTGTTTTAAAATACATAGATAACAAAACATAACCTTTAACCAAGTAATCAGGGGTTGATGCCATTTACATTACACGAAAAAAAAAAAAGAGTCAACAAACTTCAATAAGCAAAACAAGCTAGTCAAAGTGAAATATTCTGGGGTTTTATGGATATTCCTGTGAAGAAGACATGGAATTTCTTCAGATCTAACATATTGTGTTGTATTTGACAGCAGTGGACTACATTCAGGCCTATGTTCCTAAATTTGTCAGTCAAACGCAAGAGCCTTAACTAAAGCAGGGAGGATTATAAAACATTTTGACAAATTTAGTTGCTATCAGTATTCTCTAACATTGTTTGACTCAATACTGAATTGGGACATTGGCTGCCAGACAGCAGAATCTGTTCTTGGGATGGTGCAGGTGTTTGAGATGTAGGACAGGATATGTATTGCCCACTCTAATGGGTAACAAACCTGCCACTTCATCTAAAGTCCCATTCAAATGCCTGCTCTGCAAACCAGCCTTGTCTCCCTCATCGCTGAAGAGTTCCAAGAGAGATAGGGTTGGTAGGGCATGTGCAGAGTTTTTAAATGCTAGTGAAATGTGGGAGAAGACCTGATAATGGGGGTATTGACGTGCAGAGATGTTTAACGTAGAGAAGAGAAGGCTCAAGGGGATCTTATCAATGTCTATAAATACCCGAAGGGAGGGTGCAAAGAGGACGGAGCCAGGCTCTTTTCAGTGGTGCCCAGGGACAGGACAAGAGGCAATGAGCACAAACTGGAACACAGGAGGTTCCATCTGAACATCAGAAAGCACTTCTGTGCTGTGCGGGTGATGAAGCACTGGAACAGGTTGTGCAGAGAGGTTGTAGAGTCTCCCATCTTGGAGATCTTAAAGAGCTGTCTGGACATGGTCCTGGGCAGCCTGCTGTAGGTGTCCCTGCTTGTGTAGGGGGTTGGACCAGATGGCCTCCAGAGGTCCCTTCCAACTTCAACCATTCTGTGATTCTGTAAACAAGCTCTGGTCACTTTAATAGGTTTTATTCTAAAAACCAGACAAAGTTTGATGCTTAATATAAATATTCTGCATAAGTTTGAAGAGACCCACTCACTGTGAAACTGTGATTTCTGGAGGCAGACTATGTCTTGCTCAAAAAGTCAGTCAGAAATTATAAAGGGGACAGCTATTATGCTTGTCCATATGCACCCATTATTATTAGAAGCAGCAGGAGGTAACAGCCAGAAAAAAATGTTACAGGAACCTTTCAGGAAGCTTTCCTAAAGTAGAGAGGTTTTGAACTTTGCATTAGCGTGGCACTGGCTCTGTAATGCTCTTAACTTATCTCTCTCTTCCTACCAAATGCTGGGTACTTCTCTCTGTGTCAGTAATAAGAAATTCTCAGCCTGGAAACTGAGTTAGACTTGGAAAAACTCCTACAATCCAGAGATATATTGGAACAATTTCTGAAATTAACCCTTTTTGTTCCTTCTTCTTGTGTCATGATCTGAAACTCCACTTCTTCCCAGTTTAACATCACCGCAGCTTCTTCTTTGACTTGAACTTGGTAACTCATGCCTTTCTCCTCATCCCTCTTAACCTTCAGCTGTATGTTCTCCATATGATGCTATAGTACTGTGGGTCTCAAACAGTTCAACTCTCAGTTGCAGCTTCAGAGTGTGCCCTAGATACACTATTCACATTAAACATCAGAAAGCACAAAACTCTTTTAAAATGTTGATATAGAAAATGATATAGAAAATAGAAGAATTTTCTTCTGTCTCATGAGGGATAATACAGGTTCATTATCTGAAGTAGTTCTTACCCAAGACCTTCTAATGCTTATTTTTACCTGTTCAGTGATGGGAAAGGGGTTACTTGGCCTATATGTTTTCTGAATATGCTGTTTGTGTACTAGCTCATTTCTTTTCTCTGGTCGGCTATTGTAATGCCAACCAGTTTGTCTGGTTTTCTGATTTATGAAAAACATACTGTTTTATGTCTTAGATCACAACTAAAGCTGTACAAATGCATAAAGTGAAGGGTTGAAAGCCAACAATGGTCTCCTTGCCCTATAAATGCAAGGGACATTTACACACAATAAATGCATTAATCTTTTCACACCCTGCTTAAGTATTGCAAGAGAGGATGAACAAACAGATTGCTCTCCTCCCACCACATATTTGCATTGCCAGCACTTAGGGAAATAAAGACGGCATGGATTAGAAAGTTGCAAGGGTACTGTTAAGGCATAAGCTACTGAAATAGGAGCATGTATTGAAGAGGTCTCAGTTCAACAGGATCCGTCCTATTATGAGCAATGTCAGCCTCACTGCTAATGGGGAAGCCAGGAATGAGAATGCAGGTAAGATCTTTCTATAGCAGGGCATGATCAAATCACAATGAATTGCAGCCATTGCCATTATAACTTAGTATAGTGAATTCCTTCTCTCTTTTAAATCTTGACTTTCAAAAACTGTTTTTATAGCATCAGTTGCTTGAGACAGAAGCATTGGAGTTCCTTCAGTACTACTTATGAAATGAACTTATTCCTTTTGCTTATAGTTTGAAATCTATTTATGACACATTTAAAACAGCATTTGCAGATCCTAATGTTTTTGTGAATAATATTCACAAACATTTAAACAAACACTGTTAGCATTTTTCCCTAGATGCCCTCTGAAGAAATCTTTCTATGAATCACAGTTTGTGCATATGCAATTAATTACTGTCAGGCTGTTAGACAGTCCGATCATGTGGGAATTGACCATTTCATTTTAACATAGAAACAGCCTTTGCCTTTTCCTGCACTGGCATCTTGATGATGCTCTTTTTTTCCTCAGTTTGCTTGATTAGGTCTTTTGATTGAAGTACTTGAAAGACATAATTTCATAAATACACTTGAAACAATTCCACACAAAACCTCCTCCTCCTCCTTAAATCATTCTCATTTTATTACTGAATTTTGAAATACCATTAAAAAACAGTATGTTATGATAAGACAATTATTGAACTGTGTACCTTGTAGGCACTTCACCGTGTTGTCTGCATAAATGATTTTTTCTTCCTAATTAATGGTAGGATAAGAGGATCTTCACTTAGAAAAATAACTTGCAGAATTCTGTAAGCAAACTTCCTTCTCCTTTGTCACAAAGATGCAAACTGTTTTATTAATGTGAAAACCAACTGTGGGGTCATAAAACTGTTCTGAAAATTATTAGTATTGATTACTTGTTTTTATTTTAATATGCACCTTAACATTACCATAAAAATTATTTATGGCTATTAATATATAGAACCATTCTAATAACAAGAAGGAACTTGAAGTTTTTTCTGATCTTTTCATTAATAGAATATGATTAGTGCATGCACAATATGGAGACCCAGAAATAGCCTGTTGATTTCAAGTATTTTGCTTTCATGAATGTTCTGACTGGTAGTTCTGTACAATACCTGAGACAAGATTTGGAAGTAGAGGTAACATCTTTATTTTTATTTGACCAACTGGTTTAGCTGTAAATGTTAAACTCTCTTTCAGGCATTTGTCTAGATTTCTCCAACTATGACAGTTTGTCTAATAAAAAGCTTTTATACCTACCTACAAAACTTGTCCTGTCATTATCCTTAAACCGTCATGGCTACAGCTAAATACCACTAAACATCTCTACAATATGCAAGATACTGTTTAGTTCATGCCTAGAATAGGAAATTACAGTAGTAGTCCTGGATGTCTGACGGCAAGCAAGAACATTTAAAAGGAAACTGTCAATATTATGTTCAGTGCAAAAAGTATTTCCTCAAGCATGTTAGCACAGCCTTTCATCCCTGTTCATTGATACTTAAGTCCACAAGTACTTATTATTTCCTTTCTTTTTTTTCTTTTACTCTTCACAAAACAACAGCATTTCTTGATAACAAACCCTCCAATAAACTACCATTTTATCTCATAAAAAAGTCATCTGTGGACTACACTACAAGGAGTAAGAAAAACAGGGAAGAAGTATTAAGAAAAGGTATATTCCTGGATCCAGCTTAATTCTCCATCTGTGAGTTTCCACAGCAAAGAAATAGTACTGCCGTTGTTTATCTGTATTACATTTGCTGCCAGACAAACTTTAATTTTTTGTCTCCACTATTTGAGTCAGCATCTTGGTCTAATTTATTTTATTTTTTAGTAGAGTTCTATCTCATTAAAAAAATTACACTGCATACAGTGACTGAAGTTGTCTCATGTTGTCTCTATGTTTTCTTCTCTTTCTAGGTGATGTCATTGTCTATATTAATGAAGTTTGTGTCCTTGGACATACTCACGCAGATGTAGTCAAACTCTTCCAGTCTGTTCCTATTGGTCAGAGTGTCAACTTGGTGCTATGTCGTGGATACCCTTTGCCCTTTGATCCTGAAGATCCTGCCAACAGCATGGTGCCACCCCTTGCAGTAATGGAGAGGCCTCCGGTAGTGGTAAATGGAAGACATAACTATGAAACTTATTTGGAATACATTTCTAGGACTTCTCAGTCTGTTCCAGATGTAACAGATCGACCACCACACTCCTTGCACTCCATTCCAGCAGATAGTCAGCTTGATAGCACATTCCCACCACCTGCCCATGATGATAATGTATCAATGGCTTCTTCTGGGGCCACCCAAGCTGAACTCATGACCTTAACCATTGTGAAAGGGGCCCAGGGCTTTGGCTTCACTATAGCAGACAGTCCTACAGGACAGAGGGTGAAGCAAATTCTAGACATTCAGGGATGTCCTGGTTTGTGTGAAGGTGACCTCATTGTTGAGATCAACCAGCAGAATGTACAGAACCTGAGCCATGCAGAAGTAGTGGATATACTTAAAGAATGTCCTGTTGGAAGTGAAACTTCTTTGATTATCCATAGAGGAGGTAAGTTTGGAAAGTCTGTACAATTGCAAAAATGTTTGTAAAAGGTTCTAAACCATAAGACATCCATATATTCACTACATCCTTGTGTTCTAGATTGGAAATTAATTCCCATTTTGTTGGAGGTAACACCATTGGTTCTAGAAAAGCATGTCTGCAATTAAGTATCCTAGGCAAAGTTATTGTACATGCCTGTTTGTGTTTTGAGTGTCAACAGTCCCTCCTCTGCATAAGGGTAAAACTAGAGCATTTCTAGGGCCTTTCACCCCTTAAAATTTTGTATGATGTCTGCAGCAAACTCTTATAGTCGCAACCCAGTGATGCAAGCTTTAGATGTAATTTTATATATTGCATAATTAAGGTAGATCAAATCAGAGCAATCTTTTCACCCTTTACAAGATTATTAGTCTCAATAAGCCATTTTGTGTCTTTTTCCTTCATTGTAAAAGTATTGTACAGCAGTTGTTTTGTTTCTTTCTGGACAACAAAGATTGTGGTATATTTTTCTCTGCTTTAAAAAACAAAATAGCTTCTAGCAACTTAGTTTTTCCGATTAACCTGGTGCAGTAAGCATGAACACACACATCTGGAGGGTCAGAGTCAAGACTTATCTGTAAAAAAGCAATATGGTGAGAGAGCAATAGTAAGAGAAGTCTTAACACTTCATAAGTCATAAGACTTCAGTCATAAGTAATTTCATAGCTTTTAACATTCAAGGAAAACAAATTTTCTTTGATTGTTTATGATGAACATCCATCACAGTTTACAATTACCTGAAGTGAATAATTAGGTGGAATTCCTTTAATTAATCTTTGTTCCTCTAAAGCCATTCATGTCACTGAATGTATGTTACTCTGAAGAGTAGATGTTGGAAAGTGAAGCTTTAGCAGTTGCATATGCCAAAAGCTTGTCATTAAAAAACCTTCAAAGCCATATAACAAAGAATCTGGTAATATTTTATCAAATCGCAGAAATAATAAACATCAAAAAAAGATGAAAATATCTGTAGATTCGTGTAGTCAATAAAATATTTTTCATAGCTATATGTAAAAGAATGATTTATAGGAGACAGAATCTGACATTTCTTTGTAATGAAACCTAATTAAGAGTGATGAGTAAAGGCCAATTGTTGTCATATTAGTATATAAACTTGGAGAACGTTCATTGTTGAAGAGGTGCTATAATAGTTGGTATTAAATCTGGTTTTATTTAACATATATTAAGAATCTAGAAAAATGGAGTAAGGTGCATTTTTTTCTGAAATTGATGACAAATTAGGGAGAATTGCATAGCAATAAGGAGGATAAAGGGGGTTAGAAGGGTTAATGTTATCCCAAAAGATGGGGTTTTATTTTGAAAAATGCAAGCTTCCCCTTCCAGAGAAAAACAATTCAGAACACCAGTCTTCAGAGAGGAGTATGAAATCCAGTATGCTGAACAAGCCTGGGTCATAATAGATAGCAAAATAGATATTTCATCAATCCATCAATCAGTGCTGGACAGTAGCAAAAGAAAAAAAAAAAAAAAAAAAACGGAAGCAGCAACATACTCAAGTCCATGAGGGTAATTACTCTCTTTCAAGAGAATTTCTTCTTAAAGCACAGATTCGTGATCAAAACAACTTGATCAACATGATAGTTTAACAAGTTCTGGTACATTAACTGAGCTGTGGTTATTTTCTACAAATCAGTCTGGTGGATAAGAGATACTGCACTGAGCTCAACCCTCAAAAAAAAAAAAAGAAATTTACACTATCTTGCCTTTTGTCAGGCTGAACACAGAGGTACAGATAGCTACAGTATCTCAGCTGACACAAAATATGTGGTCCAAATGCAGTAACGTGTTCCTGAGTCTTAGCCCTCTGGGGTGGGCATTTGTTGGTTGTTGCTTTTTGGGGTTTGTTTTGTTTTTTTAGAGAATGTAGTGAAGACAAACAGCACATGTTTTGTTCACTAAGACTGGAGGAACTGATTGGAAGCACTGTGGAGTCATGAAATTTAATGGGATGATACAGAACAAATTAAAGTTTAACTTTACCGTCAGAAATTTCTGTACATCAGAAATAAGGAATATATCTTACTACAAGTTTTTTAGACTCAGAAATAGTCTCCTTAAAGAAAAAGCAGAGGCCTGTTTGTTTGAGTGATTCAAAAAAAAAACTGTGAAAAGTATGGAGTATGAGACAAAGCTACTCTACCTCAGAGATCACTGAGTCATAGCTTAACAGAAATAGGAGAATTGTTTTAGGATGACAACCTGTCTTTTCACAGGTTAGGAAAACAGATTTCGCTTAGGAAAAGGGGATGGGTTCATATGACCAAATGTACATCTATAATGTAGGTAATTGTGTCTATGCTAGTCGTCACATCTCCTTTTATAGTCACTGGATAGAAAGAGACCTTTCTAGGGTAATTCATGTCATTTCAATGTAGAAATTTCAAATAGGCCAGCTGTACCCTAAAAGTATATATTCTGCTTGACTGACTATATGGAGAACTGAGGATGACTGGTTCGCATGTAAATGTCTATCCCACATAGAATGAATAAGAAACAGATTATATGATTTGGTCATGTGAGATAATCTGAATACAAAACAAAATTCTAGCACTTGGAGAAACCTGCTATGATTCTAAAATATTTAATATGTGACACTGGTGAAGCAAGGCATACCTCCTCGTTACTCATGTATCCAATTTTTATTTTGTTTCCTTTAATGTGTAACAACAGATGAATAATACCATCCCTTCTATCATTGCCCTGTGCAACCTGTCTTTAGCATCTCATTTTTAAGATTAATACCAAAGTATTAAATACAAGTATTCCTGCTTGTGGAAGAGGGAGGCTGTGTTTTGCACAATGTCGTGTGTTGCCTTGTAACGTGTTCTGTCTCTGGTGTGAATATGGTCTGACTGCATAGTTTACTGTGGCAAATCCATTTTTGTAATGACTTAAATTCTCTGTCATCCAGCCATCTTATCTGCATTGCAGACACAAAACAGATCAACATTGGCTGAGTTATATTCTCGCTACAGGAAAAAAAAAAGCATCTTATACAGCAAAGAATGCTGTCCCATATGCATACTACAGCACTTAAAAAAGCCTTTTTCCCTCAGGCTTAGGAGGTCAACAGCCTGCGTATACAGGGAAGGAAAGGTCTGCATATTGAAAAAGGATGGAGGGAATGGCTGTACTCTAATTTGAAGAGGTCACAAAGGTGACTATCTGAACTATCAGTAAGCAGAGACCTGTCATGGGATACAATCCAGTGCTCGACCCACTGGAGGAAGTCCCACTAAATGTTTATTGTATTCATTTTAAAATTTCTAAGGCAGCAGTAGTCATATATCTGTTTATTAAAAATAAATAAATAAAATAAATTAGGGAAATAATATACTGTATATCTAAGAAAATACTGAGCAGCATTTGTTTAGGTGAAGGGTATGATACTTTATGGCTCTCTATGTTCTTCTTTCTGTTTATCAATCAAGTTCTTTGCTAAATACATGTGCTGCTTGGTTCAGTTTCTTTGCATCTGCTTCTGCTGATCAGCCATATAGCTTCCATTGATTACTATAAGCTGAAATAAGTGTTCATACTGGAAAAAAAAAAAAAAAAAAAAAA
>VXAA01002568.1:895212-917303 GCA_013399115.1 Anseranas semipalmata
AAAAAAAAGGAAAAGATGGAAAAAAAATGCCTAATTAAAAATAAAAAGTAGAAAATAAGACGGGAAGAAAAAGATATGAAAGTGTTTTGTTACCGAAACTGATTTGCCCCTTTCCAGCTTTGTTTCAGCCTTCACAGTTAACACACAGTTTCTGCAGCAGTCTGCATTGAGAATACGCTGCTGAAATGGTGTGGAAGAGCTTTCAAATAGAATAGAATAGAATAGAATGGAATAGAATAGAATAGATCAGTTGGAAGGGACCTACAAAGATCATCAAGTCCAGCTGCTTGACCACTTCAGAGCTAGGCAAAAGTTACACTATATTATTGAGGGCATTGTCCAAATGCCTCTTGAACACTGATAGGCACAGAGCATCAACCACCTCTCTAGGAAGCCTGTTCCAGTATTTGAACACTGTCTGAATTACTTAAATACTGAAATATCAGTCTTTCTGGATAGAGCAGATACTCTGCATTAGTCCAGAACTACTGAAAAAAAAAAAAAAAAAAAAAAAGCACTAGGACAGAGATTGAAGCAGTACGTAACAAATTTATATAGAGCAAAATATTCACTAATTAGGATATCAAAAATTAGTTTTGGCATGTTCTACTAAATGAGCTATCCAAGTAGCTTACATATATCATCTCTTTTGAAGGTATCTTTGAAATATATGAACCTAGACCAGCCCCAAAATTGTTTCTATCTAAAAATAAACTGACACAGTCAAAAGTAGAACCATCAAGACTGTGTCTGAAATACTGTTGTTAAGGAAACCTGAAGACAACCCAGGACTAATGCATGAAGATATGGCAACTCCTAAACAAGAACCGAGAGTCAAATATTAGAACAAAATGCAAAAAGTATGAGCCTTGCAGAGTTCCTACATCAGACAGCTAGTTTATAATGGGGGAATCCAAACAGGGTCTGAGAAACTGAGGCTGCTAATATGAAATGGAGCCAGAGAACTGATGCACCGTCCATACTGCTTCATTCCTGGCATGAGAGTGGAATAAACCAGCAGCCAGTTTCACCTTGACAGGATAAAGGAGACAGTATGGGTCACCCATGATGCACAAACAACCAAAATGAGGAGGGAAATACTTACTATGGAGATGTAAACTGTGAGAATGTAAGGAAGACCAGATATCTTCTCAGATTTTGTAGAAACCCTTGTAGAAGTTTATAATTCCTCAAGACTGCTAGCAGATGCCAGTACATCACATGCAGCATCAACAATTCCCAAAACAGCCAGGAATTTCACAAAAACATCTCTGCATATTCTAGTGAATAAGATTAGTCCCTCAAAATCAGGAGACTTCAATGGAAAGAATATTAAATCCTGAGTGCCCTTTCTCTGGACTGATCCTCAAATTTACCTCTCTATCACAGAGATTAAAGGCTTTCGGTTGGTTGGTTGGTTGGTTTTTTGTCCAGGCTTGCTATGAAATTGCATAATTTGATGCTAATTGCATAATTGATGCTAATTGAAAGATGCCTTTCAATTCCTCTAGTCAGAAAAGCTCATGGTCCTCCTCTGTCTTGGAAATGCTTCACAAGATAAAGCTGCACAGACATCACCATCTCCCTGATAACACTAGTCTGGTCCAGATGGTTCTGATCTCCTGGTTCCAAGATCTCAATCTGCCACTGAGGTCTTTAGAGCTTTGACTCTGTTCCTGCAATTCCTCATTCAAAATGAATGAAGGAGAGTACCTGGTGCAAATGTGAGACCCTATATCTCATGGCTTGCACATCCCCAAATACAGATGTTCTAGTGAACAGTGTTAAGGGTTTGAAGAGGTTAAATTATTAGGGTAATGGTGTAGATTTTTAGTTTGGGACTTATGGATATTTTCTATTATCCTATTAGCTCTCCTCTTTTAGATTCCTGAGTCATTGGTGACATTTTTCCTTCCATTTTCTTCATAAAGCAACCCAGTCTTGGTTTCATTGCTTTGTATGGGTACTATATTTGAATTAATAGCAGTCTGTTCATACTTAGTTTGTTCATGAAGGTATGGTTCTTTCTGTTGCCTCTGACCAGAGATATTAGGGGATAGAAGGTCTGATAGCTCTCCTGCTTCTTACCATTCTGTCTTCTCTAGACTGTTACTCCAGCTATACTCAGTTTGCTCCTGATCCCTATTTTCCTGGGTTTTGAGAGAATTCTAATGTTTAGAGGGACTGAGATTCATTCGATAATATCTACATTTTCAGTCATGCTGTCTTCTTAAATGGCATATGTATCTCTTGTTTGTGAGTTTAAGGGAAGTTTGACCCTACAGAGGCAATGTGCATGTGAACCTAGAAGTGAACAACTCAACCATTCAAACTGAACCATGCAAACCTGGAAGTTAAACGTGCACCACTGACAACTAGAAGTCAGTGATTTAGACTTCTATCTAATGTGCTGCCAAAACATCCTATTTTAATTTTCTGCTTCTGATTCATCACCCCGTTTTGCCTTGCAATCCCTCTATGAGGTGCTCTACTGTTCCTGGATGTGTCTTTAAAACTGATGGAAAACAAAGGTTCATGACCAACCTTTTTCCTTTCCATCTCAAAATTATATTCTTTCATATGACATCATAAATTCAACAATTTCCTCATCATGAGCTCTATGTAAAAGTATCCTTCTCATGTTGGATTTTGAGTTGATTCATTTTTTTTGCTCATTTTTATTGCTGTTCTTAGCTAGTAATGACAAATATTTAATGATCAAAAATATGGTGAGTCATGTTACATTGTCTACTTCATTGTCTTTGTTATTAGATGCCATATTGCTCTTCTTTTCCCCCAGCTTTGGCCACTTTTCCTTTCATACCTTCCCTACATAGAAATTGATATTTTGTGCAAAGCAATTTCATAACAGCGTTGTGAGAGGGGCAGTTGTCTTTCCTATGTTAATTCCAGAAATAAAATCTTTGAAAGATCTTTAGAAAGTACTGTTACCATTCAAGAAATACTGCTGTTATGTTAACATAACATGATATGGAAATATTGCTTTCATTTCTTCCAGCTTTGTTTTTACAAGGCATGTCTCATCTTAGAGAGTATCATATTTTTAGTTGTGAGAACATTTACTCTCCTAGTAACCTTCAAATTATTTACATCCTTTTCATCCTACACATGACAATTGTTTTATACTTCGGATTAACTTGAAATAATTTTATAAGCATCTTGTAATTATCTGGTATTCAATCTGTTTTAATAAATATTTTACATGTTATAGCAGGTAAACTAAAAAAATAGTTACATATATAGCCTAATTTATGAAGGAATTCAATCTAAATCTTGTTAGTAAGAGAAATGTTAATGTCTCAGTAGCACAGAAAATGACAAATCTGAACAGAGGGAATCATGGAAGGAGACCAGCTACCATAAAATTTACTCTAATGAGACTTTCATATATTTTCTTGTATAGTTTTGATTAGCAGTGAAACCATGTGCATTTGCTTCCATATTTCTGAATAAAAGGAAAATAAACCATAGACCTTCTTAATGAATATGGATTCCTGGAAAAAAAAAAAAAATAGACATCAATAACAGTTAATAGCTATTACTCTCTATTAATGGAAATAGTATTAATTGCATTGCATTTCAAAGTGGTAATGTTATAGTTTTGCTGCTTCTTTCTTATTAATGTTCGTGCACTGTGTGGTACACTGTGGATAATTTTGCGAACCATTAGATAAATCTTTTTTACATATATTGCATAGGAGGTTTTTAATGACTATTAGCAAACATTTTGTTTCAAAAGTACTTTTATTATCAGTGGTACTGTTTTCTAATGTAGGCTTATATGGTCTGTACTAAATCTGAACAGTGCTTCTATTAAAACTTATAGGGACACTTATCCTAGGGATGTGTGTGCCTAACTCTTGTTGACATTAAGAGAGGTTAGTTTGCACACTGAGAGGAGAAATGGGTCCCTTTAGAAGATCTCATAGCAAAAACAAATACAAGTTTATAGACATAGATTTTCATCACAGCATTTCATAAAGAGCTAACTACCATTGCTCCAATGGCTATTTTGCCATGAAATCCTTATGCCCAAGATGCCCATGGCTACAAAACACAATCAGACATCATTATTAGGTCTACACAGAGACTTGCCATGCATCCAGGCTTTGTGCAGAGCTGCAGAAACTCTGCCTTCAGAATAGGCAACTACTTCTCTCTGCTGGGGAGCACAGAGCACATTTGTGTCTGGTGGCTGCAGCCCACATCACTGCTAGAACACAAGAGCTCTATTGGCAGCACTGCAGACTGATTTCAGTCTTACTGATATTAGTGAATAAATTAATACTATGAGAAAGAAAAAAAAAAAAAAGAGTTTTTGCCTTGAATACACTGGAATCTGCCCATACCAGAGAAGTTTCTCTTCTGTTCTTGCAAGAAGTATTGTCACAAAACTAACCAGTTTGTATGTATCTCATTGAAAAATGGCATCTTTTGTAGTCAAATACCTCCTAAGCATGCTACATGGGAGAAACAACTCCAATACGTGCATGAAGTGCATGAAGAAACTTGTTTTTCCTAATTGCCCATAGTCTAGGCTCTGAGAGATCTTAGCCTTCCTCAAAGGAGATCTGGGAGATCTCAGTCTAAAGAGGAAAAACTACAGAGCTGAACTCTAAATACTATCTTACAACTTATGCTTGTGTACTGAGGCATGTCTAAAATTTAGTCTAAATGTGTTGAACAATGTTTCTGTTGGTTCAGTATAATGTAATGTCCTATTAAATGACATTTGTTGGGTTTCCAAATCTGTTGTCAAAGTACATTGTGTAGACATTGTGACATGGTGATTTGTAATATAGTACAATATTTCATAGTAATAAAGTAAGCTAATACACTATGAAACAAGTGAGTACATTATCTATTGTGCTACAGACATGAGACAAAACACTGGGAAGTTGGGAAGGTGTGATTTTCAGGCACTACCTAAAAAAATTACATGAGCCACAAAACTCTCTTGGCTTCTACGATTTGCCTGTCGTCAAATGAAAATACAGAAGTGAATTAGTCTTCTGTTTTTCCCTGTGCAATTCTTTAAGCAATTTTATTTTATATTCTTAAAAAGGAAGGAAGGCTTTAATGTGGCTACATTTGTGCTCTATGAGTACTGCTCAACTTCTTTATTTTTTTACAAACTAAGAACATACGTTTATTAAATACAACACTGTCCTTCTCAGAAAGCCTTTTGGTTACTCATAATTCAAACACAATCAAAAACAACACCAGGATACATACACCTTTGCTGTGTCACCTTCAGATTACAATATAAGAATGACACAGAAGCCAAAGCTGTCAGGCATAAACTATAAAAGTTGACTCACAAGTGTGTCAAAACATATTTCTAAAAGAAACAAATTACTTTCCAAAGCCAGATTTGTCATAACTTGGAACAATATTTCAGTGTATAAGAAACATACTGTGCAGTTTTCCTGTTTGGTAAATGAGAAAAATCTTGACTTTTATTTATTTTGTACCTTTTATTACCAGAAGCTAAAAGAAGATAAACTTTCTTTGTGCACATTCGTAAGGTCACCTTATTTTTAGTTTATGTTTCAGTTGAGTGCAAATTATATTTAATGGGCATTTTAGAATTTTTTTTCTGTAATGCAAGCAATTTTTATTGCATTTCTTGTGTTCTAGGCAAGTGGAGAACTTCTAAAGATCCAGTCATAATTAGAAAAAATGCTATATGCAAGGAAAAAAAACACAGATTCAAAACCTTTGAATGAGAAAATATTTTAATAGTCTTTAAATTAATTTTATCAATTAATTTCCATTTTCACAATGTGTCATTTTGTTCCCCAACAGAAAGTTTATTAATATTTTAAAAGTAGAAATAATGATGGCAGTGATAAGAATAATAGCAGCAATAATGATACAGTTTTTCTGAGAGAATAAAAATAATGTATTAAGTAATACTTCAGGGTTTCATTAGCATCATAGGGAAGGTTCGCTCATTTGAGAAATATCCCAGTAGTACATGCATATATTTTAATAGCTCAAATAAATATATTTGTCAATATAAAGTCAACATATTTTTCTTACTACTCATATGAAATTATTTCTGTATTTTAAGCTAATTGTTCTCAATAAATGTAATTATTTTAGACATCTGGGGCCAAGCAGTACCTCTCTACCCCAGTATAAATACTACTGTATCTCTGAAGAAGCTGAGAGGATATCTTAATCTATTCTTTAAGAAAACATGAATGACCAGTGGAAAAAAAATGTTCCTTTTTATTTTGTAAATGTGACCGTAGTGGCATAGTGTGCACTCAGCTGCTCTTCTTCATAGCTCTTAAGCCTAATACTATTTAACTTGTCGTGTAATGTTCTCAACAATAAGTATCAGGAATCACTAAAAGAAGATGGGAAGATACTGGCAGATAAATTCTACTGTGTATCCAAGATGAAGGACCAATGGCAGGTCCTAGAGCAGTCCAGACAGGAGGCTGGGGAAAAATCCATGGGGCTTTGATCTGTGGCCAGTGAGAACCAACAGATATGGTAGAGTCGAAAACAGTCATCTCCATCTAATTTCTGCCCTTCTTTACTAGCTCTTTCCACATTTTACCTCATTCCTCAGTCTCTACATTTATTTTAAACTCTGCTTGTCATTCTGGCTCCAATTTCCTTCATTTCAGTAATTTAGATAAGCTGCCATTCAAAAACACTGTTTGAACTTAGCATTGCTTTGAGCATGAAGGTTGGACTTGATGAACTCCGTCTGTCCTTTATCATCTATACATTTCTATTATTCTATGATTCTCCATGTTTCTCATGTTTGGGGTCCCAAGGTACTGAAAAAGAGGGTCTCTGATTAAATATAATAAGTAGCCATCTGGATAATTTTTAACTTCTTCCACAGTACTTCTCAGAGAAAAAGAAAAATCATTTAATCTTGTCTTATTATTACACCATATTAAAAGTTTACACCATACAAATGTTTATATATATATATATATATATATATATATAAGTAAGAAGTTACTAAAAAATCTATGCAAGCAGAAAATATAAGGACATGCTTTTTGACTTCAGCTTGCCAGATGTCAAGCTTCATTGAGATTACATACACGGTAAATTATTCTCACACTATCATTGAAAAATAATGCATTGTTTGTTTATTTATTTACTATCCAGCGTTCCCAAGAGATCACAATGGTTGGTCGGGATGGATATAAAATAGGAACAGCTAGGTAATCTGATCCAGCTAACATTCACTACTTAGCCATCATTATAAAAATTATTTCCACTAAGGTCAATCTTAATTAAGCAAGAAGTTTATCTTATAGCTTGTTCACCGTATACCAGACTCTCACATTTATCAAGCTCTTTATCCTAATAGAAGCACATTAGGATGTATTGTTATAAAAAAAGAACCAGTCAAAATGTCCCTTTTTAAACAGTCATCATAACTTGTTGTTAATGTACATTTTTACAGTTTCTTAAAGCCAAAGAAGCTGAAATTGTTTTACATTCTACACGCTTTAGACTTCCTTCTCAGACTTGTCTTACAACATATATGGCCACAGCCATTTTTATCAGGGAGCCTAGAGCTTTCTCTTCTACATCTGAGCTAGGCAGCCAGCAGGACTCCCTCTATGAGGAAGAGAACAAACACCTCTATGGTGCCACTTAGCTAGTATAGGCATCTAAAATAGCTGAAATGAACAATATCCTAAAAGAGCCTATCCCTTCCTGTTGAATATTAAAGTTTCTAAAAACTCACATACTGAAGTTTTTTGTTTATATTTCTACTTACATTTGGTCAGATGAATCCCACCTTAAGTGCAAAAAAAAAGTTAGATTTCTAGTCTACATTTCTCAGAATAATTCCCCTTGTAGTCAATGGTGGAAAATAATCACCTGAGGATCACTTATATCATTTTATTTAGTCATTGATTAAGCAGCTGGTTCTTTGAGGTTATCCATCATGTTCCACTAATTACAGAGGAGTCTAGCTGATGAGCTTAGCTTAGCTGACCAGCCAGCCAGCTGAAGGTACATGAGTTGTGTCCTGCCCATTCACCAGAGGTATGCACAGAAAAACTAAGACTATTTAAAAATATATATTATCACAAGATTGGAGCTCATCTCATGCACTAGCTAAACCTGGAATCCCATTTATGCTACCATAGAAAGTAATCTGAGTTTCTTTATGAAATGGTAGTTATTAACATGATCTTGCAGAAAATAGATTATTTCCGGTTAAACATATATTCATCTCTTTAATGACATTGCAAGTTTGATTATAAAATGTAATTGTTTCTATATAAATGGACTTTTGTAAGGCTTTACATGTACCACCCCAGTCCTTATTTAAAAATTGAAAGAAGTAAAATTAGTATGGCTTACATTGAATTGAAAAATTGGTTAACTGTTTCATAGTTTAATGTAATTCTAAATAGGAAATCAGTGAGTGAGTATATATTTAATGAGATTCCTTCAGGATAAGTTCATGGCTTTTGTCTATATAACGCTTTTTATGATGATCCTGTAGAAAACATAAAATCAGTACTGGTAAAGTTTGCAGATAGCAGAGAGATTGGTCATTGTCATTAGACAGATGACATTACTGATAAAGAGCAATGTGGAATACTTAATAAATAAAGCATAAGCAAACAGGAAGCATTTTTATACAGTCAGTGTAAATTAGTTCCTGAAACACAGTGCAAAGAATGCAGTCAAAACTTGCCAAAGTGTTTTTGAATCATTACGGATAATCAGCTGAGCAGAACATTACAGTGAAAAAGTCAAATGCAGAGAGGTTTCTTAAAATCTAACTTGTTTATTTATTTTTCTCAGTAAGATGCCATTGGTAAACTATTTTATTGAACTTATTACCAATTGTAACAAAACCAATGAGACCCTGTTCCAGGTTATTTTTTCCTGCTTTGTAAATTTATATTTATTTCTCTATCTTCTTTCCATTTTCCACATTTACTTCACAGTTATTACGTGACACTTCCATATACCATGTAAAGGTCAAGCCTCTTGAAGGATCCTTGTCTTTAACTAGAGTTTCTAATATTGTTAGTAATGAACTGAAACTTGGGATTTCTTTAGGATTTTCTATATGATTCTTTATTAGCAAAAGTACTGGCTAATTCAATCATCTATGAGCAAGGTGGATGGGAAGGTGTTTCCTTAATACCCAGCTCCTATAATATGTTTCATTTCCTGTGCCAACAATTAAACACGTCATTTCAGAACTTATTTCCCTTGAGCTCTCATGAAAACATTCGTTCATTGAAAGTGTTTGTTCATTGAAAGCTTATAGAAATGGTAGAAAAGGACCTGGCTTGCAAAAAGTGGTCTAAAATAGAGCTGAAATCATAGAAACCAGATAATGAAGAATTAGGGATTCTGAAAAGATATTTGGGGTCATGTAAACAGTTCTCTAAGGAGTCATGTTCTAGGATGATCCTTTTTGTAACCTGATGTGAAGCACAACCCTGACCTACAACACTTTGGGTACCAGAGTCTGTTAGCTATGAAAGTGCTTAAAAGACATTTTATGGTTAACATAATCTATTTGGACTAGATGATCTTTGAAAGTCACTTCCAACTGAACTAGTCTGTTCTGTTCTGTTCTGTTCTGTTCTGTTCTGTTCTATTCTATTCCATTCCATTCTATTTATTTAAAGTAGCTACAACCATATTCTCCAAGAAGTATAGTAGCATTGTGACAGTAACTATCTTCCAAATGCGTACGTTACCTTCCTTCCTCTGGGGATTACCCAGGTAATGCCCAGAACCATGTCCAGGTGGGTCCTCCTGCAGTGAAGGAAGATCACTCCTCCCTGAGGTCCTCGTCATAGACAGACATTTCCAGTCACTGTGAGATCTAACCAAATGGAAGACAGTTTTGGTCAAAGAGGTGGAGATCTGCAGCCTAATCCAGGAAACTGCTGAGAGGAGCAGGGAGCAGACATGTAGGACTCAGACAAAAATATTTTCAGGACCAGAAGGGACTGTACAGAGCTTGTTGAAATTCAGGAAGTCATTGATTTGACTGGAAACAAGGACCTGTAATTTAAGGACACGACTAATGTGCCCTACCACGAAGAAGGTTAATGGTGTCCTGGGCTGCATTATACTGAGTGTTGCCAGCAGGTCGAGGGAGTTGATCCTTCCCTTCTGCTCAGCAGTGGTGAGGCCACACTGGGAGTACTGTGTCCAGTTCTGTCCAGAAACATAGACACATTAGACAAAGTCCAATGAAGGGCCATGAAGGTGACAAAGGGACTGGAGAACCTCTCTACTGAGGAAAGGCTGAGAGAATTTGGACTTTTCAGCCTGGAGAATAGGAGGATTGGGGGATCTTATCAATGTCTATAAATACCTGAAGGAAGGTTGCAGAGAGGATGGAGTCGAGATCTTTCAGTGGTGACCAGTGACAGGACAAGAGGCAGTGAGCACAAACTGAAACACAAGAGGTGTTGCCTGAACATCGGGAAACAATTTTTTCCTGTGATGATGACCAAGCTCTGACACAGGTTGCTGAGAGAAGTTGTGGAGCCTCCCTTCTTGGAGATCTTCAAAAGCCGCTGGGACATGGGGCAACCCACTGAAGGTGGCCCTGTTTCAAGGTGGCCCTGTTTGAGCAGGGGGTTGCACCAGATGACCTCCAGAGGTCCCTTCCAACCTCAGCCAGTCGGTGATTCTGTAATCATTTTGCATTTTCTCTATTTGAAAAGTTAAATATTTTAATTATAATAAAGACCGTTTTTTGGTTTTGGGTTTTTTTTTGGTTGTTTGTTTGTTTGTTTTTGTTTTTTAGTGTATATATATATATGTGTGTGTAAAAGTCTTTGGAGCTGCCTATAAGAGGAAGTCTAGGCAGATCTAGCTTAAATCTTTGGCTAGCTTTGTATTCCATCTCAGGTGGGAAGTCAGCACTAAATCAAAACCAGACACATTGCCACAAAATAAAAAATAATTTTTTCAACATCCCAAGGTGGCACATTCTGTGTGTTGTAGACCAAAGACTTGAATGCTGGACCTAAGGACAGATGATGCTTCTCGCCCTGAGCAGTAACTCCAACAAAATTTCTGTGGATGTTTAAATTTGAGTTAGTAATGAAGAAACAGAATTATACAGAAATTCTAGGGATTTCAGAGATTTTTTACCAAGAGGGAAAGTATTATTACATCAGTTTTACAATTTAGGGTTATGAAATACATAGATAATATTCATTGTTGTAGTTATGAAGTCAGAAAAAGAACCCCAAATGGAAATATGCTGCTACTCTTTCTCCAAACTCTCCCTTTTGCTATTTTAACCTACAAAGGTTATATTTGGAAATATATACAGATGTCAAAGAATAGTACAGATAAAAAATAAATAATGGTGGTTTAGAAAGCAATATAATACATAAGAAAACATTCAATTTTGGAATTCTGTATTGAAAATAGTCTTTTCAGTTAAACCCAGTAAATTTAGGAAAGCAAAATAATGCCTCTGAAACTTTGCAGGTGGAGGATTAAACATAGCCTCTAGATAGCGCGCATCAGCTCTGAAGTATTCACATGTGCATTTTTTATGAGCTAATATATTATTTTTAGGGAAACAAAGAACTGTGGTGTAACAAAATGTATATTTTTGCCACCAGGTTACAATATATCTATTGCAGAGTGCTGGTGTAGAAGTTGCAGTTCAGTGGCATTTCTAACTCATTCATACTAGCAAAGGGATGAATATAAATTCATGAACTGTGTAAACAGAGCTTCTACTCATTAACTTGTGATAGCTACTTGCACACCGTTTTTTTCAGTTCTCATCAACAGTAAATAATCTTTACTGGATTAAAGGGAATTACTGATGTTCCTTATATCTCCCATGTAGGGTTTTTCTTTGTATGGCAGATGACTTAACACAACTTTCAGAATATTCTTCATGGAAAAAACATTCAATGGAGAATCTGATTTTTTTTTCCTTTTTTGTCTTTTTTTTTTTTTTTTTTGCTTTGTGTTGTGTATTTTTTAATATTTTCAAATTGCAGCAATAATGTTTGAATTATTAAATTCTGAATAGCTGGATATATACTTTTGTTGAAAGTAGAATGGGATTAGAATCGGTTTCATCTAGCCTATGAAATATTATTAAAACACCTCCCACCATGATTGGTTCTGAGACCTTCTAAAAATTTTCACCAAAAAGAGCAGCCACTGAGAAAGAGCATAAGTCTGCAATTGCCAGTTGCCTGATAGATCAAAAACTTACTCATGTTATGAGATAAAATAGGCTGCTTATAGTAAGACAAATTAATTCAGACTTCATGTTATCAGGACCATCTAATATTAAGTGCAAACTCATTACATTTTCTCCACAATACTTTGCACTCCTTGTCCAAAGGTGACTTCAGTAGAAATCAGAGCTTAGGTATCCACATTGGCCTTTTCATGCTAGTCTCTTAAATCATCTTGTTGGAGCCATTTTGTCTATCATAAACAATATTAAGCAGTTTTGGTGTACAACCTCTTCTGCAATACAGTCCTATGTTATGTAAAGCAGCTGTGAACTTCCATGTCCTACATCCCAGAGAAGTGATGCAATCACTCTTCTTGGATGCATCTAGGTATTTAATGTAGAATTTAACCAGAAATTTCATCTCAGATCTACTTTTTTTTATCCCAGTCAGAAGTTCAATATATTCTACAAATGTAGCTGCTTTTCACAAAAAAAATGGCTTTAGTGAATCACCATTCACCAATTAAAACTCCCTTTGTCAGAGGAGCACTAACAAGCTCTAATTTAAAACAACCTTTTCCTTCCTTTTCCCCTGAAGTAGACCATTTGCTGTTGATCCCCGTGACATGAATTATTCTTTTGAAATTAGCTCATAAGAGTTTAGGGAAAAAAAAAAAAAAAAAAGGCCAGGTGCATAATCACCCACAAACTATGCCTATCTTGGCTGATTGGGTTCATGCACCAGCAAAATAATAATGTGACTAGGTGAAGTGCATACAGATTAGTTTTAGTGTCTTTTTAAGTACCTGTTATTTGGAAAAGCTCAGGGAGAATGTATATAACGTCCTATTTTATGACCAGCATTGAATAATTGTGCTATTCATCCAGTTTCCTTCAGCCATTTATGGTCTTCAAGCATAAGTTCATAGTTTTTGCTGAATGATCATATGGGCAAAATGCGAGTATGCTGAGGAAGAACAACATGTTGTACAGATCCAAAGGATCCAAATTTGCTTTCTTATACAGTAAGATAGGTTTCTAAGAAAGGGAGGACATACATGCTAGGTACCCTAGCAAGTCTTTCTAAAAATTATAATTTTTAAGATTAGGCCAGCTGCAAGGTCTACAGGGTGCTTCACGGTTGTCAGCACCATAATCTTTTCTGTTTAACTTGTCATGTTTATGCAGTGTTCCAATTTTCTCAGTATTGAGGGGTTATTTCCATTATGTTAGACATGTCATCTAAATCCCAACTGTCTGAAATCAATTTATGTTCCTCTGAGAGACAGAGCACTGTCACAGTGAAAAAAAAAATTACCTACTCAAAGTTTTTCTTGCTTTTCCTTGTGATGCATTCATTTATTACTTAGCACTTCCCAACTACCTTGTCAGGATCCTTTATCAGCATCATTTTTAAATGTTCTGTTCATTTAACTTTTTAAAGTACCTCACAGATCGACGTGTGACCAGCACACAATCTAAATATCATAAAATTCACATCAATATTGGTCCACTCATTAGATTTAAGGACATAGCCCTTCTTTATGTTAATTGCTTGTCTCTGAACCTTCAGGAATTCAGAAAAATGTGACATTTCTCAACCTTTTTTTTTTTTTTTTTTTACAAACGAGGTCATCTTGATCAATTTATCATGCTTTATATTGTTTAGTGTTCTGTACTGTAGTAGTATCATGCCCATCAATCATAATTTCTGTCTCTCCAATTTTTCTTTCAGGCTCCTATGGTCTTATACTAAATTTCTGAACTTCATGCCGTTTCACCATTATAATTTCAATCACTGCAAAGCTTTTGCAAAATTCAGCTTTGTTCTTCTTGATAAGTAAGTCAAATACTGAGAATTACCTCCTGACAGTGTGGACATGAAAGGAAAGAGATTTACCTCTAATAGGTACATATCAGAGCAGACAATATCAAATCTTCAGCAGCTCTAAGCCGAGGAAATTACCTAGAGGTTCAATAAGGGTAGTGAGAGTTTAGAAATTAAGTTTTCTCTTTGCAGTTTTCTTACTCATTTAGACAAATACTTTCACATTGTATTTCTACCAGCAATTCTTGCCAAATATTCCACTTTCCTACACTAAATGATATTCCTTCATAGATAAGACTCAACCATGTAAAAATTTAATCTTGTGATTAGTTTTCTTTCTACTGTTATTCTTGTCTTTCACAGTCTCCCACTGTCTGCCAACCTTTCTGTTCTACCTGAATCCCTGTAACCATGAATGAACTGGTCTATCAAGCTGGTGTGAAGGAGTAGGAAAGTGGAAAGGAATTACTATTTTGAATCAAGTCTGGATATGAAGAATCAAATAAGCATGCTATTGCTTATTCCAGTTTCCACCACTGTAGCCAAGTGGCATGATTACCTTTTCATTATGTTGCCATCAAGTGTTTATCATTCCACCATGTGGTCTGAAAATAAACCAATTATAGTTAACACATCTGAGCTCCTGACACTTCCCATTGTCACACAAGAGATTTCAAAGGCAAGCCAATAAAATTCAGAACCATGCTGACAGCTTAATCCATATTAAACACAAAATTCTGAAGTTACTAAAGTGTAATTTAATAATGACAGAAAGGCAGTCAGGTGAAACTAGCAGGCTCTCTCAGAGTCTGTAATTTAACTTATTTGTTTCTTTATGATAAACTCTTATGTAGTGCTTCCAAACCTCAGAGAAATCAGGACTGAAACTCTGAGCTCAGTTCTGAACTCACTAGCAGACATCCAGGATCATCTGAGATGCACTGGGCTATCAAAAAATCTCCACTGGAATGGCAGAGTGGGTGAGAGACTCAAGATTTGATTTGACTTGATTCTCAATTTGGTGCAGGCATGTGTCTGTGTCCACTGATTGTTAATGGGGGCTTCAGTAGACTGTGTAAATATAATTCTCCTTAATCACCAGTGACAGAACCCACGACAATGGTGTCAAGCTGAGGCAGGGGAGGTTTAGGCTAGACATCAGGAAGAGGTTCTTCACTGAGAGGGTGGTTGCACACTGGAACAGGCTCCCCAGTGAAGTAGTCACTGCACCAAGCCTGTCTGAATTTAAGAGGCGTTTGGACTGTGCACTTAGTCACATGGTCTAAAATTTTGGGTAGACCTGTGCAGTTCCAGGAGTTGGACTCGATGATCCTTATGGGTCCCTTCCAACTCGGGATATTCTATGATTCTATGATTCTATGATATATAGGCATCCAATGCTATTTGAGATGTCCTAGGGTATTCCACCACACCTCCTACCTATAGGTCCTCTGTCACAGATGGCAATACCACAAGGTTACATATTGCAACCCAAAAGATACTCAATGGTGATGCAACTGAGGTGATATCTGGAAAACCCTTCAGTACAATCAGTGGAGTATAGATGGTTTTTCAGTTCCATGTGAGGTTGCCACCTCTTCTCGGTTAGCTGAAACTTTTCTAGACTGGGTTCTTGGCTGTCCAATCTCAGTCACATGGTTCATCACTACTTCCTTTGTGCTGGCTTTCTGTCTCCCATTAGAGCGGAACATCACAGTGCAAGGTGTCCATTCAGAAATAGTCACGGAGACTGAGGGCATTTCCCAATATTTACTTTTACTCTTTTTTTTTTAGGGATTTTTCCAATCATTATTTCAGGATCAGTTGGTTTTTAAATCAGGATCGGGACACAGTGAGGGAAGTCCTGGGAGCAAGGAACAGGAGGAGTGTGGAAGTTTGGGAACAGGCTTCTGAAGAAGGGGATAGTAGGGAGAAAACATGGATGCAATGAAGGAATTGAGAAGAGGAGGAACTGGTAGTATAGATGTCAACACTAAATATCTTGTGACTCCTTTTCACCCATGTGTTAACGTGAAGCTCACATACAAGCAAATGAATGGCTTTAATATTGAATTGCTCTATTTTTTTTTTCCCCGCAGTTGCTGAAGACTTTTTGTGAGTGTATTTTCATGAAAAGAACTTCAGGACACTGTGTACAAACACGTTATGCTCCATCTGCATTTTAATATAAAATATTGAAAACATGCCTTGATATTCATCAAAGTGACATGCCATAATGTAAACTGAGGTTTCTCTAATGTGCTTAGAAAGTGTAAAAGCTTAAATGGGTGAAGATTCTAAACACACAAAAGATCAGAAATGCTGGCATAGTTACGCAGAGTTTCTGACTGTTGAGAGAGCTCTGAGAAAATACGGTGCAGTATTCCTGAGAAGTTAGTCTTGCAGCTTAAATTAGCTTTCAGTAAAGTCAGGCTGAGCTGTCACTCATGTTCTTAGCAAGTATATAGTGTCTTTAGGGGAATGGCAAAACTCACAGGCCAATCTAGAAGCAACAGTCACAAGCTGTCAGGACTCAGAAAATGTAATTTATATTCTAAATTATCTTGCTGATCCAATGTGTGTGACATATACCAATCATTTCACCTTACTGTGTCTGCTCTGCTCAGGGATAGTTGCTTGCCACAATATGTTTGCCCAAGAAGGGGCATTACTTGCATTTTTAGCTCATGCAATATTAGAACAGTACGGCAGAGACTGTAATCCCTGGCCTGGCTGGACACGTGAACTAGTAGCAAAGATTTTGGCAGCAGTCATTGGAGTACACACCTGAGCAAAACTTGAGATTCTTCAGGGAAATTTTCCCTCTGCCAAGCAAAAGGTTCTTTTTCTTGTATGTACAGAAAAATGCCCTTGACCTTTTCAAGATGTCAGTGGAGTTTACAACCTGTGAGCAAACTTCTGAGATCCTTCTCCAGTCTTCAAGTGTTAGTACCAAGGAATGTAGATGTTAGCTAATTGGGTTAGTATTTACATAAAACATGTATATTATACACTTCAGTGAGAAAAATAACAGTTCATCCCATTCTATTTGCAGTTGCAAACCACAAATCAGCATATGGACTGAAGGATTTGAACTTTTAGTAGGATCTTCTCTAATAAAAGGCGAGAGACAGAGGTTTTCCTCTGTTCTTTAAGATATTTTTTTCCATTCCAGGTCAAGTTGTCCCAGTAAAATCTGTTCTGAATTGTACTGCAGCTGCATTTACCCTATTCTGAGACATGGCTGTCCTTCAGATAATATGGTGTGCTATCAACAAGGAAATAAAACTGTAACTGTGTAACACTGTTCTAATAAAATCTGCCAGACAAGAAGAAATACTTAAAAGTATCACCCAATGAGACATGCTATAAGTGTTTAGTACCAAACTTTGTCCATGGAAGGTAATCAGTTCTTGTTGACCACATAAAAATATGCTTGTTCCAAAAATATACTTCTCACTTCCAGAAATTGTTGTAAATTTTTATTATTTTTCTTCTAATACACTTAAGCATCAAAAGCTGTCTCTGACAATGTTACATTTGCTTCTGTACTATTTTAACTATGATCCAGAAATTCTCTGCTTCACACCCAGATTAATCTGAAGGAGATGACATTCAGTCTGCTGGGGTTTTTTAGTTTCAGAAATTATTTTAAATCTCTGACTGATAAGCAATTCACAGAGCTGCAGGAGCCAAGCAATAGCTGTATGTCCATTAGAATGTAAATTAACTCATTACTATGCCAGCTTCTGACCTTTTCTAATGGCTAACAAAAACTCTTTGCTATTCATGAAAGCAAAAACTTAACAGTAGCTTGAGATTCTCTAGTGTATTTTAGAGGAAATTCTCATAGATGCAGGTGACCAGTGAGGGCCAGAGCTTGAACAGCAAGTACTTCTACTATTCATGACTTTGAATAGGTCTCCTTTTTCTAATTATTTATGAAGAAATGAATATTATTGAAAAATTGTTGCTTGAGAAGGCTAGGTCAGTGAAACCTCATGAACTGCACAAAAAGTGTTCCTTATGTATAAAAAGATTAATATTGATTTAGTATCTGATCTCACAGTCAATTAAGTTTTTGTATCAGTTCTATAGACTTCAGTGAGATGAGATCAGGTTTAATTTCCCAAAGTGCTCCTCTGCCTCCACATCATTTCTGATAAACCTCAGTCTTGCACTTCATGTTACTCATTAAAAATGTGGAAGTTTGAAAGGATGAAATACAGAATTGGACTCATGATGCCTACAAATCACCTGGAGAAGAGATGAGTCACAGAAGGTGCTACCCTGATGGGGTCTAAAGACCCAGCTGACCTTCCTGTGGACTGTGCTTTCTCTTTTCCTTGAACCTTGAGAGAGTGTTTTCTGTAGGTAGGAAATGTATTCATTCTTCTGAGTCACTTTTCACAGGTGTAATAGGTCAAAGAGAATGAAAAATGGTGCTGATTTGGACTGGAGCACTACTTCTGTTAGTGCTGTCTCACTTGGGTTGAGATCAGGAGCAATGGAGTGGTAGAGCATGAAGCAATATGCAACCACAAGCAACAGTTGAGGATCGGTTTCTATCATTGTGAGCCTCTTTCAGGCAAAGCTGATTGATAACATCTGGGCATATGTAAATAGGCTGAAAGAAGACAAGCATACTTCACAGTTTTATTAATCTGAACCTGCATTCAGTGTAACTAACAGCTGTGACCAGCCTTTGTCTCAGTGCAGCACAGTGCTACATCAGTTTCTTGCCATGCTGCCACCGTGTCACCTACCGCAAGAGAAGCTAGCTGTAGTCAAAAGACACTGGGTTTAACCATGCATATAACCATATATTATAACCATATGTATAGCATTGTGGGTCCAGTGATGCCTCATTCATATTACCCCAATGTGGGTTGTGTTGGCTTTTGACCCATTGCATCTGGGGTCATCCCAACCAAAGACCAAATGGATCCTCCACAGCATGGCACCATCAAGCTGAAGTACGGCTGACAACAGGACTAGCTAACTGTGCTTGAAGAGCTAGAGCTCCCAGTCTTCTAACACCTCTTTATTTCCAGGTAAATCATTTTTCTGTTGTTGCCCGAGTAAGAGCTTGATACTTAAACCTGTTTGAAAAAGACAAACCTTTGAAAAAATATGATGCAGTAATGATTGATTTTATCACAAACTCAAGTACTAATTGTCATTCACTACACATCATCTGATATTTTAAATATGACGTGATCATTTCAAACTTTTTATTACCTGCTTGTTTTCATAAGTACTATTCTCATCTATTTTAAATCATTGTTTCCTTTTAGGTTTTGATTACTAGTGTATAAATTAATTGAATATACTTGTTCTTCTTGATCAGGTTTGTTTTCCTGAAAAGAGGAAAATATTTGAAGAATAATTGTATTAATGTTATGTCTTTGTTTTACGTTCATGAAAAACTCATTTTCTCTCCCATCAGTATTTTTGGAATTTTAGCTGGAGAATATTTTGTCTTAATGAGTTAGCCCAACTTGAGTTCTTGAGTTCTGTGCACTCAATCCACACATACCTAGCACAGATCAGCAAAATGTAAACATACAGAAGGAGGATTCAAATGTCACACAAATGGTAAGAAATGGTTCCTTGTATCCTGCTAACAGTGTACACCATGAGTCTGAACTCCCAGAGGACTTGTACACTCCCACATCCAATTGAAATTAATGAGTACTTGGCACCTCTGGAATTAAGGCCCAGGGTAGGCAACTGATAGACCTCTCACCAATCCCAGTAAAAGAAAGGAAAAGCACAGAAAAAGATCTGCTGTGACAGTAAATTCATACAGAAACTTTTCTAGAATGGAAAACTTTTGCTGAGGTGTCACATGGACTTTGATAAGATGCCTATGGAGTCAGTTAATGCTCTGGGAGTGCTCGTCAGCCATCTGTTCATTGGCTTCCAAACATATATACAAAAAAGATCTGTGCAGTGCTTGGGACAGCTTGGCTCAGGAAGCCATATGCAGCAACATTTTTATAGCACACACACACACACATGCACACACACACACATACACGCACACAAAACTACAAGAAGCCCAGTGAAAGCTAATGGGCAAAACTCTTGTTGTATCATCAGTGAGACAAGTGATGTGGAGGGAAGATGACGTGCCCTGAATATTGTTTTGGATGAAAAAGTCTGATTTTTGACACTGTTGAGTTCCTCTCTGCAGCAGTACCACACACCTTCACTGCAGAAATCAAGGTGTTCCCAGGCTTTAGCTTAATTGTACATACACATCTGCCACAGGGATGAACATCATCAAAGTTCCTGTGGCTAAGTGGTTACCCATGACTTTACAAGGCATTAAGATTTCCAGGAATCAATACAAAATAGTGGGGAAACTGAGGCTGGAAAAGAATGGAGATGAAAATTTAGCTAGAATCGTGCATATAGCAGTAGATTAATAACCATAGGCTGGTTTTGTATTGTTGACATTAAGAAATATGCCAAATTTAGTATTTTTACTGGAAAAAAAAAAAAGAAGAAAGAAGTCATGATTTTACCTTGCAAACATTCTAAATCCTGACTGATAAGCTTTTAGCAAAGCTTTTAGCAAACCAAACTTTGCAGCAAATAATACTGGCTGAAGTGTAAGGCATGTGAAGTCTATAAACATATTTTATGATAAAAGCACACCTACATTGGTGTATAAGAAATAGACACAATGAGTGTGAATTATTTGTTATTTGTTATAAGATAGTTTCATCAAAAAGAAGTACAATGAACTGTAGCTGGAATTTTCCTTGATCTGGAAAAAAAAAAAAAGATTTTTTTTCAAAATATATTATAATCCAACTTCTGATTTCTGTTACTGGTGTTTCTTAGTAAAGTTACAACACAGACAATGTCACAGCTCTGATTTCCAGGGAAGCTCATTTTGAAAGGTGGTAAATGTAATACGAAACATCAAAAATATTTTTTACACATTATTTTACAAGAAAATATAATTCTGATTTTTAAAAACCACTTGATTGTTACTGTACCTCAACTTATTTAAAATTAAACCATTAAAATTCCTATTAAGATGCTGGCCACCAGCTGCTATACCTTAGTATAGTTTAAGTGGCCAGCGTTTAAAAATAAATCATTATTTTCTGAAAACTAATTTTGGAGAAGTATCTAAGGTTACATATTTTATCCTCACATGGTTACACCTTATGTTACACAACACAGGTGGTGACCATCTTCCTGCTAGCATCTGCCTGAGTGGTGGTGGTTGCTCTTTGACAGAAGCCCGTAACCCTGCTCTTCTTTCTGAAACTAATTCAGACGTGTGCTGCTGTCTTTAGCAGGGGTGTAAATAAAGATTTATTTAAAATGAGTAGAGAGAAATCAGACTCTTCAGAAAGTGAGCCACAGCTTATGCAGAGAAGCTTTTAAGAGAAGGGATGGCTCTCAGGTACATTGATGAGCAGAAAACCACTAATGGGAAGAATCAACTCCATTATGTATTTTTAGGTGGATCTAAGTAGGCTTTTGTTATTTCAAATATTAAAGTATATTGAATATGTCTGTGTATGTTTATATGTATATATATGTAATATTCTCAGCTATTCAGGTTTTTATAGAAGACAACACAAGAAGTTGGACAGTAGAGGGTTGGGAGTTTGGGAGGGGAGTAGAAATTTGGGAATGAGGTAAGGAGGTTAGAAGAGCTTATCCAGTATGTGTGTGTATTTAGATACAAGTTGATGAGAAGGTCAAGCAGTATGAGTACTGTATTAATACTCAACAGAAACGGAAAGCTGTACTCTTTGGAGAACAAATTCAGTCCTGCCTCTAAATCAATAGTGGATTGATGCCCGTCTGTCAGGTGTTGTAATCCAGGCAGGGTCCCGCTGTCTTTTGTGGAGAAAGTCTAGCACCTAGTCTTTGGCATAAGTGGGAGACCATCTCATCTTACATGGGGTCTCGGTCCAATACCTGAATTTATATCTGAAGAATGAGTTTTAATATCAGTTCAAAGGTATGTTACCTTTAAAGATTTTAGCCTTCCAATATGCTTTTTTTTTTTTT
>VXAA01002568.1:917315-929972 GCA_013399115.1 Anseranas semipalmata
TTGATATGGATATCTGATACCTTTTTAAAATCTAATTTTGGACCTTTTACCTGTGGCATCCTATACCCACTAGTTTTCTTAATATAATTTCATGCTGTGTGAATAAATACTGCTTTTTATTTGTTTTGAGTGTAGATGTTGTCAATTTTATGTCGCAGTCTATGCCCCTAGTCTCAAGGCTAAAAATGTCTGAGTTGTCCTTGTTTGAGTGAATACTGGATTTTTTTTTAATTGATTTAAAAAAAAAAATCTTCACTTGATGTATATGTCATTATTTGTTTGATTTATAAATACTTATTATATTTTTACTTGATAGTAAAAATTTCTGATAAGTCCAGCAAAACATATTTTTAGGTAGAGACAGTAAATAAACAGGGAAAAAAAAAATGTATTTCAATTTGACCTGGAATAACATTTGCTGACAATAAGTTATGGGAGGTGCACCAGTACCAGTCAGAAGTGAGTGTTGCCTCTACCAATATTTCCCAAACACCAGATCAGTAAGTTGTAGTAAGTTGATTTGAGCTACCTTTCAGCAAACATGCTTGCAAGTTTCAAGTCTTATTTTTAGCTTTCAGGGGAAAAATGTTTTTTAACTTTCACTGTTATTAGCTGTACAGAACAATAGCAGGTGAGAAAAAGGTAGTTGATTTTCTGCCATCCAAGAAGATATTAAGCGAGTTTCTACTACAGAATCTGGAGGTGATATACAAGCTAGATCCATATAAGGTGCCTGTTATCTCTACTTGAATTTGAGGATGGAAAGAAACCTCTCTAGTCTTTAATAGAGCAGTTTTTATCCAGACATGGCACTCAGTAAACATAAATTTTTCCAGGATTACTTTTCACAATATACTTTTTGTTTAAAAGCACTATCAGTTGTTATAAAACAGCCAGTGTTTGTCTGCAAAACACTAAAGTGCTTTTTTGCACCAAGATTTTTTCAGTCTAAATGAATTGGATATCATGGCAGAAAAAAATTACATCATTATCACAGAATTCTAGGAACCTTAAATACTACGTACAAATACAATTCCTGTTGTGATTTGTCTGTGGAAAGATACTTTCCCTAGTGTCCTTGTAATTTTAATTATTTTTCAAGACTCACCTTGGAAAAAGAAATAATGAAATCAGCTTCATTATGCTTATATTACTCTTACAGCTTAATTCATTTTTTGAGTGAAAGAGCAGCCCTCCTCTTAGAAGTCTCAATTTAAGTTCCATTTCTGTTTCTGACAAAACAAATGAACTCTTTGTCATTAGCTTTTAATCTTAGGAAGGTTCACAAGTTTCTTCTACCAGCTATTAAACTAAGAATGAGAATGAGTTTTTTAATGAAAGCTATGCTGAAAATGTGAGTTTTTGAACATGTGACCCAATATCCTTTTTACGTTTGTTTTTATTTAATATTTTGTATGTTTAACTTTTTGAATTTTGTGCTGCATAAGATATGAATAGTGTTTACAATGAGTAACAATTTCATATTATCTCCTTTTATGAAAAACAGCATATCTGGAGTTTTAAACATTTGTAAGCTACAATAGTTGAAAGTCATGAAAGTCACTAAAGCAAGTTATCAGTCAGTCAATAATGAAGGAAATAACTAGTTGTTTAGAAGAGGTAGACATGTCTGACCACTTGCTAATTATGACGAAAGAAACAGAACAGTATCAAAAACAAGCAACCGTCCCAAGACTTTGCTACCTTGTCTAGACTGATGAAACAGTTATTTTTCTCCAGGCATTTCTTCTAAAAAATCTCTTTTATTATTAGATTTTGTTAATAGGATGTTCTGAATTGCTTCTTCTTAAAGGTGTGTTTGCATTTGACACATCTGTATCAGGTCATTTGGTGTCTTATCCAATGTTCACCAAGGCAATTGGAAGTCCTTTTGTTTAGTTCTTTTAATTTCAGCCTAATTCCATGCTGTTTGTAAATTATGGCAATGATCTCAATGTCTCCACATGCATACATATATATATTTGCATACATATATATATATGCATATATTTTTCTCAGAAATTATCCCCTGTGGATTGTAATTTCATCCCTTGTGTGTACAGAATTTTCTAATATGTCAATATTATTGGCATACCTGAATGAGAATGGAAGCATAGACACGACTGAGCCTCCACCCTTTATGCACCAGAAAAATCTGCTAACATTATTTTTTGTTTATTTCAGGTTTCTTTTCTCCATGGAAAACTCCAAAGCCTGTAAGTTCCCTTTCAAAATTATACACATTGCATTCGTAAGATGACTATCATTCAAAGCAAATTTTTGTAGTCTTTCATCTAAAGCACTCGTTCCCAGCTCATGAGACACCTCTCAGCAGTACCCCAACTCTAGGTGAGACACAGCATCAGGGGTGGCCTTGTTAATAAGCTCTGAAGACCTATTGGAGACTGCCAACAGCTGTTTGGAGAAAGGAACTTGAAGATGGGTGGCAAGAACCAAAAAGACAGTGGCTCAAAAATAAGGGGTCTGGAGAAGAAGGCAGCAAAAGGCCCCAGCAGTGAGATGAGACTACTTGGCCATCTAGTTGACAATTTCTTTGTGATAAACAACATGCAATTTTCTGTTTTACAAATGCATTGATCTTAACACCTTGAGAGCAGTTGTTATTCTTTTTCACATTAGTAGATCTACAGCTCACTTAGTCCCACTTCAAGTGGGAGGTTGGATTAGACCTATGATTTTGACATTTAACCTTAAGGTATTAAGATCTGTTGTATTATAAGACTATAAACAATTACTGTATTTATTTTGTTGACACCACATTATATCCTTTTTTGAAGTCGTGACAACATTCTCAGTGAGAAAAGAAATAATAGGCTACTATTTTTGGCTTGTGAAGACCTTACAGTATTCCTTATCTCTCATCAGGGTTGTTTTGCTGGAAAAGAGAGCCCTGACTCTGCCTGTAGGTATCTAAGAGCAGTAGCAATAACAATAGCGCTATTTCTTAAAGTTTATTTTTTTTATATATAAGCTAATTTTTAAAGGTTTCTTCTTTTTGTGTTAGGGTGTTTTAATGCTGAATCTGGACAACTTCACATCCTCTCACATTGGATAATAGCATGTTTATTGCAGCCAAAATGATTTTTGTAGCCTGTCAAATACAAATAGCAATTAATTAATCAGTTGATGCAAATCCATCAAACTGCTTTCAGCTAGTGGTATTTTTGAGTAAAATGCCAGAGGATAGATGCAATATATTGGCATAAGTATAGCAGCATAAGTTTGATTATTTTTCAAACTACCAGGACATTTGTAGGCCTCTATGAACATAAATCTGTCTATTATAGGCTAGCCTATTCTCAGCAGTTTAATGTTCCTGCCTGGCTGGGACATCCTACTTCTAATCTCAGGTAAATAATGACAGAACTGGAACTTACTTGGACCTTACTTGTTATAGATTGAAAGCCAAAGATCTCCAATGTCAGTGCTCACCCTCTTTACATATGTATCAAATATATAAAGTTCAGCATACTGTTAATGATTGTCTACACTGTTTTGATAGTTGTTCATACTCAGGTAGTACTTGCCAATAATCAGAATCTAGAGACACAACTGGAGTGATGCAGTTTTTTATGCTATACTCTGAGCAGACCAGGGCTCACAGAATAAGGTAGCATCACTGTGTGCAGATATTGTACCTGCATGTGAGCTAACCATACACAGCTAGACTAATTTACTGTAGCCTCAGCATGAGAGTTCACAGGTGATGAAACAGGTTAAGGTAATATATATTCTTCTGTCACCCCTTTAACTAGAGAAATAGTCAGACATGAATTTCTAACACCCATGGTTTGAAGATAAGATTGAAGCCAAGTGTCACTGAAGCACTGTCTGCAGGCAGTCTGAAGCAGTAAGGCCAGCATCAGGAAGTCTACAAAGCCTTCCTGACACCACAGCACAGCCCTGTACGTGTGTAGCAGGAAAGAAAAACTAGATGACCCCAAACTAAGCTCCTTTTCTGCTGCTCTCTCACATCTCTGGCTGGAGGGGGAGAAGCAACCACCACTCTCCTTTAGAGCAAAAAGGGGCCACTGGCTGGAAGAGAAGAGATGAGCTCCTCTCCCCGAGGCAGAAGTTCAAAGGTGGCACGCCCTGTGTCTCACTGTGTTCAGCCTCCCAGCTTAATCTGGGCTGACAGAAATCCTATGATTTCTATGTATATGGTGTATATATTATATATAACATCTGTGATATAATATTAGCACAAATTGAATTTGAGCAATGTCACCAAACCATTACCTAATTTAGATATTATGCACTGAGCACAATACCATGCTTATTCATTTCCAAGAGTGCCTTATATGTGAGTTAGCATTATGATAGCTCACACTGCAAAACACTATGTGACTACTTAACTAATTGATATGGGTTTGTGAGGCATAATTCCCCTTGTCTTTATCTGCTTCTGTAACTACTTGTGTTAGCAGTATTACCTGCAGGTAAGAACATTTTGCTCAGTTTTTAATTTCTCACATAGAGATTTAGAGGTAACCAGCAAACAAGAATTAGATGTGTGGGATCCAGTAGGGCTTTGCCAATTGATTTCCAGTTTCTTGTCCTTCCTCTAGGGAAAACTTTGTTCATCAAAGATAATTACATTTTTCTTTCTCTTTTTAAAATCTTCTTTAAATATTTCAATTTTACTCAGTTTCACATTTTGAAAGAGGTAAGTGTTCTATTTCTCTGCAATAGTCCAAGAAATTCAGTTCTAGATATACAAGGCCCTACATGTCTTTCTGCTTCATAGCGATAAGATTGTTTGTTTCATTGACTTGTATTCTTTTAGATTCCTTATTGAAGGCAAAACCTAAAAATTATTCTGCATTACTTTCCCTGATCATAAGGAACTTGTACTGACCGCAGTTCTCCTTTCCTACTTAGACATAGGGGTCATAATCAGGTTTGTTTCCAAAGACCTTTGAATTTACACTACCACAATACAATTATATACTGTATATATGTTTATATATACCTGAGGTAATTCCTTTAGAGCCAGAAGCACTGCTGGAAGTATTATTGTGATTTTCATGTGGCTTGCCACATAGGCTAATTTGCCTAGCACAGGATAAATTTATTTCGTTGCAAGGAGTACCTGAATGGACATTAAGTATCTATACATTTCTGTACCTAAGCTATTTCAATGACAACTCAGATATCTCCATATGGCATTTTGTTGCACAGGATATACGCACCAATAGTGTCCTCTTATATCACATCCTAGTCACTGTCTTTTATATCTGACCCACTATGAATGTGTCTTTCTTGAAGAACATTGGTGAGGAGTGAATACAGTATTCCATATCTTCATGGTAGCATTAATACTTCCCTTTGTTAACTTAAATATCATACTAATACATACATACTAATGTATGAGAGTCATTCTGTGATTGACTGAGACACCTAGATCTTTCTTTTCTTCAGTTTCCAATGAACCAGCCCTACTTACTGCAAATACTCTGACAAAAGCATAGCTAGAGGTATAAAGAATAAGGTCCTCAACAACAGAAGATGGCAAATATCCATATTCTATTTATTTTAAAGTATGAAGCTAAGTGTCACCTGGGATGTGCAGAATGATAGTTGCTTGGCATATTTTCCACAAGGATTCTAAAGCATCTGTAGTCCACACAATACTTGGCGAAAAAGCCTGATGTTGTTAATCATAGGAATAGGGAGCAAAGCTCACCTGCTGAGCCAAACACCTTCTGAAACCAGGGAACTAAAGGTGAAGGATAATCACAATTTGTGGAGCAGACTTTCTGTAGATTTGCAAACATCTTTGATAAGACACTGCTGATACAACACTAGAAGCCAGTGGTACTTCATTACAGTTCAATTTTTTTCTGAGAGTAATTTTTTGAGGAATTAACTGATTGTTGGGCTATGTGAGAGAACACACTGTTCTGGAGGCTTTACCCACCTTTGCTTCATTGGGGGTCACAGGCCAAGTCAAATATTCGTTTCCTGGGATAAAAATTTGTGCTTTGTTTAACTTAAACTCTTCCAACAGATTTGCTAACGGAATTTAATTAGTAGCCAACTCTCTCCGAAAGAAAAATCTGCAATATCCTTTGTCTTCTTTTGCACAGTGTATATTCCCTTCTAGATTGATGTGCTTCGGGGACCACTAAGGTCAGTCTTGGAGAAAATTTAGATAGAGGTAGCTTTCATGAATAGACAATACACTGCTGTGTACTTCTCTTTAATCTAAATGGTCTGGAAGAGTAAGAAAACTTATCCTGTGGTTGGGAGCTTGGTTGGATAACAGCAATGTAATTTCTGATATAAGAAAGAAACTGCAAGAAATGAAAAAGTCTGTATGAGATTAATGCTCACCTTGTTTTGTATGTTATCATTCAACATTCAGCTATCACTAATTGCTCAAATAGCTGCTCCAATAATTTTGCTTTTGGTGGTTTTTTTTTGTTTGTTTTTGTTTTTGTTTTTCTTCAAGTAAATTCTGTTTGCAGTTACAGTAATCTGTCTGTTTCTCCCTTTGCAGCTAGGTATTTTCATGCATTCTCAGAAGATACAGCATTAAGATCATTCAGTTGCAACCCCCTCTGAGCACTTCTTTGTTAAGCACTACATTCAGTTATGTATTTTGATGAATCTGATAATTATATCTGCACAGTCACAAAGATTTTGCCTTTAGCAGAATACTTTCAAATAGCTCAGGGCATTCTGTAAGAAACACTCAACATGCTGCAGGGTAGTGCTGGGTCCTAATCTGCAAAGGGTCATATTATCTGAGAAGGATCACACCTTCCCATGAGCAACAAATTTAACCAAGTGATTTTAAAAACAGCAGAACATGCACCATTCATCTCAAAAGACAGCAAAGGGATTTGCTAATTTTACAAAATGCTTTACTTTTTACTGAAGTCGCTGTCCTTAGCTTGATTGTAGCAGTCACCGTTTTTGCAAAACACCTTTATTGTCTGTATGTTTTTATTCCAGATGATGGAACGATGGGAGAATCAAGGCAGCCCTCAAACAAGCCTATCTGCTCCAGCTATACCACAGAATATTCCCTATCCACCCGCTCTTCACAGGAGTTCATTTCCCGATTCAACGGAGGCCTTTGATCCACGGAAACCTGACCCATATGAGCTGTATGAGAAATCAAGAGCTATTTATGAAAGTAGGCGTAAGTGAAAATCCTGTTCATCCTGCTGGCCATTTAATATTTTAACTTTTGCCTATGATTGTGCCATTGATAACATAGTTTTCCTTAATTAGCTTTTGTAATTTAAAGAAAACAACTATAATCCCAGTTAATATAGGCCATTAGAAATTATTCAAAAAATCTGCACTTACATATTTTCCTAGATCTTCCTAGATTCTAAAGTTTGACTTTCATAGTTTTGTTTCCTAATATTTCCGCTCTCCTCATCTTGACCCAAATCCTTAGCGAAGAACAGTATACATGCCATTCTATTTTGAGGTGCTATTCTTCTTCATGGTTAACCAATAAGAGGATGTGAAATTATCAATACAAAATTGTTCTACTTGCTTTGACTTTGAAGTGAAGTTTATAAAAGAAACTTCCTTTTTTGTTTTGTTTTGTTTTTATAAAAATGACTTTGACAAGTTATGACATTGTCTTTGGTAGTTAGAAAGAAACCTATGATACTCAGGTACTATTTGAAGATCTATTCAAAACAGTACTGATCTAACAAGATGCAAGATTTTTCATGTTTTTAATCATAGAATCATAGGATGGTTTTGGTTGGAAGGGACTTTAAAGATCATCTAATTCCAACCCCCAAGGAATATAACACATATCTTAATGAATATACCATGTATTTTCCACAACAAGAATAAAAGTTACTCTTTTATTCCTTAGTGTAAAGAACATTTTAGCTAAAAGCGTTATACTAAATTGTCGAGAGTTTTTATACTTATGAATATCAAAGCTTCAAAATAGTTTTTTTTTTAATTGAGAGCTTTTTCATAGCAGTTTTTACTTGTACATATCACCTTTCCATCCATTTTAGAAATTACATATTCTCTAATCCAAATTACTTTATAAATTACACATAAAATATTACACTGCAGCTAGTCCAGATAAACCCATTTATATTAGCTGAGCCCTGTGACATAGAGATAAATCTACACTATCATAATCCATGATATCAGAGGTACAAATTTCTCCAGTGTGCAAAGGGATATTCTGAAGGAAATATGTCCCAAACACTGGGTTGGTGCCAGGGATCCTCAATGCCTTGGCCTTAATACTTTAGTTACAGCATCAACATCTCCTGTTTGGCTTTGGTATTTCCAGTCCTCAGCAGGATGGATATGCTGGAGGAATTACCACTGCTCCCAGTGCCACCATGTTCTACCACCCAGGTCCATTTCGCTTTTCATTGTGCAGACTATTCTTCCTTTTTTATTTTTTTTTCATTCTTTCAATAGCTGCCCGTAATGAAGTTCCCAAGTTTAAATCTAAGTGCTTAAATAAATAGCTGGCATTTTTCAGCAATACCAAGTATTTTATTCCCCCTAAATACGGATTTGAGAACATACATTAGAGCCCCCATAAAAAGTATTTGATTTTCAGTTATAAACTGTTAGGTGTAGGAACTGAGCTTTCCAGTGTATTTATTAACACCATGTAGCCCATGCTGGCTGCTATTTTACTACAATAAATATTATTTACTAATGCACTGTCTTCCTCTGCTCCAGAAATTGTTCTTGATTGGGCAGGGTACTCAAAACAGTGTTTTTACACAATGTACTAACAGAGGCTATCATTTTTGAAACTTTGAGACTGTTTGAAGTGTGGATGAGGATACAGTGTGGAACAGGCGAAAAAGGTTTGAAAGAAGTAGGACTGGATTTGAGCAAAGTTTGCAAATAATTTTCAAACGTATTTCTATTTCTCTCTCTCTCTCTTCCTCTCTTTCTTTTCCCTTGCTCATTAAAGGCTGGAGTGACAAATAAATAAAAAGATTTGCCAGAGCATAAATTCTATTCAACAATTTTGGGACTAGAAGTTAAAAGAGAAAGAAACTATTCCATAGTTAACCAGGGTTTCATCTAGTTCAGTCTCTCTACTGAAAATGCACTTGTCTTCATGTACTGTTTTAAGGAAAGGAAAACCCTTTGCAAATAATTGCTTCCCATATGGGTAGTTTGTAGAGGTGAAGCATTTAAGCAAAAATCTGCACTTTCTCTTCAACAAGGTCAAAACCGTCTTTTGTGGTTAAAGCCACCAAGACGAGTGGAAAAGCACAGACCTCCTACATTGAAATGAATTTATTTGAAAGACAATTAAGAAAAAGTTATATATGCCATATGTGTATGTGAGATACATATTTATATAGCAGCTTCTTTGGTCTTGATCCCCAGTATGAATAGTTCCATCTTTACAGAATTTCCCTAAATATTAATGAAAGCAAATAGTCTTAATCCATGTTTGCCTTTCCTAGGACTCTGGGAATATAGATCTGATGTCAAGTACAAAGATTGGTTTACAACCCCAAAAATTACATACTACACCAAAAGATACATTACACCAATTAATAAATTTTAAAAATAATAATAATAAAGAGGTGATTCAGTATTATTCATGGGTGCCTTCTATAAATTTTCTGATTATTTTCTTGACCAATGTGAACTCCAGTCTACGGCTGCCATAATCTACCGTGTTCAAGCGTACATGTTATGCTGGGGAAGAATTGATAATTCATAGGGTGGAATTATGCTAAAACCTGTGTTTAAATGACCTAATCACATTTGAGTTCTGTCCAAGATGCAAATGAAAATTGTACACAAGCCTTCTTCATACAGATACCGAGCCAAAATAAGAATTAAAAATCATGAAGCTCTTATGCCCAAAACAAGAAAGTGAGGGATGTAAAGCAAGACTGCAGTGACTACTCCTCAGATTTCCAAGTGTCCTTCCAGCTAATCCTGAAAACTTTACCTGTTCTCTTCTGATTCTCTCATCCTACACACATTTCCTTTAAGCCTTGATTCCACAGTTCCCAGCCAGATCTTTTCTGCATTCATTCATATTCCTTGATCATAAATAACTGCTTCCAAACATCTCTGGTATCCCTGACATTTTTGTTTCATAAATGCCATCAGCACACATTTTAGCAAATTCAATTCATCATGACTTTGATTGTTTGTTTTTGCTTGTTTGTTTGTTTTTCCTCTACATAGCAGTAACATTTCCTAAAGTGAGAGAAACAACAGGCAGGAAATCCATTACTCAGTCAAGAAATTGTCATCTAAATTGAGTACATGGGAAAGACTTTCAAGATAATGCACACTTAGTTTCCTGCCATATGGCTGTGTCAGGCAGGTTGTCTTTGGTGAAGACATACTCTTTAAGGGTACAGGAAAAGTTCAGCTACTTTGGTAGTACTTTTTAAGTACTTTTTATCTCAAAGCAAGTTTGCCTTATCTCCTGGCAAGACCTGAAAAGAAAGAGGTTCGTCTTCTAAAAATAGTGCAAAGAAGCGAACAATCATGACCTGGAAAACTCTAAATGAAAGAGATGGTGTTAGATTTTTGTTTCTCTCACAGTGAGACTGTTAGGAAACAGTTCTTTTTCGTACTGCCACAGCTCTGAATTTCTACAGATCCTTTTATCAGAGGATCTCACTGCAGCCTGCACTCACCAGGACCTTATCAAAGCCTCCTGCTTCCCCATCAAGGAGATGAGTATGTTATGCATCACAGCGTAGTTGTGTGAGAAGCACAAGCGACATGACTCGAAGCTGAGAGCAACAACTAGATCCAAGGAGCCTGATTCACAGGCTTTTGCTCTAGCTGCTAGATATGCTCATCCCTACCTAATGATAGCACAAGAGGGTCTCCAAGTACAAAGTCACCACAAAAGAGGATCATTTTCATTCTACAGAAATGTTTTTCTGCCCTAGGCATGTGAAGGACCTACATGACCCCATGCAATAGGGAGATTTCTATTTCTAATAATCACGTATGAATTACAAAGGACTACAGCTAAAGCACTGAAAATGGTTTTTTAGGGGCAGTTCTACCAATACAGGTTTGAGACAAATCAAACGATGCATTAGTACAAAAGTGGGGTGCAACTGTATTTTGTAAGTCGTAGCTCCTCGGAAAATTGTTTGTCACCTGTTCCCTGTTCCCTGTCAGCTCTTGCCTGTTAGCTGGCACCTGCATCTGCTGTCACCTGCCATCAGTTGCATTCAATAGCTCAAAGTAACCAAAAAGGAGCATAAAGTGTTTCCCAAGATTGATGATGTCAAATCCTCCAAAATCGCTGCCTACAAGTAAAAGAAGAGAAATTGTTTTCTTCCTTCTTTCTCATTCCTTTCTGCAGCTAAATTTCCTCTTATCTCTGCTTTTTTGTTTGTTTGTTTTAATTTATTTCTTCTCCCCATAAAAGAGAATCTATGCAGCTTTCTGCTGTAAACATTTTTTGCCAAACTCAGAATTAGAGGAGAAGACCTGCTCAAATAACTGGATTATTTTTCCTTTTTTCCATCCAACCATATATTTAGATGTCTTAAAGGCAAATCCTTTAACTTCTTACTCCTTATGAAAACTCTTGTAGTGTAAGTGACAGCAGTATGATTCTGCTGATAACCATGGAAGTCAAGTACAGGAGCTTGAGCATGAAACATCAGATCAGGAATTTCCTGTTAATGAAAATATTATGAGTCCATATGCACCAGTTGTTACAGCTGTAACTGGAGCTCCACAGAACTCATTCTTCTGAATTTAACATTTTTGCTTTTATGTATTCTCCTTATCCTCTCTTACTTATATTTTATATGGAACACTGTTTGTTGTAAATACACAGTTTAAAACAAAATTTGTTCAGAGGCCTGTGTAGGCAGACATCACTCAAACAGGGGACAGAAAGCTGTTGGGAATCACAGTGCTATAATATTTCTCTTGTTATAAAAAGTGTAATAGAAATTTGGTTTTAAATTCCTCTACAGAAAACAGCAAAATGAAGCATTTCTTTATAGAAATTAGGTTGCATTTCTCCTTCAGTCAGTGTTGTAGCCTGGGACAGGTGATGTGACACAGAAATGCCAGTAGGAAGAATGAGATAAGCTAGTGATAAGCTCTCATTAAACGTGAAATCTGGACAATTACAGATCCACCTTTTACTGGAAGGACAAAGATTCCTTCTTTCAAAATCTCCCATGTTAATTTCTCTCCTGATCATGGTATCATCAATTTCCCAAGTTCTTTTCAAATCCATCATCTATCTGTCTTATGCACTGCAACCTTTTTTTCTTCTTCCAAACTATCAGACAAACTGGAAAAGAACCAAAAGGCAAAGTCCACCAGCGGCTGTGAAACATGTAAATAGTAAATGTATTAGCATAATGTATTATTAGCTTTCATGAAATAAGAGTATTTTCTCATGCAGACTTATGAATAACTTTCTAAGGGTCACAAACAGGCATTTTAATATATATTCCCAGGCTGCCTTTGCTCTGAAATATCTCTGCAGGTATTCAGAACATATACAATTTAAAGTATCAGCAACAGGAAAGATTTGTCAGACATTATACTGATTGATAACGTATAGCTTTGAAAATACCGTTTTTGCAGAAAAATACTAAGGCCATCAGGGCTTCCTAAATATGACACACACAGGACATAAAAAAAAAAAAA
>VXAA01002568.1:937627-993867 GCA_013399115.1 Anseranas semipalmata
AACTAAAAGCAAAAGCTTTCAAAAATAGAAGCGCTTTTTGTGGTGTTTGAGTCAACATCAGTCTTGTAAAGTGGCAATGGATCTGTTTAAAAAAAGAGTTATATTTCATTTCCTGATGTGATCTTAAGTGAACAGTTAAAACAAGGCATCCCATACAAAGGCTGTTTTGACAAACCCATTAAAGTCTTTTCTGGTACTACACAGCTTGCATAAGGCTCCTAAATTGAATATGATTTTGCATACACCATTAGGGTTTATATGTTGAGTAAGTTAGAACACTTTATTTTTAACTTGAATGATTTTATAATGAAGTCTTTATTTACTAGCTTTTCCTCTCTATAAATAGGAAAAGGAAATGTATAGTTTTTATAATGAAAGTTGAGTACACCCAGAAAGACTGTAAAATTATTACAATAAAGCTCTTCATGTTTGTTTTAATTGCAATATAGATGAGATTTAATAAATAGTCCTTCTCAACATTTAAAGCATCACTCCAAATACCAGCTTTATCACTATAAATATTGCTTGGCACTTATGTGACTTGACTCATACAGAAAATGAATTAATCATCTTCAAAAATCTATTTTATCTACATGCCTTTAAGAAACAATTGCATGTACATTTATCAATGTGTAATCCACCTTGGAGTTCAAATGAATACAGTACAGAAATGTAGCTGAGAGTTGATAATCACATCTGCACTTTCGAGATCTCGCTATTGTTCAATAGCGATCTATTCTGGTGCCTTTACATTTCAAGCAAATTCCCTATCTTCCAGGAACCAAAAAGCAAAATTTCCCAGTGCTCTTCACCATCCTTACTGTGCAGCAATGATCAGATCACAGCTTGTCCAATGCCACTCTTAAATTCATGGGGAGCCAGATGGTTTTATAACCTAGCATAGTGAATTCATTTTGTATCTTCTAGACTAAATGACTACTTAAGAAAGTTTTCTTTTACACAAAGAAAAAAAAAACATAAATAAACAAAATGCTATAACTATAAAAAAGCAATGAAGTTACTAACAAGAAAATGTAAAGATCTTTTTCCAATATGCACATGTAGAAAAGAAAGAGAGGATAGGGAACATTGTCATTCTTGCACAAGGTACCTGTATAATGAAATCAGAAATATTGACTTTAAGCTGAAACTCTCTTTTCAATGAAACTGGTAGGAGATGGGACATTCAGGTGAATTACACTGGCTAGAAGGAAAGCTGTGTAAAAGACTATATTAATTCAGTCTTGGCTTGACTCCTGTGCCTGCAAACCTGTTCATTTCTTCTTATTTGGCATGAACCACAAGGTTCCAATCTAGCTTACCAAGGGGAAAAAAAAAAGGCCTATTTTCCATAATGAAGTCATATTAACCAACAGTTTGCTGTATATTGCAAGGCACAGGAGTGTCATTTTACTGTAAGTATAGGTAATTTTCTTTGTAAGTATGATCAACTGAAAATCTGCTCCAGCAAGAAAAGGCAAAATTTAGTTTATCGAACAATCCTTTGTGAGGACAAAAAGAACCAGAATCATAGAGAAGTAAGCGCTGAAGAACTACCAGAAGAAACGTAATCACTTACATGGGTAAGAGTATTTGATCAATGTACATTTAGGAATATTGAAACTGCTGGCATATTATAGTAGGGATTTTTAGCAAATCTACCACACATGGGCTCCTGTAGTAAGAACATGTAGTAGTGAGTGACTTACCTAGCTTTAAAAAAACAGGAAAGAAAAGGGATTTCATCATCAGCAAGACTTTAGAGCATATTTTCCATTAAAGACTACCTAGCTAACAGTAGGGAGATAAACTGAGACCTAATGCAAAGGATTTGGCAAAAGGTTGGTTGTGTCAGACTAACCTGGTAAATGATTTTTTGCACCAAACAAGTGATACATGTTTAATCAATCTAGACTTCAACTAGACATTTCACTGGATGTCAGTTTTAACTGATGCACTTCATGTTAGCCAGGAGAAGACAGTGCTTAACACAGAATATAAAGAGGAAGAGCTAGAAAGTGGATAAGAAATTATACTAAAAAAATAGTTTCTGGATTGAAAGGATAATATTAGTGGTAAGCCTTGCAGTAGGTCTTCTGTGTTGTTTTTATTAATGACCTAAGCACAGAAACTAAGGGTGGGAATCAGGTCCACGTTCAGCCATGTAACCTCAGGTATCTATGGTGTAGCTGTCTCCAGACCAATGGAGAGCTGGTCAGTGCAGCCAACGGAGTCATGTCATCACACCAAGCATGAAAGCTGAAACAACCAGCAGCAGCAGTGGAGGCAGTGCTTTTGAGTATGTTAGTCAGTCAGTGGAGTTAATATAATATACAGTGAAAAAGCAAGCATAATCATGGTGTGTAAGCCATCAGTAAAAATGCTGGATGGGGCAGGTGACCTAGCAAGAAAGACCACAAACTGACTCAGACACGCAGCGTCTTCTTTGCTTATGTCCCCACTTGTAAGGTCTGTGTGCTGTTTGCTTGCAGAAGTTTGCAATAGCAAGGAGCTAGACTAGATGGCCCAGGGATCCTTTCCAGTCCCATGTTTCTATTGTGTGGTAGTACAGAAAAGAACATCATTTTTTAAAGGCGGCTATCAGTGGCCTGGGAAGAGTTGGCAGAAAATGTGTTCTATAGCTTTCCACCTCTTTGGGAACAAAAGCTTCTCTCAGCAAGGGTGATGGCCTTAGTCAGTTAATCCAAAACTGTGTTACAGCTCATAGAAAAGTATGCCCACATACATTTTCATGGTCAACCTGGCTTACCTAATCCAAGAAAAAAGCCCTGGTTTACCTAGAAAAACAGCTCCATTTAAAAAACTTAGTATTTCTTATTTTTGAATTTGGTGCTAACGTTGGTTTGGATCAGCTTTGTAAATGTATATGTTTGAGTGGATTCTTCGTCTCAGTGTGTCAGAGCGTGTATTCTTCACAACCAGACATTCTTATACTTTCTTAATGTATTCCCAAATCTGCATATCCATTCATGTGTGGAAAAAAAAAAAAAAAGATAGTGCTTGATTTGTGGCAGGCTGCTGGAAACAGTGCCTTTGACTGTTAGACCTGGCTATAAAAGGTGATCCCACTGTGTCTATCTGCAAGGTTCTCTCCCTAGTACTAAGCCCCATCCTTGTTACACTTAGGCACAGCAAATCACGTAAGGGCAGAGTATTGCTTTCATCTTGAAATTCCTTTGCCTCTCACAACTGTTAAACAACCTTTGCATTAGTTTAACATACCGTACTTGCACAAACTTCATGTGTTCTTTTATTCACTGTTGAGACTCGTCAAATAAATTGAAAAAAAAAAGTCATAATAATAAGCTGTTAGGATCTGTTTGGGTTTCTCTTCTAAGTATATGAGAAGCAAGTTTATAGGGAAAGGTGATACATTCATTTTACCAACCAAAACGTTTGGGACAGATTCAGTCTCACTTTTACCAATATACATTGCTGCAACAATGCACTGTGCTGCTGACTAGGGAGGATTTTTATGGCATGATCACAGTATAGAGCCACTGCACGTAGTTCTGTGTTTCTGCTTTTGCATGACCTGACTACACTAAAACAGTGCTAATTCCAGACTGAATGTGGGATCTGCCCAACTCAGCAGCTTGTGAGGTGTCCACTGATGCTCTGGGGGGATCTGTAAATGAGAGTGGATGAAGCACAGCACTGCAGCCATCTGTAGTCCCTCCCCTCCTGAGGAAACAAGACACGACTGGAGACATTAGGAACAGTTTGCTGAAATATACCTACCCATCCCTTTTTGTCTTTTGGGGTTGGCGACAAACTGACACTTCCCAAAAGCTATCACGATCTATAGACTGGAGTGCAATTTGCACAAAAGACCATTCTTGTTCATAACTGTCCTGCTTTAGGTGATGAGCCCAAAGTATTTCTGAATATTCAGATGAAGCAATAGTTAAAACAATTTCCCACTCCTTTAACTGCTTACTATTCCATTTTATACTATTTGAAATTTTATTTAAAATTTCTCTTTTGCATTTTGAGTGCATCAAAACTCAAAACAATAAGCTCTCTCAAATGAAGCTAAAGACTCTGATTTTTAAAAAACGCTACATTCCTGAACTGAGACATTCCAGGGCAGAATATATGTTTACAGGCACATTATGCAGGCATATGGAAGCACAGTTTTAATGATTCATAAAGCTGCTGAGACCTTAATTGAGTAGCATTAAGGAGTTCAAGTTAATGATGTTAGCTTTCAATTTAAACCTTAAGACTCAGAGGCTTATAATGATAGTTTTCGTGAAAACTCTTTGTTGAGGTTATTACCTGAAAGTGGAGTACTTAAAAGCTACATTACATAAAAAGACATACTGTTTTATATGTGTGTGGAACTAAAATGGCCTATAATGATTATTCATCTTTTGTAAGTTGGACTGATAATTTTTCTATGTATCTTTATCTCCCATTTCAGTTTATTTTCTTTAGGTTTTAACAAACTGCAAGGAAAACACAGATTAAATGCCAGAGGTGGCTGAACAGAAAAAATATTATGCAGTCAGTCTTAGGAAGAAGGCACCTTTATAACCTCTATTTTGGAAAGACTTTTCCAGTACTGTTCGCCTGTGAATGTGTTGTAGCTTGGGTTTAGTGTATTTTACTGAACATAATCATCCTCCAAGACACCTACATTTTCAAATGTCTCCTCCTTGTCTGTGTACAACACATTGTGTCCCATTTGTTTCCACCAGCTCTAACCAGGCTGCCATTAGTCATGTGCAACGAACACAAGGTGGGGAGGGCAGGGGGATGGAGAGGGGAAGATGGTGCAAATTCTCAAGGCAAAACCAAAATGCTTTGCTCAGTGGGATTTCCCTTTAAACCAGGTCCTGATTACAAAGAGCTGGATGTTCACCTTCGGAGAATGGAGTCTGGTTTTGGTTTCAGGATCCTTGGAGGAGATGAGCCTGGACAGCCTGTGAGTTATTTCTTCCTGACTTTCCATGTTATAACTCTAAAATCTGTGTAAAGGTCAGAAAAATATTACTACATAGCTAAACCCAAATGAACACCATGTTAGGGCTATAAGTAAAATGGCTTTTTTGTTCAGCCATAGAAAAAGACAGGGTTCTCAGGTTGTCAATATCTGAAAGCTGTCACAGTCAATTAAGCTAGGATCACCAGGAATTAAGATTGAAACAGTGCATCACTCGACCCTTTGCAGCAGTGTGGCCCAGCATCTTTTCATCTTGGCTTTCCAAGTCTGTTTTAACTTTAAGCAGTAGATTTTAAAAATCAGATTACATAATGCTATGCATAACTGTCTACAATGTAGGCAGGCTATATATATGCATAAATTTAAAAGATACTATTGACAATGCAGTTTATTTCCAGAAACACAGAAGGCCCCACCAGGGAGCAGTAGTCCATGTTCTAGGTTAGATGATAACATCATGTGAAGCATCTGACATAACAATGGTAGCTTTATACCATTAGGAAGGAGACTTCCCCATACTAAAATATCAGTCAATAAAACCAATATAGATTCATTGCAGGTGAAAAAAATATATAAAATAAAATACATGCATTTTTTAAAAGAAATGTGTACATATTTTGGTAAAACAGTGAGATATATGTATATAAATACAAAAGTTTGGGGAGGGAAGGCAGAATTAATACTCCTTCAGAATAACTTTGATGAGGTAACTGTGGTTTGTTAGTGAGGACTAATGCCAAACTGATACTGATAACATTTTATATTTCACAACCTTATATGTAGTCTGAGTCCTGTGTTTTACTACAGTGAACCATTTCCAACAAAATGTATGACTAGTTGATAGGTGTATATATTCTGTATTCAGATTCATACAGAATAATATAGTTCTCATTCAAGCATTAACATTAACCAACACAGGGTTTTGTGAAACAAAGTTCCTCTATGTTAAAATTGTCAACATCTGTCGAAGTACTGATAAATATTAATAGCTTACTGATGCCTCCTGTAAAAAGAAGCAAACACACTGTATTCTAAAAAAGATACTTCACAAGTGCACATTGAAACGCAGAGACCTTATTTTAGACTAAATATTTTGGAATAGATTTTCAAAGCTAAGTAAGGTGCAGCTATACAGAAGGACTTCAGTATCAAAACAGCACTTTCATCATCTACACTTGTGGTCTGCCTGAAGTCCCTCTGGCATCTCACTTTCTGCAGTGGATCTTGTCCCAGTGCACACAAAACGAGGCCACTGAGCTGCCATCCTCATATTCTCTAACTAAGCATTTTTCCTGTCTTCTCTGGATGGCCCCGGTCAGTATGCATTCTCAAAGCTCACCCACTGGATGAAGCCAAAAAGAAAATCTATTAGGAGTTAGAGGAAATGGTCCATTTTATCTTGCAAAGAATTGACACCAATGGAAGATTTGGAAATCTCTCTCTACCTGCTTCAGATGGTAGTGTCTAGTGGCACTTCCCACCTCCCATGAAAGTGCCCCTGGCTACAAGGCTGCTCAGTATTCTGTGAAAGAGTCTCTCTTGGTCTCTCCTTCAGTGCTTTTTTCATTACAAATAGATAATTAGGTAGCAACTGGGAGTGAGTGTTTGATTGGCTCTGCAGTTTGGAGGTTTATGATATTCTCAGGGGGAAAGTGCAGCTCAAATGCCTCATCTAGAAGATGATTATTTATATAAAATGGAATTATTTCAACCTAAAGGAGGGAGAGAAAACTGGTTTAGAATATCTAATACTCTGATGGTTAGGAATATTTGCCTGAGTTGTGAGAGGCCTGAATTTATGTCTCTGCTCAAAAACCCTGTACAGTGGAAATTTGGAAACCAGTCCTTTGCCTCCCAGCCATATGCATTATGCACTGAACTGTTACAGAGGAAGTAACTCTTTCTAGTTTCTTTTCAGCAAAGGACTGACCGGGCTTTACTCTCTAAAGTCAAAAAAAGGCTCATAGCTGGATACCATGTACAGAAATAAGCACCTTGCTATTTTTGAAGAGCAGGACTGAAATGCTGCCTTCTGTAAACCACCTCCTAAGACACTTCACTGTCCTACTGAACAATTGCTCTCAGCCTGTGCTTAGCCTCAAGGTCACTGCCCCTATTTCAGGGCTTGTGAATACAAAAGTATTTTTTCCCCCAGAACATATCAATCTAACAGGATTTATGTCTCCCCACAAACCATGTCTCAAAGCCCCCAGGAATGAAGCTTGAGGCTGAGGAGCCTACAAGGCAAAAAGGTGCCTTAGAGTTAGATGGTGCAAAGCTGAACTTCTCAACTCTCACTCCCTCTTTGTTGCCCATCTACTTGCTTCAGTGCTCACATTCATCCCTAATAAAGACGGACGTACTCCACTTTAAAATAAAAGAAAGTTTCCATCTAGTTTGTATTCAAAATACACGAGCTCTTAACTGTTTTCTCTCCTCCACTGCTTCCCAGCTCCCCCATGGACAGCCCACCCGCAGCCTCCTATTCCTTTCACCTCCAGAAAAGGAGAGGCAGTTTCTGCCTGTCCTCCAAACCCCTGCATTTCCTATGAAACAAGAACTGAGACAGTTTGAAATGTTTGTTTCAGCTCTCCTGCTGTGCAGTCAGGTAGCATAGAACAAAAAGAATCTTTCATTGCCTTTTGTCTTTGTGGTTTGGTTCCTAAAAAGGAGGATGGATTCTTCAGCATAAGGCAATATGTTTCTCAAAGAAGCAGAATCCCCATAAAGTTTTTCAAAACAATAATACTGACACTATAGAGGGATTGTAACACAGTTTGCTTCTAGTTATATCACCTACTAAGCACCTTAGAAGGAGAAAGTGCTACTGGAGTAATCTACTTTCAATATTTGTAAACATAAAGTTGCTTTTTCAAAGGAAAGACTCTAATTTATCAAGGTATTTCAAATATCAAGATTGTGGGTTGTGCCAGTTCCAGTCACCTCTCAAAACTCATCAGATCATAATACCAAAGGTATTTATCACATCTCCCAGTAACTTGACAAGTTAAAGATAATGACTCTATTACAGGGAATTATAATATCACTGAAAGGTTGCAAATATACATAAACTGGAACTTTAAACTTGGAACTTGAAAGTGCAAATTGCTGTTCCTAAAATGGGGAAATATTTGGATACATTCATACAGTTCAAATGCAAAATCACAGGAACATGTACATAATTACACTGAGTTTCTCCTTTTCAACACAGACTGGCTGCGATTCTTTTCATAAACACCTGCAAGATATATATCTAGATTTTTTTTATACTCAATGCCAAGAAACACATTTCTAAGACATAACAGAGGTCCATAGAGCAAAGAGTTAGGATAACGCAGACCACATCTTAAGAGCTCCTATTTTTAGCAGTGATCGAAGAAAGAGTGCAGATGATTAGCTTGGATTTAGACAACACAGACATTTAAAATTAGGTGAGATGAATTACACCTTTTATGTCTATTTGTTAAATTTTACTATGTCCCTGTGAAGCTACTGCGTTACATTGAAACTGAAACACAAAGTCAAATAATTACCAAGAGTCACAAAGAAACTAAATATCAAAACAGAGAGTAACAAGGATGAGTTAATAAAACCCAGACTTCAATTTCAGATTATGCTGTCACAATCTTCCTAGTCCCATGACTTTCCATATTTAATCTCAAATAATGGGTGAAATTTACCTTTTTGTCTACTCTTTATTGCCATAAATGGCATCATCCTTTTCCTCACACATTCAAAGCAATCTCATACCAGTATGAAACTGCGTTACAGAGGCAATATAATCTTGATAAATATTTTTTGAATTTGTGTTTTGCTTGTAGAATTTATAGCTATAATGGAAACTACTTAGCCATGAAATGGGAGCATATAGTGCATGAGAAAAAAGTTCAAACACAGAAAATGAAAAAGGAAAATTAAGTTATTCTTGCTATTAAATATGCCTAATGACAGATATGGTGGCCATTGTCTTGACAAACACAGCTACCTGCTGTGTTTGAAGTAGCACTCTGCTGCTTTGGTTCAGGAGTCAGTTCTATCACTGAGATCAGTAACACAATCCCATTACACTGTGGACATTGGAAAGATCAGCAATAATTACTTAATTTGTCAAAACTAGAGGGAGTTTTTGCACTATACAGTAGATACTGATGACCTACCATGCTGTGAGCTGCTTTTGTGTTTCTTTAAAGTTTAAAGATGCACAAATTGTTCAATTTGGCAGCGAAGAATCAATTATAAAGAAACTGCAAATGCCCAATAAAACCAAAGGAGGAAGGTAGTCCCTAGAATCTTACAAGCTAAAGAGGCTACCACCCATTTTTTGCCAAGATAACTAGGAAAAATTCTTACTCAGATGAGATGCCCAAATATAAAGGTTTTGAGGATAGTTTGTGGAGATCTAGCTAAACTTGGCTTTGGATAGCTTTTTTCCTTTCCAGTGAAGGAGCATAAATACATATTTCATAGCTGGATTTTGTACAAAGTATTTTCCAAAGCTTTGAGGTATATTCTTTCAATGTTTGAAGAACAGAATGGAGAAACTGAAAGAACATCTCTGGGAACTCAGTCTGGTGCTGCTTAACAGGATCCCAGAAGCACCAGGAAGCAGGAAAATGCTGCATCTTGTTCTCTCTTTGCTACATTTTCTAAGCAAAAGTGAGCCAATGGGAGGACCGAAAATGGGGAAAACTTTTCAGGCTCCATGTGGGGAGTTTCATTTAAACACTCTGCTGGGGTGCTTCCAACTCTGCAGCTGAGACCACAGAAAAACAAGACCACCTGCATGACTACAACATCTAGCCTTTTTAGTTCTTCATGAAAAGCAGTATGTGATGGCTTTTATCTTTTATTATTTAAAGTGGATTGTCACATGGCGTGTCATATCTATCATTCTGTGCTCACTCTAACACTGAACAGGAGAAAAGAAAATTTGGAACACGCTCTGTGAATGCTTTAATATTCTTTCAAAGAATGCAGGTTTTGTTTGAATCAATCTTGACTGTTCTACCAGTTATTCCACAGGGAAAATATATATGTCTTCTTCTAATAAATTATGTGAATTTATGTGCATAGAAAGTGGAGAAAGTCATTAAAAGGTTCTGAACAGATTTTTTACTAGTTTATATGTCCCATACAAATTACATTTAAATGTCGATTTGGGAAAACAACATCTGCGCAGAGTAAGCTGACATTTTTCCACTTTTTCCATTTTGCTAATCAACTAGTACCTGTGCAATTATTCATTATGAGTAGTAACACTTAATATAGCACTTCCCTCCCCCCCCCACAAAGAGTCCCAAAGCAAACACTACGTAGGGGAGTCATTTCCACTACTGACCTCAAGTGTATGACTCCAGGTGCTCACATTGTGTGGCAATGAGTAGCCTAAGATAAGAAATATGAAGACTAACTAATTTTAAGCCAACAGAACCTTTACATGGAATTAATCTCTTTAGATCTTCTGCAAAATGTAGGCTATATAAAGTCACCACACCTTACAGATAAATTGTCTTGATTTGAAGATATCAGGTAGATAATCCTTAGATCAGGATTTTACCTTCTCACCACAAGCAAGAAATAATCTTCAGTTGCACCCACAGAGCAGGAACACAGCTTTTAGATGCACACAGATCTCTTCACCTGCACTGAGTCACAAACTAAATTTCGACAGAAAGGAAAAATTACTGCAACATTCCTTGGGAAAAATGGGAGGTTGCATGTGTCTGTACACTCAGTGTATACATGTCAGGGGTTTGTTCCTTTGCTGTCCTAGATCCTCATAGGAGCAGTAATTGCGATGGGCTCAGCAGACAGAGATGGTCGTCTCCATCCTGGTGATGAACTCGTGTATGTAGATGGGATTCCAGTGGCCGGCAAAACCCACCGATACGTGATTGATCTTATGCATAACGCTGCCCGAAACGGGCAGGTGAATCTTACTGTGAGGAGAAAGGTGCTACCAACAGGTGAGTGAAGAAGACCGTGAAAAACGGAGCTCAATGCTGTCAGCACAAACAGGTGCTGGCAAGTTAAAGTGATTTTTTTTGTCATTTGGAGAAAAATAATTGTAAATATGTGTCCCTCGTTTTTGTGATAAAAGTTCTACAGCGAGTGTTGCTTCCTTCAGAAGTGGGTATCATGTTGGCAGCCCCGGTGTGGTGACCATGAGTGCTCTGGGTTTGTTCCATGCTGTCCTGGTCTGTGCTGTCTCCTCTTGTCTCCTTTTGGGACAAAACGTTCACATTAGATTAAAGCTGTTAAAGCTGGCTGTGTGAATAAGCAGAGAAATTCTTAAAGACTGTTAACTGTTTAGGGCAAGGACTCATTTCCCTCTTGTATGTGTTAAAAGCCCATTTCTGGTCTCACTGATGTCATTTGGAGATTTTCCCCCCGACTGCAAGGCCAGCTGGATGAAAACTTTCAGTACAGCAGAAATGGCTGCTAGGAACAGGGCCAGTTCCTCCTTTCAAGCAGACATGTTCAGAAAATAAACCTGAAATAATATGAAGGATCTAAAGTAAATAAAAGCTTTAGACTAGCTTGGTGCAATTACTGGAAAACACACAAACTTGGAAAAACATGGGGCAGCATCTATTAAAGTTTTAATGGGAGAAGCTGCTGCTGTTCCCTGAAATGCTGTTCCCTGTTTCCTGAATATTTTGCATGTACAAGGAAAGAAGTGTTTTTAAAACGTTTTTAACATTGGTGTGGTTAGTGCACTTCACTGAGTCACCAGAAATGAGCAAATCGTTGTTTCCAGCCTGTCCTCTCATCCGCCTCCCCATGCCCTAGATCCGCTGTTGCTGCCTGAGCCGCTCCCCTTCACTCCCATGCCAAAAAGCCACCCCCAACTGCCCCCTCGTCTGCAGCCCCCTGCCTTGCAGCCCCCCCATTCTGCTCCTGCGGGACTGACTTTCTTCTGTTACCGACTCCAGAGCCCTCCAGCCAGAAAGGGCCCCCTCCGCCCGGCGCGACGCCCCCTCGCAGCTCCCCCAGCACTAGGAAAATGGCCAATAACCAAGGTAATACGCCGAGTGCTTGCGAGTTAGCGCCGTGCCCAGGTCTGCCGGCGGTAGGCACAACTAGTAATAGCGAGGGGTAGCACAGAAGGGATGTCAGCCCTCTCTGCTGCTTGTTACATGTTAAATACGGGGGTCTATGAGACACTCCAGTCTCCTGGCACGCAAAATCGAGCAAGCTGGTAAAACACCTGGAGTTATTCTTAGGCCCTGAGAGTGCCATGCTGGGGAGTATCATGTGTAACTCATTAATGTTTAAGCATTTCTGGAGCTGAACAGGATTTTAATTTGGGTCTTGCAACACAAGCTTTGTGGGAGAATTTAAAAATGACTGATGCGGGGCATAACTGAAAAATGCAGTACCAGCATGTCAGGCCAAATCAATTCAGCATGAACATATACAACAGGGGCTGCCCTCACCCACCTGACAGCTGGTGTCCATGTCTTACCCAGCCCTGGCCTGGGACCACCGCTCCGCAGACACTCGCCCAGACCTGGAACAGATAGCCACCACTCGCAAGCTCTGGAAAACAATTTGATTAGGAAAATGTGGTATTCAGAACAATGCGGATTAAAATGACATTTCTTCACAGGCAGAAGCAAAATGTAATTTTTCTGATGAGTATCTATTGCAAAGTTGACAATGAATAGCTGTTTAAACTTTTTCTCCTTTATCTTTCTTTTGCTATACTTAATGGCATTCATTTGCATTCATTTATGGTCAAGCCAGCTCGTGGTCATTCTGCAGGGTAAGATAATTTCATTTCTGTTGCAGCCATACTGGCACAAACAGTATCCAGTTTTCTGAAACATGACAGCCAGAAAATGAGATCTCTCTTGTCACTGACTATGGCATTTAGTTGCAGATTTGGTTCAATAACTCTTGGAGATTTTCAATTCTAATGAAGGAGTATAATAATTGTTTTTCTTCCTCTTTATTCTCTCTAATCACTTTATTTTATAGTTGCACAAGGACTACTAAAGGGCACACCTGACTGAGAAAACAACAGCTTGGCCTTGGATGATGTTTATTTTATTAATATATACACACTGAAGGTCTAATTTGCAAGCTCCCTTTCTAGGATGCATGTGTGCATGCATAAGCTCTTCACATGTTCAGCAGAGCCACTCTCGTCGTTGTGAAGAGAAAATATTACTTACATTTATCTGAAAGTTCTGCATTAAAACTGTCAATAAATATTGATTTGTGTAAACAATTTAGATCTGCAAGGAATATATATTTTTTTCCATGTAGAAGTGTAACTTTACTGTTTCCAATTGCCAAAATGCTTGTACTAGAAGTGTTTGTTTCCACAAGATTTAACTTGTTCCCCACTCTTGCTACTACAAAGCAACAGTAAAGTGTGGATGTACCCTATTGTCACTTCTGCCCTTTCCAACTCATTGCACAAGAGCATCTTCAAAACCTTTAAATGAGCACTGCTTCTGTGACGACACCCACAGAAAAACTCTTTATGATTACTTTTCATTGTATAACTGCTCTGTTCCATAAATGTCTTTTGAGCATGCTAATCAATTTTTAAGAAGGACATTATGCAGCTAATGCTAATTACTCTATGTTAGCTGCCTGCTTAAATTCTTTTAATCCAAACACAAATAATTTTATATTGGATTAGACGGTCACATTTTCCTCTTGATGACAGATCAACCAGCAGACAAGGGAATAGTGCTTGCTAACATTTTTGCAATCCAGATAGTCACTGTTTCTTACTTTCCTTTCATTTCTGTTAGACAGCTTAGCACTGAGTGTTCATGCTTGCTTTATCTGATTGCCCTTGAATGCTTTGCATAATCATGTAGATTCCTGTCTCTCTGCATCTATTACAGCTCCTAGCTTAATACTCGCGGTAGTCTGGGCCATAGACAGTCAAGTGTATTCATGTTGCATTAGCAAATGTACTGTAAGTCAGAGATCCACTGAGCAAGTCAGACTGTAATACTGTTATGACTTATATTCCAGGAGAACCGTGCCCAGAGAATGGCAGAAGCCCAGGCTCGGTGTCCACGCACCACAGTTCTCCAAGAAGTGACTACACGACTTATGCTAACAGCAATCACGCTGCCTCTAGTAGCAATGCTACACCCCCTGAGGGCTTTACTTCTCACAGCTTGCAAACCAGCGACGTGGTGATCCACCGCAAGGAGAATGAAGGTTTTGGCTTTGTTATCATCAGTTCCCTGAACAGGCCTGAGTCTGGGTCCACAATAAGTGAGTAAATCATGTTTTCCAGCTTTTATTTTTCCAAGTTTGCCCCAAGTAAAAAAAAAGAGAGAGAGAGAAAAAGAAAAAAGTAATTAAAATCTGACAACTGCTAATTAATTGCTGCACTGATTAAAGCTGAAGGGACTCTCAAGGTTGCTTCCAGGGGCACTGTTTGTCTGCTATGTATTGGACAAACCCAAAGGTTGTTCTGGCCTCTAAGGCACTGTTTCACACATGCATTTGGCTGTCAGAATTCACCTACAAAGTAGATTTTCTCTCTTCCTGTATCCCAAAAAGACACTCAGCAGGTAACCACCAGGGATATGTGAATAAATCATTCCCTCTCGTGCAATTTATTTATTTATTTATTTATTATCAAGGTGAAGTTCAGGAAATTGAAATAAAAACTGAGATTACAACAAACCCTAAGACTGCACCTGCCCAGTTAGGGCACTGCAGAAGCAACTGGACAACAGGAAAACTGGTCAGATAGAGGTGCAGGGAGGCTGATCTTTTTAACTAGCTGGACCATAGATATTATAGAAGTTACCACTGAGTACAGGGGATGATGAATACAGTGGTAGAATCAGACCTTAAGGATTATAGTTCACTTTCCATCTGGAAAACTTATGTTTGCATGGCTCAACCTTATTGCTTTGATATAGGCATCTGGTGCCATTTGAGATGCCCAGGTACATCCAGGGAGAGGGCAGGCAGGTGTGACAGAGGACCTGCAGTCCTACCTAGTGGCAGCTGCAGGCACGGGGGCACCCTTGAGTGTTTCAAATGGCACTGGAAACCTATAATTTAACCAACTGATTGGAGCCCCTTGGCAGTGGGAGGCATAAAAAGCTTCGAGAGAGATATGCATCTCCTACCAAATCCATCTGAAACTGTGAGTACTAGCCACTTCTGAAAAATCAAGACAAGTGAGAACATTTGTCATTTTGCATGTTACAGCCTAATGCAGTCCTTTCCCTGCATTCAAAACATGTTTTGAAGAAACTGTTCTTTAGCCCAAAACTGTTTCCTGAGGAAATAAAGCAACAATTTCTATTTTCAGGGCCACACTTTGCTCTTCTGCATCCATAAGAGAAAAGCAAAGAAGAGATTACTGGGAAAGCCATATCTCACAATAGCAAATGATCTCAGAAAACTTTGCAGTACTTCATGACCACTCAGATATTTAAAGAGTTCTTTTCATATTACCTCAGAAGAATTTTAAAATTCCGTGATTGCCAGAATTAATATTGTAACAAAGCCATGGATAATTAGCTACTTGGGACTCTAAGTTTTTACTTTATTGAATATAATAGCCAATTGAAAGTTCTTTGCAGAAGATCAGATGGAAAAAAAATCCATAGAGTACATTAAGAAACACATGTTAATCACTTAAGCTAGCCATTAATTTTTTGAGAGAATTATTTCACAGGATTTGTAGTTGGGGAAAACAGACAGGGAAGAGTAGAGGAAGAGAATATGCCCAAACAATCAAAAGTTCTGTGACTGGAGTGCTCTGCGGAGCATAACAGACCCAGGTTCAAGATTCTGCTTTCCTCCTACCCTCCAACATATTCTTGTGGTGCTTTTCTTTCTCCCCTACTACATAGGTAGTCACTGTTCAACCTTAGTTGAGCACCTCCAATATAACAGAAAATGGCAGTCTGCTGTGGAAGTGACAAGCAAATTTATTCAAATAATAACTACACTGAATTTCAGTGATCCCAAGAAACACCCAAACCCTAAGTTTAAAAGAACAGCAATGAACCAAAAAATGACATTTGCTGTAGACAGTGACAGAAGAGACGAAAATACCATTTGTGTGAATTCTGTTCCAAAAAATGTAATAGAAAAAATAAGCTGAAAATGACATAATCTGTCAGCAGTAATAAAAACAAGCTAAAAATCATTGGCTTTTTGGATTTTGAGGGAGATTCATTTTCCTTCCCTAATATTTATTTAGCAAAGTAATTTGGGCTCTATTAACAGGAGCATAGCCAGTAGATTGAGGGGAAATGATTATCCCCCTTTACTCAGCACTCGTTAGACTCCATCTAGAATACAGCATCCAAGTTTTGGGCCCTTTGGTACTGGATAACATAAACTGGAGCAAGCTCAGCAGCAGCTACTGAGACGTCCTGAGGTCCTTCCAGCCAGAATTAACCTAAAATCCTTTCATTAAAATGCACAATCAGAGGTAGAAAGCATACTAACAGCAGGTAAGTATCAACTGGGCATAGGAGGTGTAATATCCAAAATATAACTTAAATCAATATCAGAATATGGATCTGCATGGCACCATGTCATGCAACTTGGTAGTCACTTGCTTCTTGTAACATTAGCATATAGATTTGGTGAAATATTGTGCGATAGTTCCAGTGTTTCTGGTTGCAGAGTCACTTGTTGACAAGTTATGTATTCCTATGTGTGCTGTGTAGATAAACCTTAAACATATACAGTTAACATAACGCTAACATAACATAACATAAACATTAATGTAGAAATTGCAAGGCGACCCTGAAAGAATCAAAATGGGCAAAACAGGTCAGAAAAGGGAATATCTTATAGTGCAAGATACTGATAGGAACAGCACATCCTGAGAAGTCATCTCACTGGGAACATCCTCAGGGCAAAGAGAAGAAGGGTTCATTTGATTTAAGAATGTTGATTTTGGTAACTTTCTTGTCAAAGTAAAAGACCTGAGGGCTTGGAAGTGTAAGTATCAGCTTTGCTTTTACTCAAGAAGGCAATTAATCATTCACTGAAAATATTTTCCTCATTCTCCATGCTTATAAACATTTTATAATCAACTAATTGCAACAGCTCTTGCTCAGTACAGGAGCGTGAACCTTGTGTCACTAGGTGCTTGAGCTGCAAGCACTGGTAAAACTGATGCAGTCATTCCAACTGAGTTCCTACTAGCATCAGAGCCACAGGCTTGTGGGTTTGCTGCCTTGCAGTTGGCCCAGAGCTCAAGAGGATACACAAAAGCTCAACCTCTGGGTATCTGCCTGGTGAGTTATAATCAGGATGTCATTCTCCCTCCTACAGTGTTGATCATCTTTACTCTTGACAAGCTTTGCAAGGGGTTCAAGTTGTCACTGTTGATTTACAGACCTGCCTTTGCTTGCAGAAATTTTCAAAATTTTAAAAGCACATTTTTACTCTTGATACAGGTACAGAATAAGGACATTATTAGGTAATGGAGTAGTTTTTCACTTTTTGTGATAGGCAGCACTGTAGTTTTCATTTGAGTAAATCATAATTACACAGTTTGGAGCCAGCCTCTACATCTGGACATAATTTTGACTCTCCGGTACTTGCTTAAGCATCCAATTCTTGTGGCACATTTCTTTTCCTACGTTCTATAGTGACAGAAATTTCGTCTCCCCTTTGTCAGAGCATTACTTGGTATGTTCTTTAATTCAGCACAGGGGATTATCTTGCACCAAACTAGAATTTTGATGTGGGACAGACCAGGAGTGGAGAACAAGTGACAAGGATTGAATGAAGAGATTTCACAGGGCAAAGCAGGGGCATAGACAAGGTCAGCCATGCCTCAAAATTATATCAGCAAAAGAAGATAAAGTATATAAATAAAGAACTATGTTTGAGTGGTACATCCAGGAGCAAGTTGTTTCGCGTAGTGCAGAGCCCAGAGGATCTTAGAGCAGTAAGAGATTAAAAAAGAGAAATTCACCTGGCCAGGCTTCTGGCCTGTTCCTGATGAAAGGATTAACTTCCACTGCCCCTAAAACATTTTATCACGCTTTCCCCTAAACCCTGTCCCAAGATTAAAGCGTGCCTTGGCTCTCATTCCTTCTGCAGACGGGCCACCTAAATTTGACCTTACTCCTTGCTTTCTATTGCTAGGCAGGCTACACATAGCTTATCAAAATTTTGTCAAGTCCAGTGGTATTCCTGTAAAGGATTCCATGTCAAGTGCCCATCTGAATGCCTAGAAGCTATAAACTCTAGTTTTTCACTTTCAGTTTGGCGTGGATCCCAATGGCTGTAGCCTTGGGGCTCCATGGATGTCTTCCTAGGCTCTGTGACTGGGATGGAGGCCTCAGTGACTAAACCAAACAAACTAGCCTATTGCTGAAGTCCCACCCTGAGGAATACTTTTATGCTTCTCCCAGCACAAATATTCCCAACACGTGTGGTTCTGCAAGGCAGGGCTCCCCGGAGTCCCCGACATCCTGCGACAAGCACTGTGGGAAGTAATGGAGGTGCAGCTGTGTCTAGGGTGGCATTGCCTCACATGACAGTACTGTCATATTACAGCTATAATTACTGACACTCAATTAATTAATCTACCTTTTGAATTACATTTAGAATAATACTCAACAGTGTGTGTCCTCTGTGGTAAAACTCCATTTTTGTGGAGCTTTTTAGGATATCATGATAAAGTCATTATCTGCATCCCACAGAAGAACACTTGCAGTCAGCCGGAAATTGCCCATACGTCTCCCATTGAATTTGGCCTTGAGCTTTATGGAATACACTTGTACCTACCAATTTCATACAATACTCGCTTTTACTTAGTTTGGGATGCAGGTTCTTCTAGGGAGAGAACTTGTGATCCACTCTAAATCTCTGAACACCCTAATTTCTGTAGGAAAGAATCATGTGCTTTCTGATGTTGTTAACTGGAAACTGCCAGTGAAATGGGAAAATTCGCAGTATCTCTGTGGATTTTACCATAACAGGTATTGGCAATTAGCACAATTATAAAGTGAAAACAGATTGAAAATACAGAAATAATCAATAAACAACTTTTTAAAAACTTAAAGGCAGAAGGCTGTGCATACTTTTTATGATCTTTATCCAGTTTAGCAAAAGAGGAGGTGTAGATTTAATTTGCCCTTACACTGCATACGCCAATGACTGTTGGATGTTAAAAACATGATAAAACGGAGCCTAATGAAAGAAGTTTCTCTCATTTCTCAAAACATGCAGTTTTAACTAAAAACCCTAAATCCAAGATAAGCTTCTGTTGACTGCAGAAAACAGACTTCTGAAATAAGTCCCATTCAGCCCCAGAGTTTCTTTGAACTCCTTGCAGTTTAGAGATAAAAAACAGTTATTGATCAATGATAACTGTGTGATCTGAGACAGTTATTTGTGCTGCAATTTAACCCATGCTTCTTCCTGAGTGAGAAGGTGCCTGGGGACACAATGTTCTGTGACCAACCTGCACATTCAAAAGAAAACAGAGCTTTGGAAATTAGGATATCCATCTACCCCAGCTTGGAGCTCTTTGAAACAGAGCAGCAAAAAAATACCTGCAGCATGAACCTTCCGTGGAACATAGTTGTGACTTGGGGGCAAAGGATCTAGTTTCTTATTTTTATTTGGCTTTGATATTCAGGTTTGAGCTGTTCTTCTGCCTCTTTGGCTTCAAAAAGGCACTAAGTTGTTTGGTTTTTTTTAATTGATATTATAATTTGGAGCTGAAAGACATTGTTTCATGAGTCAGTTTTTCAAATCAATATATACAATTTAGAATGTGAGAGCATGGCACAAAGCTGCACCAGGGGAGGTTCAGACTGGACATTAGGAAAAAATTGTTTATTGTGAGGGTAGTCAAACACTGGCTTCCTAGAGGGGTGGTTGATGCCCCATGTCTGTCAGTGTTCAAGAGGTATTTGGTCAATGCCCTCAATAATATGCTGTAACTTTTAGTTAGCCCTGAAGTGGTCAGGCAGTTGGACATGATGATCTTTGGAGGTCCCTTCCAACTGAACTATTCTAATTCTAATTCTAATTCATAATAATAAAATAGCCTTAAGAGATAAAAGAGATTTTTTATATCACTGAAAACGCATTGCTGCAGTCTGAAGGCATGAATTAATTGTCTATCTGATACTTTTGGAGAATAAAGCATGGAGGATCTTAATCACATCAGTCCCCTCTGTAGGTGAATCCTGTCTCCCAGCTTATTCATGAATAGATTATTCAAACCTAGTGGGGCTGCTCATGTGTTTTCAAAGACCAAACTCTGTGCAAGTTTTCTTGCACAAACCTAGAAAGGGAATCAAAGTTTGGCTAATGATTCACAGAGCCAGGGCTCCATTTTGCTTTAATGACAACCCTGAATTATGTACCTAATTTGAATCAATTTTTTGCTGCCCAATTTTTAGTAGTTCTTCAGATTTCTAAGTTGTGTGTGCTCCTTCACACCTAGCTTCTTATGCCTGTGACAAAACCATGCAATGCAAGTAAATATGTTCCGTATCATCACACAATGGGATGTTTCAGTTCATAGGTTCATTAAACTTATAAACAAAAGGGACTATATCTATCTGCAAGTATGCAACATGCCACAGGTGTTTTGCTTTTGTTTTATTTCTCCTCCAAAATGAGTATGACATAGAAAAAAAAAAAAAAAAAAAACATAAATTTCAGGAACATATTTGATCTTGATCCTAAGATTAACCTTGACAGAAACTCTACTGTATTCAAGCTTCCCAAATTTCAGATTCTTCAGGACCAATGAAACTATGGATGTTTACATTTAATATATTCTTCCAATTAAAACTTGATATTCTGGAGCCTGCTGGTTAAATGAAAACTCTTGCACCTTTTGAGAATTGAGGACATAATAAATATTCATGTGATCAGCTGTATAATGTTGAAAAGGACAGCTGTCTCAGGAAGGTTCAGTTGCTTGGTTTACTATCTATATCCATTAACATTAAAAAAAGATTGCAAGAATTTATCTACCAGAGGGTTTAATAGATAAAGTACAGGTTTGATTCCTCCCCACTCCCCACCCCCCTTAACTGATCATTTTTGACATTTTGTTACTATGTAGTTAAAAAAACAAGAAAGTGATTCTTTTCAAAATACAGTCCCAACAGATAAAAGAACTGAATAAAGAAAATCCTAGATGCAAAACAGAAAAGCATTATTTGATGGTGACATCTTGTTAGAATCGACTATTTCTAGCATATGGGTCTCACAAGTGAGGAGAAATCATTTTTATTTCCAAAAAAAAAAGCAAATGGCTGATAGAAATACAGTGTTAGAAGCAGTATTTGTATTCAGCAGCTGCTCTGGCTTCGTGTAGAGGTGACCCAAGCATATGGACCCTCAGGTGTAAAGCCACATAATTTACTCTTTCTTTTCTATGATGTGAAGGCATGGAAAGGACGTTAATTTGGATCATGGAGAGTAAAAGTGGGCAATTTTATCAAATAAAAATATTTATATATATATATATATGCAAATCAGCTGGTTAATGAAAGCAAACCTTACCCAATTCCTAAGTGCAAAGAATTCTTTTAAATCATTTTGTATCTTTATTATTTAATTTAATCTCTCTTTTGATTATGAGCTTAGAGCTGATCATTGCACAATTAACCACCTTCTGGGAAAGCATCAGCTGTTAGGTGCAAGCGCTGGGTCAGTTTGCATTCTTGACACAAATGCTTTAAATATCTGAGGGAGATTTAGGGAGAGAATTTGATGGCATCAAAAATGCCAGAAGCTTAGGTGCTCTCAAGATTCAAATCTCCCTGAAGTCACAATTTTTTTATAAAATGCACTGCAGAAAAAAATAGATCCTGTCATGAGATCCGTTGTTAGGAACTGCTCCTCCAGTATTGTTCTTCTCTACTATGCTCTTTGTGTCTAGGATTATGGCTTCTGCCTTGGAACAATTATTTTTTCCTAAGTTAGTTATTCATATGCATCATTCAGAAGTATCACATTTCGGATCACTTGATGGTATTAGGAAAAAAATCTATATATCTAGTTTGAAGGAGTGTATGTTTTATATACATATAAATAGTATCTCCTTAATTTCCCATATTTCCAACAATAAATGTCTGTATAAATCACTGTTTACCATAATATTTTTCCCTTGCAGTCTCATCCACTGTGTAGTCTGACAGAACTAAGAAATTAATTGTCCTGCAAAGGGCCATCTTATCTTCTGTATTCACTCTTAGCTTGAATAACAGGATTCTTGAAAAAAAAAAAAAAAAAAAAAACACAAATCTAAATGTTTCTGTATAGCCTGCTGATCTTAAATGCTGCTCACATACCTCTGTTTTGAAATAAATGGATCAAATTCTCTGCAGAGTCTAATCCAGGTGCATGTTGCCACTGTTCAAATTGTACACGTTTGGAGAACAGCTTGTGGCAAAATCTGAAAAGAGGTGTGAATAAATTTGTAAGATTTTTTTAAGGCCAAGTGGAATCATTTATCACCAGTCAAGTGATCTGGGACTTCCTTTAAAAGGTTACATTATTAATTGCTCTGCTTAGATAAAAATAAAATACTGAAGATACAATTTAAGAAAAGATCTGATGTGTTAACAAAGCCCTAATGAAATGCCAAAATTTGGGAAGCAGCTTCCCGGGAACCAATCTGCAATGCTGGGACAGACCGATGAGCTGCGCAGCTCCGCACTGTCCCTGGCCATGCGTGGTGACAGACCAGACAGCAGCTACAGCAACAGGGCCTTCCCCAGGCACCTCCTCAGCTTTTATAACCACAAATTTCTGATTTAATCAGCGCTGGAGCCATCTCCTATGAATTTGTCTAATCCCTTTTTGAATCCATTCATTCTCCTGGCCTTCCAGAAGATTGCTCCATGTTCTCTTGTCCAAGTTCATCAACAATACCGCGTTCATGGACAATTCTTTTGAACAGAGGCTGGTTTCTGCTTCTGACTGCCATGCTGTCTTTCTCTCAATCTTTGCCAGTTCAGTGCTATGTTTTTCAAGATGGCGATACTGGATCTATCAGCAATATTCAGACTTTAGGTGCACAGGAATAGACAAGCAATTCTTTGCTTCATTTGCTATTCTTTTCCTAACTCTTAAAATTTTGTTTACCGTTCTATTGAATTTATGTTTTTAGAGAAGTAGACACATTTATTATAAGATCTCCTAGGTAGTAATAATTCATTTAGGGCCCATCCCTGCTTAAGCTTAGCCAGGGTTATTTTTTCTCCATGTGCATCATTTTGCATTTCTATCTAGGAGATCTTGTCTGTCACTTCACTCAGCTCACTTGGTACTGTCTGTTTTATAGCTCTTCCATGCCAGATTTAGATGTGACTGTTCTGAATGAGAAAAGATCTCCATCATGAAAATTCACAGTTCATTTCTACCTTTGTTCCTTAGTTTTTACCTTATTAATCCCCTGTGAGTAGCTCCATCTGATCCCTTCGCAGTAAGTATTCCACCACCAGATCCCTTCGCAGTAAGTATTCCACCACCAAAGACTCTTAAATTAAAAGTTTTCTAACATACTAGTATTCATATTTGCATAAACAACCTGCACATCAGATAACCTGCGTTCCATTAGAAGCACACATGCCTGTAAATAAACCCTTATATAAAGGCTGCCCTTCCAAGGCAGCAGGGAGCATGCTGACCAGGGTAATGTAGCTTAAGAGACTCAGGCAGAGCTGCACTGGAGAAAGCAAGCAGCAATGAGAAGATCCCTGGGATGCTACTGAGAGGGAAGGAGTCAGGAAGCAAACTTCTCCTCATATTATCTAGAAATGCACAGAAACCAGCTTCTGCTGAATTGCTGTGGGTTTCAATATTAATTCACAGCATTTGTTCATGAAACCATGATATAACATTCCAATGGTCTCCTTGCCAAAGTCTGATAGAGGCACAGGCTCCTTCAGCAAAAGTTTTCCACGCCCCACTGCAGCAAGATCATACGGCAATCCATGGAACCAATATAGCCTCAAATGAGGAGCATTAAATCCTCAAAAACCAAAGCACAGTAGAAAAGGTGCTTGACAGACATGAGCTTTGTTCTGAAAGTCACCTACCGTTGATCCTTTCATAACACTGCAGGACAAAGGGAGTGCACTGACACCAAAATATTTAGTTACCTTCACCAGGCAGGCAAAGGCCATTAGGCTTATAAGGAAGAAAAAGTGGAAAAAAAGTTCCTCCTCTTTTTCTTCCACTTCCATTTCTCAGGATTTGGAGCTGGATCAGACTCTCATGGCTCTCCCACCTCCAGCTTTGATTTTAGCAGACATCACAAACATGAAGACATCTGCTCTGTTCACTCATCAGGTGCAACAAAAATTGTGCTGGTGGACTAATAAGATTTCCTGCCCTCCCTTCCCTCACTACTGAAGTTCTGTCCCTACTTAAGTTATTTAGGCTAGCAAAAACATCTTCTTTAGGGTTAGCAATGGCAAGCGTGGGAAATCTAGCTATAGTATCTCAGCCATAATGCTTCCCCTTCTTTCTTCCTACTAAATTACTTGCTCTTTCATATAATGCAGCCTTATTTTCAGATATCTACTGATGTGTAGTACAGGCATGGAAATTTCAGACACATCTTATATTACATACCAGCAACAGCCACAGTTTAGTCTTAGCTGAAGTGATTTTTGGTCATGCTTTAAGAACTGATTTTATGAAGGGCTTTGTGTGAAAGTAAAATGTTTCACTGTCAAGTTACTCGTTTACCTATTAGGGGACTCTAATCTGGTGTGTATGTGTGGCAGTTATCAGACAGGTCTGCATCAAGGGCAAAATAAAATCAAGTTTTGTACAAAGTGGTGCTAGTTATATTTAGTATATTTTAATGTATGGAATGGCTTCAGACACTGTGACATAAACTGTGTGCTTATTTCCTAAGCAGCAAGACAGTTCTGCAGTAAACTAGCTGTGTCCATATTACTAAAGCCATAATTTAATTTATATTCTTGTCTGAACTATAATATTAAAGAAGCATGCAGTCTGATTATGGCTTGCACTTCAGAGTACTCATATTTTTAGTTCTCAGAAAATTAATTTTTAACACTGTAAACAACACTTTCATCTATATTAAAAGCAAAAGTCACTTTGAGGTGTGCATATTGTGACTTTGCATGAGATGTGCAATCTGTATTTGTCACCATCACCTTCAGGAAATGTTTATCAGGGAGCTGAGAAATTCATTTTGCGGTGATGTAGTATTCTGAACACATCCCCTGTTAGTGGTTTTTTTTTTTTTTTTTTTTTTTTTTTTTTTTTTTTTTTTTTTGATAATAGCATTGATAGCCTAAATATTTCCAGGAAATGTTTGATTTATCTTTTATTTTACCTTTTAGAAGTTCTCCTTAGATGTTAGAGTTTTCAAGGATATATTATTTTAAAGGGGAAAAAATGTTTTTAAACAGCAGTTACAGGTGGACAGTGAGACTGAGCAGCTTTGAGCTAAGTTTGCCAAGACCAAAGTGTGGGATTGGTGGAGGATGCTCGGACACTATTATGATCTTAATAGAACAAATAGTCAAATTTAATTGTGATAAGTGTATTTATAAGTAGTAGAAAGAAAAATAGGATACTCTTTGGGGAGTCTAGATGGTGAGATAAGAAGAGTCAGCTATAGGGTATCCACTTAGTTTAAAATGATTGAATAATAAAAAACACCGGGAGAAAGATTTAGAGTAATGTTTTGAAAATTCAGTGGGAAATGAGGGAGAAGACAAGACAAGAGAACAGATGGAGAACACAGAAAGATGGAGAACCACAAAGAGCAAAAGAAGTGAATTAGATCTGTAAAGTTTTGAGGATGTGTGTATGTGTGTATTTGATGTAGTAAATGTGTCTATACACTCATAATTAACTGCAAATTCATGCTGGCATATATCTAATTAGAAAACTGCACATCTCAATAAATCTTCAGTATGATTTCTATTTATCAATTAACATATTTGTGTGGAGGAGGAGAACAATTTAGTGAACCCTGGGCACTTTCAGTAATAAAATCTGTTTGTATATAAAATAAATCACGTCTGTAGTGTCTCTACTGCAATATACAAATAAAGGCATTCTGTAAACTCAGAGGTGGGAGACAATTTATGACTACTACTTATTGTGCAAATTTATCCCTTTCGCTGTTCTAATGCCTTATTCTTCTCCTGATCTGTTTATTATCTTGTCACATGCTAGGTTTGTAAACTACCTGAACCATAAAACTGACTTTGGTCATATGCTATATATAGGCCATGTATATATGCACATCTGGATTCTGAATTTTTAGCAAAATCTGTACCGTGTTAATGCAAATGACAATCTATAAGAACAAGTGCTTTATGCACAAAGTGTCTTCTAATTTAGATAGAACTTTCTTCCAAATGAATTCATTTTCTTTTGTTTGTGAACATCATCACTTACCGCCATGTAAGCTAACTGTAACTGTTATTCCTTGTCTAGCTGTACCCCATAAAATAGGGCGGATAATTGATGGAAGTCCTGCGGATCGCTGCGCAAAACTTAAAGTTGGAGACCGGATCTTAGCTGTGAATGGCCAGTCTATTATTAACATGCCTCATGCAGATATTGTGAAGCTAATTAAAGACGCAGGTCTCAGTGTAACACTTCGCATCATTCCTCAGGAGGGTAAGTCAATGGCCCTTAAAAACAGGAAGAAAATTTTAAGTAGCCTCCAATTAGCTTGAATTATGTCACTGCTTGAAAGAACATCTTTTGTTTCACATTCTCAGCTGTAATGTACAGTACACCAAAATTACAGCCTTAGAACCAGCTGGAATAATATCTGAATTCTTGAAAAGGTTTCTTGCTATGAAAAAGGTATTTAAAGCAAACCTAGAGAAACAGAAAGAGCAGAATGCTGGAGAGTCAGTTTTCATGTCCTTTGGAAGCATTGTCTTCTAAATGGAAAAGCACCCTACCAGAGAGCCACATTTTGAGTTCATTTCCTTGTATCCTGTTAAAAATCAAACTTTTATGTAAGCAAAGTGACAGATGAGGAACTGCAATGGCTGTTACCAGGCACGTTCAGGTACCAGCTACCTGTGACAAAATCATGTGAAGGAAGAGTTCAGATTTGGTAGTTTCTTTCACATGTATTAGGGTAAGTGCAAAAGGTAGGAAAGAGGTGAACCCTAAAATATCTCATTTATGAGGTAAGGATAAGGGGACAGACTCGTTATTCTGGTCATTACTGCACAGTTTATCAGCGGAGATCCTTTCATGTTGGCTTCATGGGTTTTAAGGTTGGTTTCAGGGCTTTTTTTTAGTTTAGTGATCTGCTGTACTGGTATATGAACTGTACTGTATTAATGAGACCATGGCTTTACATCTCAGCAACAAAACGATCAGAGGTAGGAATGTCACGTACAGCAAGTAATGTAATTACTTAATGATCCATGCTGGAGTTAAGCGACCCTCACTTTCTGCTGCTGCATCCAGCACAAGGAAATAGCCTGACACTGGCCACTGGTTGCCACTGGGGGAGTGTATCTACTTTGTTAAATGAATTCAGTGAAAGGAAGAACATATAAACACACACATGCTCAGAATTCATCCCAAAGAGCTGCAAAGACAGTGATCATACGATCACTGGAGGTCAGTTTTGCAAGCAGCTACAAACAAGAGTTTTGCTGCATGTAGTCTACACAGTTTATTTAGGCCTCTCTTGTACACAGAACTATGGATATTAACAAATTGCTAATATTTCAGTGTTAGAAATGGGGACCTTAAACTAGAAGGGAGACAGAGGTATATCTGGGGTACAGTGCTACAAGATCTTCTCAGGTGCTGGTGGTGAGGAACAGTTTGTGGCCAAGGCATGGCTTCCCCATGTGGCTGTATGACACTGGACACCTTATTTGCCTTCTGATATTAGCTTGCCAGTTTATATACAATATAAATGCAAAGCAGCTTTAAATACAATATAAATGCAAAGCAGCTTTAGAAGGAGTTTATGATCTGAGTAGTTCATCCATAGTTATGAGAGTAATGTAGAAATGAGAGACAATATTCCCAATCTCTGCCTCTGAAACTTTGCAATACAGAAGAGACTCACAGATGCAAAATGGGCAATTAAAGCCTTAAGCATAGTAATTACACAGACAAGTATTGCTTATGCCTGCATGAGGAGTGTTTTAAGTGCAAGTATACAAGCTTTTTTGACAATTAAGCATAAATTGAAAAGATTTTTAATAAAGTATCTAAAATTTTTAGAACAATTATGAGCATAAATTAAAGAAGTAGAGAGCTGTTAGAAACACACAGTCACAGGGGACAAACTCACTTGTTAAAAATAAACTAAAAAAAAAATTCACAATTCAAACTAGATTCAAATGCAAAACTAGGCAAGAGCAGGATCGTGCATACCTGTTGCTCTTTGGGGTACTCAGCCATGCACATGTCCTTTCCAGCCACTTTGTACCATGCCACGCTGGCCTCACTCATTCTGTTGCAAGCAGGAATAAAAAAATACAACGTGTACCTTTGCTGTCGATAATGCATATGCAATTACTTGTGCAGTACTCCGTCCTCTTACAGTGGGTGTCTCTCTCATTTATGCTTATTAATAGGCAAATTCTGAGCAATGCTGAGCCAGTGTGTTGGGAGAAATACATTTCAATATAAGCTCAGTGCCAAATGCGTCTTCCCTGGTGCAGGGGGAAACCTGAAGGCAGAGTGGCATTCCCTGTTTGTAAAGGCCATGAGGCCACATTTCCTAGCCCAGCCTCTCTGTTATTTTGAGTTTTATGTTGTTTGGAAAAAGGGTTGCTGGTTTTCTGCAGTGGTCCTATGTGAAGCCCTGGTCATTTGGCACCAATACAGTGAAATACATCAGTTTAGCTGGTTAGTCAGAATTTATTGAGACTGGTTTTACTGCTCCCAGTCCCCAGAGATGTAAAAATTTAGGGAACTCTTGTTGAGCTCAAACAGCAGGAGCTAACACAAGCACACCAGTGGTTAGCTTTTGTGACAGGTCTGTCATCCCATAATAGTGCTGAAAGCACTAAAATCATTCATTCTCTCAAAATGAAAAGTTTTCCAATATCAGTATTTCTAGGCTTTCATAGAAACCGTGACGCTTGGAAGCTGTTTGCCCTGTTCAATTGGGTTTTAAATAATGAAGGTGTCAACCCGAGTTGCAAAGTTGGCCAAGATTTCAGATCTCAGAGAATATCAAGAGGAGCCCATTAGCCTCAGACGTCTTAAAGTCTAATTATAACCCAAGAGAGCAAAGGCGACAAAACATACATTTCCAGGGGTGGAGTGTGACTGACAATGATTATTGTCTACCTTTGCCCTTTCTTAAATGCCGCCCTGTGACAGCTCTTTAATCTCCAGCTTCCCATTATGCAGAGCTGAACAGCCCAGCCTCGGCCCCCAGCTCGGAGAAGCAGAGCCCGCTGGCGCAGCAGCACAGCCCCCTGGCCCAGCAGACGCAGCACAGCCCCCTGGCCCAGCAGCAGCAGCAGAGCCCCCTGGCCCAGCAGCAGAGCCCCGTCGCCCAGCACAGCCCCGTGGCACAGCCCGCACCCCCTCAGCCCCTGCAGCTGCAGGGACACGAGAACAGGTAAGAAAGGCTCCACAGCTGCTCGGAGAGCCGCTCGAGGGCCTCCTGCTCCACGGAGCCTGCGCAGCCTGGTGGGCCCTGACACCCAGCGGTGCTGGGGTTGCACTTGTAGGTGGTGGTGACTTGTGCATGTGGGGCTCATCCATCTTGTTCAAGTATATTGGGCTGCATCAAAAGAAGCGTGGCCAGCAGGTCGAGGGAGGTGATTCTCCCCCTCTACTCTGCTCTTGTGAGACCCCACCTGCAGTGCTGCAGAGAAGGCTCTGGAGACACCTTATAGTGGCCTTCCAGTACCTAAAGGGGGCCTACAAGAAAGCAGGAGAGGGACTCTTTGTCAGGGAGTGCAGTGATAGGACAAGGGGTAATGATTTTAAACTGAAAGAGGGTAGATTTAGATTAGATATAAGGAAGAAATTCTTCACTGTGAGGGTGGTGAGGCGCTGGAACAGGTTGCCCAGAGAAGCTGTGGATGCCCCATCCCTGGAAGTGTTCAAGGCCAGGCTGGATAGGGCTTTGAGCAACCTGGTCTGGTGGGAGGTGTCCCTGCCCATGGCGGGGGGGTTGGAACTAGATAGTCTTTAAGGTCCCTTCCAACCCAAACCATTCTATGATTCTATGGTTCTATGAGTATGACTGGCATGATTCTGAAAAAGGATCTGTCCAAACTTCTTCAAGCATCCACCAGGATCGTATTTTTGCCGGGGAACTAAACAGTGAAGTATTTCTTGCTAATAATTTCATAGATAACATAGTACTTTCTTATATCATTAACACTTACAAAACATAGGTCTATCAGCATGTGATCATGAGGTGGTCTTTTTTTTATTATTTTACATGTCATTTTCCTTTGCTGGTCACAGTTCTGGAGTCCTGAAGATATTTTTATAACAGGTTTTCTCTAGGGTGTATCATTTTCCAGCCAATTTCTCATGTGCAACTTATGTATGTGCATTGACAAAGTTTGTCTGTGATGGAAAAGAAATAGCAGGGGATAGAAACATGGTGACCAGCTGTATTAACAGCTGTATATATAAAAAGCACACTCAGGCTGTGCAATGATACAACTTTCTGTGATCTCCAATCAACACTTTTTAGTCTTTGGATTAATTTTTGGCATGTGAAATGAGGCTGATTACACAGACTGTCTTTATGCTAATCTTCAGCTACTAACATACCTCATCAAGACCCTTGTCCCCAAATAGTAGGTGCTGGTAACAGAATTTTAACTTTTTGCTTCCAGAGGTACTTGAGTTCAGTTTTGAGTTAGGCATTGTGCCTTCTGGTTCTCCTTGTTTAACAGATGTAGTGCTTTTGCTTGCCCCAAAGGGTTTTCTCTTAATTAGTCACACGTGGCAAATTTCTTCCCCTTCATTGAATACTTCTCCAAAAAATGATCACCTCCTAGAAGACATACTCTTCTGACAAAATGCAGTGTGAAGCTTTCACAATAGTTTCTCTGGGCAATTGTAAGTCAATATTAAATGTCTGTTGAATTGGGAATTTTCAGAGGGGACCTGTAAAAGTTATTAATCAAAGTTCCAAAAAGAAATTTTGCAATAGTTTAATTGAAAAGCGTAAGCTATAATTGGTCATATCTCCATGTACTCCATGTACTTATTCAAAAATTATTACAGTGCCTACAAAAATAATTACAGTGCCTACAACTGTAAATACAGACATCATCTTCGGAGATACAGCTGTGGTAATATATTGGGAACCTGCCTAAGGATGGCTCTTATTCCAGACAAAGGTCCTTTATTGCTGGTTCATATAGTGTCACTTTACATCAGATTTTATGTCAGATTACATCTGGTTTATGCAGCCATATACAATGCTTCTGTACCAAAATTAGAATGCTAAAAGATGTTTAAAACTCTTAGGAATACTAACCAGTATTTTTATTTTCACTTTTATGCTCAGTATCACAGGAAGCCTGCTTGTTCTCCACCTTCTTTTTGCATGGGATCATGATACTGAGTAAAGAAGATAAGAGGATTGTATGTATACACGCAGGTCTTGTTGCCATGTACAGGTTTTAAAAGACCATGTGGCAGTGGGCTATTTCCACTTTCTCAGAAAAGTCAAAGGGAAATATTTGTGGTATTTTCATGTCTGGTTAGACACTGAGCTAATTCAAGATAGTGTGTAGGAAGACCTGCAAGAATGGTACTGTAACTGCACTAAATAATGAAGTTTTGAAGCATATCTAAAACATTTTGAAATGTTTAGATTATTTAGATTGTCTTTTCAGAGATAAATTAACATGAGCAAAAACAATGTGCTCATTCATTCAAACTGCCATTTATTTCAATCAATAAGTACTTTTCAAAATCCCTTTCACAACTGATGTGTTCATGTGTACATACACATTCCATGGGTACATACACATACGTGGTCACTTGGTCAACTGCTGTGCTACAGAAGTCCCATTTACTTTGAAATGTTAGGACTTATCTTCCTTTAATCAGTTAACAATTAAAGCAATAGTTTGTTATTAATTACTCATTAAGCAGATTTGTTTTCCATTCATCCTGTGCTAGTTGTGTGCATAACTAATTATATAGCCTGCAGGCCTGTAGCCAGACACTATTATAGGGAGTGTGTAGTAATAATACACACTATATTAACGTGTGTTATATCAAAGAATACCTTTCATTAAAAAGATAACAGCTAGTACAAAGAATGAATCCTTTTTTAACCTTTAGAAGCTCACAATAATAATCGTTTACGTCAATGAAACAGAGGGGCTATGAATGTCTCCACTGATGTTTCATTTACTCTTTAGAAATCTTAATTCTGGAGAAAGCACTTCATAAACTCAGTGTTTTGCAGTGAGTATCACGGATCTTTTTACATGCAGGTTCATTTTCCAGGTAGGCAAGATAAGTGGGAATCGAGATGTTTTTCCTGTTCCTGTCCCTCTGAGCCTAATCCTGATCTCACTGATACCAGCTGGAAAATTGCACAGTATGACCTGAGGGAAAACTGCTTATGCTCGTGTTTCAGAAGTGCTCACTGATTTTGGATGCCTCAACTACTTACCCTCAAAAGTTTTGCTTATCTGTGAAAATTTGCTTTATGGAATTTTGCAGTCAGGCAATTTGCTTTCACTCCTGGATGTGGCATGTAATGCATACTTTCTAACTTTTTTGCCGCTTTCTGAAACTAAGCCATTTTGCCTTTCTCAGTTATAGGTCAGAAGTAAAAGCCAGACAGGATGTGAAACCTGATATCCGGCAACCTCCATTTACAGACTACAGGCAGTCTTCAACTGACTACCGCCAGCCTCCCCTGGACTACCGGCACCCTCCTGTGATGGATTACCAGCAGCCACCACCTCTCGACTACAGGCAGCCACCCTTGATGGATTACAGGCAGCATTCGCCCGACACCCGGCAGTACCCTCTGTCAGACTACAGACAGCCCCAGGTAGAAACTGAAATGCTGACAGCACTCCTCAGTAGAAAGCATTACAGTTTGTAGGGAGAGATTGTATATATTATTAAAGCAGCTGGTGTTACAGAAGAAAAGGCACCTTTATTGTTTTTACACTGAGTTACTGTTTCTCTGTATAGGATGTGAATACAGAACCATTAATATTAATGAAGAACTTTGTGATCTGTCAAATAACACTGCATTTATAATTGTGTGACTACAATGTCAAATAAATACTATTTTTGAGGTACTGGAGAGTTAAAATCAAAGTTCTAAAATAAGCTGCCCTTGCATCAGCAGAAGTACTTAGGTGAGATGGCATTTCTACAGCATAGTTGAAAATGAACATTTTATCAAATCTAAATAAATAAGTAAATACAAGTGAATTCTGCCTGATAAAATTACTGTTCTGTAGGTAATAGTCTGGATGAGGAGAAACTACCTTGTGCAACCAGTTTCTTTGACATCAGGCATGATCTCACAAATTCAAAGAAATAAACCTTGAATGAACAGTTATGTTACCTTGGAAAAGACTCTGCTGATGACAAATATTTACTGTCAGTTGTGAAGGTTTGAGGATCTTGCTTAAAGTTCAGACTTTGAAAAAAAAATCCTCCTTTTTTCTTACATAAATGCAGGGGGAAAAAAAAGTCAGAAAAATATTAAAACAGCATAAATTTCTGGACACTGTGTGCTGAAACCATATATAGGTGCTATGTTTATGTCCATATTTTCAAAGCCAGGTACATAAACTTTATCAATGAAAATATCCAAATTCTTAAATGGGATACAGAGAAACTTCTGACAAGTTTATTCATCTCAGTTTCTAAAAAGCAAATATCTGTCCCTAAGTCCACATCCTATAAGACACTTCTTAACATCAAGAGATGATTAAGCTGCCCATTTCTCACAATCCCCAGCTTAATTCTCTAACCACTGACGTATACAACTCGTGGCTTTTGCACTTTTGGCTGCCAATGGATCAGAAGCAACAGAGCAAGTTACTTCCCAGCCCCCTCTGCGGTGCTGGTAGTTAGGGTCCACCAAGGAAAACCTGGAAAGATGAATCTCAGTCCCTGCAGGATGCGGAAAGGGGAAACCTCCCACTTCCCACCTCCTCCTCAGGGCACATGTTTTAACTGAAGTGGGGAGAGTTGCTGCACTTTGTGACTCCGTGCAGTCCGACTTGCTGACCAGGTTAAATTCTGATGGGAATTTAGGAGGTGTCTCTCCTTCTAATTTTTGGGTTATGATGGTTTGTACAGGAAGTGCCTGCTACCCCACTTGCCAAATCAGCACTTCTGCATAGATGTAAAACCTTACATTTGGGTACCACGAAAGTATTGAGGGTGAATATGGAAACCATCCAGAGAATTTTTGGTACCAGGCAACTGCTGAATTATGTCTTTCAGGATAGTTTATACTTAGGCATTTGCATATTGCTAAAGTTTGCTTTTAAAGGCCAAAATAGGTGTTCTTATTCTCATCTATCCTGACAGTGCAGATGTATAATTTGAAGGTGCATTTGCTTATTTTAATTGGATAGATGCACATTTGAAGAGAAGTAATTTAAAATTTTCCTGAATGCATATTATGCCATTTATACAATTAATCGCCTTTCATTTTGTATTTTTCTATATAGGACTTCGATTATTTCACCGTTGATTTGGAAAAGGGAGCCAAAGGTTTTGGGTTTAGTATTCGCGGAGGAAGGGAGTACAAAATGGATTTGTTTGTGCTGAGATTAGCAGAAGATGGACCAGCAATAAGAAATGGAAGGATGAGGGTAAGTAAAACACATTGTAACAATTTTTGTCAACTTTAACTTACATATTTGGTGATGGGATCAAAGAGATAGCAGTTTTTTTCTGATCATGTCTTAAAGAATCAATACCAAACACCTCTAATAACACAAACTGTTCCTGGAAGAGTTGAAGAAATGGCTTGAAGCAAATAGTAGGTCTGTGTAGTTTCTTTGTGGAACAAATGCATTACTTTTTGTAGATAATAGCTTTTATTTTGTTATACTTTTTTTCTCCTTATTCTAGCACTCATATCTTAGCATCTTCAAAATGTCAAAATGAAACATTTAGCACTTCTTTGATAATAATATTGGCATAATTAACAGTTATTTCTCTAGTCACAAAAGCAGCGATAAGTGTATGATGTTTAGCTGACAGTTATGACACCGAAGATATGGTCTGTGTTATTTTACTACTTTAATATAATTGCCTTCATATTGTTTGCTAACTTTGTTAATTGATATAATTCAACCCTGTTTGTAGGGATCAATTTTCACTATTTGGCTGCATAGGTCTTAGTGCATTTGAGTCCTGTATTGGTAGAAGTAATAATAATACCACATCCAGGAAAAAATTCTTTACTGAAAGGGTTGTGAGGCATTGGAACAGGCTGCCCAGGGAAGTGCTTGAGTCACCATCCCTGGAGGTATTTAAAAGACGTTTGGATACAGAGCTTAGAGACATGGTCTAGTGGAGATCTTGTTAGTGTTAGGTCATAGGTTGGACTAGGTGATCTTGAAGGTCTCTTCCAACCTAAAGGATTCTGTGATTCTGTGACCCAAATACCAAATTTGATAAAACCACCCAATGAAGAAATTCCATGATAACAAAATTACATTCTATATAGGAAAAATAACCTTATCTAAAATAACTCATTAAGGGTTGTCGATACCTTGCAGAGTAGTGAGTACACAGAAAGGAGACAAGGAAACAACAGGTGAAAGAGACTATCAAAAATCAAGACAAAAAATATTTCTTTTTATATCTAATTAGTGCGACCTTGTTGAACCAATATTTAGGTATAAAGATGAGCAATGGAAATTGTGTTTTTTACTGTAGTAATAACAGATTTTGCTGTGGTTATTAAATAGATTTTGTTTCACAGTCCTGACAATCTCGTCAAGTTTGACTTCATACTGAAAGAGCATTGCCATCAGTCTAAATACACACTTAGAGTCTTTCTGTTTAGAACTCAGGATTTTTTATTTTTCAAATCACTCTTAATTTGTCCACTCTGAGAATTTTAGAATTTAGTTAGTCCTCAGTTATACCACGGGGTTCAAACCCTTGGCACTGGGAGCTTGCATGGGAGAACAACGGCGTACGCCATCCCTGTGAGGAAGAAGCCAGGCAGGCAACTGGAAGCTGAGAACTACTCCCATAATATTTGTTGTGTGAAATATGGGTACATTAATGCTGCAGCTAGAACTTTAGCTCAAGAATCTCTTCTCTGGTGAGTGTTTTCATTCGTTCCTTTGCTGTAGTACCATCGCAATTGACTGCTCATAACAAAAAGCCCTAAGCGAGATGTACATTATCAGCCACAATGTGATTAAAGATAAGGAAAAAGTTGTGGATTTAACAAGCTCTGGAATCGCTTATCTAGAAACGTATGGCTAAGACAATAGACTTTGAAGAACAATGCTTTTAGAGGGGTTCATTTCAAGTAATAACCTCTATCAGGCAAAAAAAAAAATAAAAATCTAACATTAAAATCTGTGCATCATTTGAATAAATTAGTATCACAGAACAAAGTTAGACTATCCACACTCTGAGTAGCCTAAATATGCAAATATATATGTATATGTATATATATATATATACACATATTATATAAGTAATGCAAATACAGAGCTCTTTTCAGTTTCATTAGGAAATGTCCTCTAACTTTTCATGAAAAAAAAAATGTTAATTTATTTTCTAAAATAGCTTATTTAAAGCTTGTTGATGTGGCCACAGTACATGGCCAAGTGTAATTTTGCCTAGGTAGCTGTAACTTGGAGTTTTCTCTCCCCTTTAACAGTGTCAGTCTTTAGAACCAGTTTTACCCTCCAGACCTGTCATTGAGTCCTGGGTTGTATTCTCATGTTTAATAACCATTTTAACCTGACAGTCACAAATGGTTTTGGAGCTTGCAAGACTTTTATCTCCAGTGACCTGTAACTGATGGACAGAAGTAACTCAAAAACAGCTTCTTCAAAACCAAGATAGAAAAACAAAAAGAATCATTTAATTGCTGAAAGGAACAGAGCATATAGGAAGATGAGCAAAGCAAGCAGAGTTCTGTACTTGTATCTCCTTTCCTAAGTCAATAATTTTGTATCAATAATGCAGGTTTATTCCCATTCCTTGGCTGGCACAACCAGTCTATTTGCTGAAGTTCTATTTCATTCTGTTTCACACATGCATCTCTATAGAAAGATATGCAAAAATCTGTTCAGTCCTTCTCGCTTCATATACCATCATCTTTAAAGATCAGATTCTCTGATCCCAGGCTTTCAGCATGGGAATAGCAAATGGTGCTTACGTGGTCAGATCTTATCAGGAGCATTTCCCAGCTAATAGTTCTTCTTATGGTCTACTTATCTCCATTAGCGCTTTGCTTCCTGTTTCCTGCTCCTTGAAAAGCCTTCCTTGATTTAGCTGAAGCCTTGCAGAAAAACATCAAGCAGATAACACAAGGTGCAGATCATGCTTATAGAAAAACAAATTATTCACATAACTCCACCATTATTCTCATTCACCAATCCAAGAAAATAAAGATTAAGCCAGCTAACCTGTTGGAGAAAAAAAAAAAAAAAGATACAATGAAACATGCTACCTGAAAACATTTAGGTGTAATTAATAGATGTATTCCACAAATAACATTTTGTTGTCAGTCTAGTTATATCCAGCAAAAACACTGATAAAGGCACATTCATATTGACATAAATCTCCCTCTTTACAGAAATAAATAAAAGAATATATAGTACTTCATAGTAATAAAGCAATATCTATAGCAGTGGGTTTATAATTTTGTATAATTGAAGCAATGCAATGTCTAACTGAAGACAGCCAGAGTCTATATTTTGTACTCTGTTAGTTGGTACTGCAAAACCTCGGCGATGGGATAAGCCCCACAGCTATATTCTACTTGGACACATGCTAAAAAAATGTGAAGGTCTATCAGGACACATTTAAAAGATTCTGAGGTCTAAATACTTCTAAAAGTGTTATGCATTACAAATGCAGAATATAAATTTAAAGAAGAAAAATCTTAGATTATAGGAAATCAGATGTAAATAAAGAACTGGTATGGAACTCCCTCTTGTAGAAGGAAATAGAATAGATACATTACTGAGGAAGGTATGAAAGGAATACAGTATACCTACACTAGGAATTAATAGAAATTGAACCAAATGGCAATGATGAAGATAGGAAGGAAGATAGATGATAGGAAGAATCCTTATGATACTTCTGGCTTGATCTTCAGGATGTTATGAATTCCAATGAAGCTTAGGAGCAGATGAGAGAACAGACTCATAGACTGAGTAGAGCAAGTATTGTAAGTGATGGGCTTCCACTGGCCCTGCCAGAACTGTCTGCTCTGACAAGATTGATGGAAGGGGAAAAAAGGCTTCATAAAGTTTGCTATCCCTTCACCATTTCCAATCAGAAGTCCTAATCTTCCTTCCCCCTGGGAATGGCATGCCAGGAAGTTTGTGTTTTTATTGGAAACAAATCCACTGAGTAACTCCCCATTTTATAAATGCAAGATCTAAAATAGCATTCAATTGCCCTTCATGACCTATGGAGCTTTCTACTTCGATTTTCTGATGATTTGCTCTGGGAACCTGAAAGGTGGAAGATTACTGAGTTGGTGTCATACAGAGTTCATCAGTCTTGCCTGCATACTGCTTTTCTACCCCAGGACTCCTTTCTGCCAGCCTATATAGATGTTGCAGTATGTCTTAAGGTTTAACGAGTTTTTCCCTTAAAAAGAATTATAAAACTTTCACAGTCTTACTACCCTATTCTTAGTCCTGCTACTTTTACATGCACTGAGTCTTTCATTTGAACTCAGAGACCCTGGTTCTGCCCAAAGCCAATGCATACATCCTTGTTTCACTTGGACTCATCTGTCACGAGACATGGGAAGGAAATGTCCATCAAAGGATCCAGAAGTCTACTGCAAGAGTATCTTCACATGCCTCCTCTGCTTGCATGGTTTGTAAACTATTCTCAGCCAGTGCTGGAGAGTCGCAGCTATAATTGTGTAACTGCATATAAACCCATATGTCAGGTCAAATACCATGATTAACTTTGGCAGGATTTCACTGCAATTCATGAATAAGAGATATGAAGATTCCTTACAAAAACCCTCTGTAGGGGGAACCTGATCACTAAACTGGGAGCTAATACAGATTCCTCTTAGTTCTGTCAGCTGAGCAGACATCAAGCTACAATGGTTAATTCTGAAGCTTGCTACAGCAACAGTTTACAGAACTTGAAAAATATGGCTCAAAATTCTTCCAGTAAACTAAATGAATTTTCACAAACAGCAAGATATCTTGAAGATTAGATATATTGAAGAAAAGTTTCATTAGATATAAGGGAAAAAATAGAAAAGAAAAAGTGATTACCCAGAACTTTAAATGGCGGATAGACTCTCTGAGACCTCAGAGTTCTACAGATTTATCTCCACCCACTTTTCTTCTTCAGGATGAGGGAATAGCAGAAATATAATACTCTGTCCACACCATGGCTAAAAGGAGAGAATAGGACCGTGTCTGTGCTCCATAAGACAAGAACGTATTAAAAGAACCAGGAGAAAAGTTTGGAGAATTATTAGTATCTTTGATATCTTATATCCAGAACTGACAGAGGTCTTAGCATATCAGAGTTCCAATTCCCAAGTAATCCTAACATCAGGAAAAAAAATTGAAACCAGTTGGAGATGAGATCATTGATGGCAGTATTGGAAAATCAAACTGCAAGACCAGAGCAGGGCAAGAATATGGCACACGCTCTCAGTAATAGTAGTATTAAGCTGAACCAGTCACCAGAGATGAGAGACAGATAATGTGGAGCACAGTCCCTGCAGCCTTTGAAGAGTCAGACTCTACAGGCAACATTTTTACACGTCTATTTTAGATGAGTCTCATGACAACATATTTTTCTTTTTGTCTCACATTGAGGACAATTGATCAGCTGAGCCCTGCCTGCAGATCTCTATCCCTTCCTGCTTTAGAGATGGGGAACTACTAACTGCTCTCAGGAGGATTGTTAAGGATGGTCATAGTGTTTCTGAGACGTGTGAGATATGATCAACAGATCTCTTATTGCCTTGAATGGTATCTCTTGCAACCAGCGTGGTTATTGAAACCAGCTTCAAACAAAGAGCCTGTGGCTGAGGGTTGCAAAGATACAGAGTATCTTGCACAATTGGGCTTATTGAGTGTGAAATTCATGAAGAATGAGGACAAAATGTGCTTTTCATACACAATGTACATCTGTGTCATTTTGTCACTTCGTGAGTTACATCCTTTTTTTCACTTCTTCCGTGAAAGTCATACTTCTCATCTCTGACATTTCTAGTTTCATTGTCTTGTCAACTCATTTTTCTCAGTCCATGTACACCAGTTAGCCCTATCTCTAGCTTTCTCATATCTCCTAATACAGCATTATTTTTCTCATTCTTTTATAGATTTTTTCATGTATTTGCAGAACAGACTTCTGAAACACAGGCACTACAGATTTTTATATCTGTCGTGCTTTTCATTCCTTCTTTGATGCTTCATTCCATTTTCCTGTTTGTTGCTTTTCTGCTTTTCTGTGCTTCTCTCTTTGTTTCGTTTGTACAGGCTTGGAGTTAAAAATAGGCACAAGGAGCAGGCTATTCCTACAGTGTCAGTCATGAGCTCCTGTGCTGTTACTGAATAGGAGTTTGTGTGGCTTTGGTCTGTTCTAGCTTGCCAAGTGAGCAGCACAGTGAGAGTCACCATACAATAGTAACCAACCTGTGCTGTGGACAGGTTCATGGCATTCTACAAATTAGCACAGTCTGTGTATTTCATCCTTTCCCATGATAACAGAGTTTACACCAACCTTATTCAAGAAACTCCATCCTACATTAAGAATTATTTCTAGCAAAAAGGAGAATTTGATATTCAAGAGGCAAGGACCAATAAAGGCAAGTAGCCAAGATAGAGCCTGTCTCTTATTTGGAAGGAAACAGAACTGAGGTTTCAGATCATGGAAGGCATAAGCATTTCATTTGAAACTGCTGTCAAAACCCATGTACAAACATTCAACAGCATTCAAAGCTGTCGTTTCCTTTTTGTAAATGTCCCAAACACAAGGTCAGGCAATGGCTACTATTTTTTCCTTCTGATGACATAGCTTTTGCATTCTTGCTTGCAACAAGAAGGACAGGGCACCTGTGAAACTGACAGGGCCTGACATTAAAGCCCTCTCTTAAGCCATGGCAGATGTAAGCTTTAGTCCCCTTCAAAAAGCCTAGATGCCAGGCTTCTAAACAGTATAGAGTGTCAAATAAAAGTTAGCTATTGATAGCTACATTCCCCAGAAGAAATTAATTAGGATCAAGACCAACTCTTCAGACTTCTCAAGGCAATATGAAATATGTAGGCAGCTACCTATCTGGACTCTGTAAGCTCTGTACAACAGTGGAGTTTAACAAGGGAGTATAAACCCATCTCCTCAGAACAGGACACTCCCAAATGTCTCAAGTCAGGTACTCAGAAATTACTTGATCTATTCTGGGTTCACTGGATAGACAGGCAGAGCTGAAATGTAGACAAAGTTTAGAGCAGCTTCAGGTAATTATGTCCCAACAGTGTCTGGGAAGGCTTTTATACCAATCAAAACAGAAGTCTTTTTCTTCCGTGTTCATCATAGGATTTTTCCATTTTGGCTTTCTTGTTTGCTTGTTGTCAAACACATTTAGCTTGGTGTCTGTCTAGTGACTTTATCACTGTATTCATTTTTAGCAGACCTTGATATGTGGGTTTTTAAAAGATAAAAGTAATCTGTTTCCACCAATTAAGATATCATTCCTTATGAGTATAACACAGCTTCCACAGACACTTTTCAGCCCATGTCATCGTGTAATGTGTCATCATTCTGTTTAAAAAGTATCTTTAGTAGCTGGTGTCTTACATCTCAGAGAAGACAAGATCCAAGCTGAAATGGAAGGGCTACAGCATGTGCTGTTTTGTGAGATTCCCATTCCACAGCCAAATTTTTTACCAGCAATCACATGCAGTGCCTGCAGCTTCACACAAAGGTACTGTCTCCTAATCTTTGTGATTCCACACTCCACATATTACAGCTTCATTTCTTCAGTCCCTCCAAGAAAAAAAAAAAAAAAGTCTCTGTAGGGTTATCTCAGCTTTTTGTAACCCCATTGACAAAGGGAAGAAGTAAATATGGAAAAGCACAGACCTCCAACAGGACTGTTTGTTTCCTGTCAGAAACTGAGCATTAAAAACTCAAAAGGAAGAACGAATGATTTCTTACTCTACAATAAATTGAAATCTTTAAGAGGATGTTGCTGTGCAGCTCCCACAGTTTGCACTGGCTTCTCACTGGTGGGATCCTCACCTAGATTTCTCATTAGTGAAGAACTCAGTGACTGTTTTGGATGCTCCATCTTTGATTAGCCCCACATCAGAGGGTTATTTGCTACAGTCTCCAGTGGAATACACCAGGGGTTGCACTCTGTAAGTAAGGTGAGCAAGAAGTAGCTCAGCTCAGCTTGACAGTGATTAGAACAAAAAGTATTAAAAATAGGAGACAAGCAGTTGTCACGCAGTAGATGCTAGATACAGACATTTCTTTATCCGGTCAAGAAAGCTGCAGCAAGGAAATGGGAAGAAGGCAAGAATGGCTTAATCAGTCATTACTTTCTTACAGACATGTAGGGCAATCACAGTAACCAAAAATTAAACGAAGGATTGGCCAGTGTGATGCTTAATTTTTGCCATAACAAACTTTGGAGTCCTATTTGGGATCAGAAAGAAAACTGAAGCCTTTGAGATACAGTGCTGAGTGACTTGTGCGAATCCCCAATTCCTAAAAGGCAATCAAGTCCTATGCTCAGAATATTGGAGAAAAGTAGATATTGCTGTTGGAAGACCTCTTGCAAGTTTATGCTAGTTACAGAAAGCATAAAGGTAAAAGGACCAGTGGTGGGTCCTAAAAGCCAGAAAGGTCTTCTCCCTACTTAAAGCAGTAGCAAGTCAGCTGCTGAGCATTTGACGTGATTGAGGGCTTGAGAAGACTGTTAGAAACCATGCTGAAAAGTCACTAATATTTAGATATAAAAAAAAAAAAAGAATGTTATGTGCACATATAAGGGACACAAGAATGCTCCAGGAGCATACAGTGTTCCACCAGCCTCCATTTTACTATGTCTTATGCACATATCTGAAAGACAAATGACTACAGTGTGATTCATGTCAGTTAAGTAGCCAATCTTTCCTACGTAAGTAGCACTTACCCTTAAATCCTGCAGCATACCTGGCTTACTTTAAGCTGTAATATAAATCTTACCTTCATAGTAAGCCTTCAGTGAATGTCACCACTGTCATTACAGTGGAACATAAAGACAAAGATATTCTTTGTCCCATCCATTTATTCTGTGATTTGTGACCCATCTGAACAGTATAGTAAGATGTTTAGCTATGCTTTCCCACAATGTCCCTTTGGGGTAATCTTATTCACATGCCAGTTCCCTACTACATACATCACTGTCCAACCTCACATGTAGTGAGAGTGGGTGTGATTGATCTGAACTCAGGGAATTCAACTGGGATACTTGAGCATATGAGCCATATGCCAGCCTGTGGTAAGAGTATCTGCATGCCGGGTTAGTATAATTGGCAGAACTCAAGGAAGAATATATTGACATGTAGGCATAAAGCTGATCAACATTCTTGTGTCTACAACAAAGAAATGCAAAATGAGGTCCTCAGGGATGCTGAATATATTTTGACAGCATAAAAGCATAATAAATCAAGGCTGGATAAACTGTAGGTGAACTATTATTCAGCATTTCTCTAAAAAGCTGAGTGTTTTTTTTTTTTTTAGAACTTGTTTGCAGAAAAATAAGGAGAAAGAATACTTCTCTCATACATGTCATTAACATCATTCTCTCAAAAATGTACTCAATTTGACACATTCAAACAATCTTTATAACTCCATGCCTAATAGAAAAGTCCTTCAAGCCAGCTATGAAAAAGAACAAGTTAATAGTCTTGCTTAAAATGGCTTAGTACGAAGTTTTATGGATAAAATATGTAATTAGCAGGCAGGCACCATATTTAGATCTGTATTTTATGGAAGATTTATAAGGATTTCCAGGTCAAAAAAATTAATTAGCTCTAAGTTCAAAAATTAAGAGTCCAGGGTGTTAGAAAAAAAAAATGGAGAACACCACATTATTGCTCCAATACCCGAAATATTTTGCCCAGCCACAGGCATAACAGAAGCAGCCTCTCTTCTGTGTTTTCCCAAACTGCCACAAGTCAGAACTGGAAGAGATCACCTCAGAAGTTAAAAGGATACAAATATTAGATCCATTCCTACAGCCCATCCAGTCTAGTATCCTCACTCCAACAAGGACAAGTAAATGATGCTTAGGAAAGGAATATAGAACAAGTATAAGATGATTCTTCACTGGGTATAACATCCAAACCCCCAGCAGTCAGCAGTTTACAGATTTATTTTTATGTTGGAATTTTCATGTTTGGTATCCAGAATTACTTTTAACCATTTATTTGAATGCACTTATGCTTTTGACATGCCTGATACACTATTTCAATGGGTTCCAAAAATGAATGTTTGTATTGTTTCAAAAAAAAAAAAATCCTCTTTTTTAATCATAGCTACAACATAGTAATATTATGATTGTTTCCTCATTCTCCGTATCATCCTTTATTCTATTGACCAATGTCATATCCACCTTCTTCCTGCCAAAGTTTAACAGTCTGTTTCATCTTGCCTCATAAGGGAGTTCTTCTTTGCCCCTGACTATCCTCATTGGCCTCCTCTGAACCATTTCTCAGTCTTTCTCAGTTTTTGGAGGTGAAAGCACCAGGACAACCTGCAGTTTTTAAGATATTGGTGCTCCTAAATGACATAAGGATGGTTTCTCCTTTATTCCCTATTCTTTCCCTAATGGTTAACATTCTGTTTGCTTTTTCGACTGGGCTGACATTTCAGAGAGCTAACCAAGGACTGTAAGATCTGTCTCTTCAGGGGTAATGGTTAATTTAGAGTGATTGTGTGTGTATTTTTCCACATGTACTGTACTTAGCACTTAGCACCACTGAATTTCACCTGCTGCTTTAACACATACTATTGTGCTATCTTTCCACAGCTTTTAACATTACATTTAGATTTGACAATCCTGCATGGTATTGTGTTGCCTGCAAATCTTATCACTCAATCTTCAACCTCTTCACCATGCCACTTACAGATATGCTGAACAGAATAATCACTGTGGTAAGGTCTTTTGATTGTGAAAATTGACCACTTATTTCCTGCTTTTTTTCCCTTGAATTTATTCTCTTACCTGGAAGACCCTATTCTTTCTCCTCTCACAGCAGAACCTTTACTGAAGACTTTACTGTTAAAAGCTTTCTGAAAATGTCAGTACACTAACCAGATCACATTTATCTACATAGTCATTGACAGCTTCAGAGAGCAGCAATAGATCCGTGAGGAATGGCTTCCCTCTGCAAAAGCCACACTGATCATTCCCCTGTATATCATAATTACCCATGTGCCAACTAACCCTCACCTTCCTTATTGCTTCCATCCGTCTGCTGGAATGAACATGAGACTCACTTGGTTACTTTCCAGGGCTGTCTTTTAGGACTGCTGTCACACTTGCCACTTCCCATTCATCTGCTTCTAAGCCATTTACTGATGTAGGCAGCAGATTACATCCTGTAGCTACTAGTTCAGCAGCTTCATATCCAAATTCCTTCAGTCGTGGATGAGTGCCATCTACTTCTGGTGGTTTCTTCCTATTCACTTCATCAATTTGTTCTACAATCTTTCCCACTGGCACTGCTATTGGAGCCAGTTCCTCAGGCTTACCCCTGTGCTGAGCAGACCCTTTGCAGGAGTTTGGCTGCCCTCCTCTTCGGTGAACATTGATGCAAAGAATTCATCTAATCTTTTTCCTGTGATCTTTTCTATCTTGCTATCTTTTGAGATCTTGGTTCTCTGGCAGGCTCCGCACTTCTGGTATGTTTGAAAACATATTCTTAGCTCTTATGTTTTAGCATTTTCATATTCAAAATCTTTTTGTGGTTTTATGTTCAACCTGTCAGAGTTTATGTTCTTTTCTGTTTTACTGTTTCGATACAACTTTGGATGAAGCATTCTCCATGACCATTTATGCCTAGGCTTCTGTATAGGATCTTTAAAATCTTCTTGTCAAATCTTGAGTTCTCTTTGCATTTGCTTAATGGGACCGGCTGAGCCATCAAGAAGATATCAGAAAATTTTCTTTTTCCTTTTTAACAGTCTCTACTGGTTCCCATCCATGATTACAGCGGTGAAATAGCTATTAACATTACATTATTCTGCAATGAGTCATCCTAGCTCTATTTAAAAATGTACTGGTATACACTTTTCTCCAGTAAGGTAATGAATTTTCCTATTACCTTTGACATCTTTAGTTCACATATAAATGGATTATTTTGCAGAAATGTTGCAGACAGCTTCAGATCTTCCACAGTACCATAAGTCCCCCTTGCTGTCCTGCTAGCCACCCACCACTGCAAACCCCATTTTCTCTCATGCACTCCCATTCTCTGCAGACATGCACTCATGCATTTTCCAGTTTCCAAGTTCTCTTTCAGTAATAGCACTTCTAATGTTTCTCCCTCTCTCAGGAAAAGGTGAAAAGGTATCTTCCCTGCTCAAACAGCTGGATGGCCACCGAAGAGAAGAGTTTGTAACTCGATACCTTCATGGGTGGTTGCTTCAAATGGGGCAAGGGACACATCAGTGTAATTCCTCCAAAGAGAAATGTTGTTTCTCTTACCAAGACATCCAAGCGCTACAATGCCCTTGAGGAAGTCCAAGACTAGAAATACACCAGGCTATACATTACATGTGGGATTTCCAGGCAGTACAAATCCTCTGCTGTGAGGAAATTTGCGCAGCAGATATCCAGCCTGTGCCTAACTCCAGGCAATGATATTAGGGTTTGACATCACTTGGAAATTCACCAAGATAGATGTTCTGGAGTTGCTATTTTGTTCCATTTCCAAGTACAGACAATCTCTCAGCCTTTTGGACTCATTAACAATAACAACAGCAACAAATAATATACCAAAAAAAAAAAAAAAAGTTCAGTTATAAAAATAGAATGCCCATATAAAAAGGAATTAAGTGTAATTAGTCTCTTTCCTGACGTTTAATTAGAAAATGCATTAATAAAATGGCAGATAGCAATGCCCTCTGAACAAATCATTTGAGGCTGCTTTTATCGGTAGATTTCCTCATTTAGCATAGAATGAAAATGTGCATACACAATTAATTTCATTTTGTGCAATAAGGAAATATACACCTGATTAGAGGCAGTTTCTTATGTGCTGGCAGAAACAAATGTACACAAGGCTATCACAAATGGTTTAAAAGTATATTTGAACAAGGTAAAAAATTCTTTATTACAGTAAAGCTATATATATTTCCTTCTGATTTTGCATTTTTCTGAAATTTTGTTTGTATGTGCTGATTGGCTTTGTTTAATAAGACAGGTAATAATTACTACAAAATATGGCCAGAACAAAGACTCTGCAGCAAAACTTATGTGTAATAGTGGCCCTTTATTCTAATGATTCAGAGAAGCTTTACAATTTTCTTTCTAATTAACCTATCAATAGTGATGTCACTTAAACACTCCTTAGGAATATTATCTTCTCATTATTGCCAGAAAACTTGTTGCCCAATTTTATAGCTCAGTTGTTCTTATGCATGGATGGAGAGTCTGAATTAACTTGATTTTGTTAAGAGACATTTCCCATACACACAAACTACTTTCATAAATACATTTAAATCATTAATATCCAACTTTAAAAGCATTAAGCAGAGGGAAGCATTCAGTGTTTACTTTGTGCTTGGACACAGTAAGAATATACGAGAGAAGCATTCTTTTTATCAAATGCCATCGAGTCAGGAGAAGCACCAGTGGATGTGGGTAGGCATTTATACCAAAGGGAAAGAAAATTTTGCCAGGGCCATGTTTGGTAGGAAGAAAGAAACACAATGGGAAATTAATGTGTGCAAAAGTTGCCAGATTCGTAGCTGGAAAGAGAGTGTTTCTTCAGAATAAACACATCTCAGGCAATAGACAAGCAAGCTTCCTGAGCCAACTTGCCAACACACTTCAACCTTCAGCTGGTGGGAATGTCTGATCACTCAGGTTTTGTCGTCTCTGCTGAAGACTGCCAGGAAGGTTATAAATCAGAACTGATGCCATTTCTGGGGGGGTGCCACAAGGCTCCCTGCCTGCTGGGAGTGGAAAGGGATCTATTGGCTGGTTCTCATGACTGGCCACCAAATTGCCATTGGCCTAGCAAAGGGTTGCATTATTACAGCTCCATGCACCGACCTCGAGCAACAGTACCTTCAAGTTAATGTTTATTCTACAGAGCCGAAGGCAGTGTATGGCTTTGTGAGATTAAAATATTGGGTTTCAAGTGCTGTGCTCTCAAACCTTTCCTGTGCTGTCTGCAGACATAAAACTTGGCGATTAGGATGCATGCATCCTTTCAGGCTGCTGTGAAAAAATTGTACCTGAATGCCATGGGAGTTGAAGGTGTAATTTTAGGGATGGCTAACTCTACAGACTTTATTTTTAACTTATGTTAATTTCTTGACAAAAAATGAAACCGGTAAGTGCAAAGTGACAGTGAAACCAAACACCATGCAAAATGATGATGTTGCTACATTGAAGCTTATCTTTTAGAATATTCTGGTGGTTCATGCGAAAAGCTTTATATCTCCATAAAAGGCAGCTTGCTGAAATGCCTCTTATAAATAATTATCTGATATTCGAATGTGTCACTTTCCATGAAAGGAGCTAATGCCACAGGGTCATACCCAATAAAAGAATCAGACAGTCAAAGCTTGATGCTACAACACCTGTTAGGTGGCTGGTGTCCCATTAGATGCAGAAGGAAGATTAAATGTGTCAGAATGATATACAAGCAGTCTGCAAGGAAAGTATAAAAGGTAACAAGGTAACATAAATGTATTAAAATAAATATGAAGAGAAGGAAAGTGGAGGTCCATCACTCACTGAGAATGTGGAGAAGGCTGAAATATTTAGTGCTTTCTTTCTATCAGTCTTCATTGAGATGTTCAGAAGGACCATTTTCTGAACAGTACACCAATTTCAACAAACAGAAATCAGTATAGATAAGAATAAAGAGAAAACAGCTTAAAGAATTTTAAGATTCAAGTCAGCTGAACTTGTTGATGTTCATGTGTGTTCAGTGATTTAGAGAAAGTAATTTCTAGACTATCAGTAACTATCTCCAAAACTCATGGAGGACAAGAAAGTTGGTAGCAGACTAGAGAAAGGAAAATGTATCCCCTACTTTTAAAATAGAGTAACAGACAAAAGTTCCTTTAACTTTCATTTTCAGAAATAATCTGTAGCAAGTTATCAAAAAGTTGAAAAAAAATGCACCAACACATAAGTTATGAAAAACAAACCTTGTCATATCAGTCTAATTTTCATTTCTTATTTTTGTTTTTATTTCTTTGTGCAAAAATGGGATGGAGAAGGTATGAGGCATCTTCTTTTCACCTTTCAACACTACCGTGTAGGAAATTCACAGACACGGGATGGGGAGGTAGCATCTAGGTGGAAACACTGTAATGTGGTTGATAAATAGTAAAATTTCCTGATGCCAAGAGGTCATTATTCATAGAGGGCTTAAAAAGACTTTGAGGAACTGTCTTAGATTTTAAAACAAACTTTTCATACTGAAGCGGTCAATATGATAAAATTCACTGAAGCGCACTGTGCTTCTTTTAGGGCAGTGAAATCAGATGCACAGTTTAAAATAGGGGATAACTGTCTCATAAGACTGCAGTGGATAGTCTTGGAATACAAGCTAATCATGAGTTGCAAATCTGATGTGCTACAAAAATGCAAAAGTCTCATTCTAGGTACACGAGTGTTTCTCCCATATGGGAAGAATTTTAGCCTGATCAGTTCTGCCTACCCCCCGGCTTAATATTATCTCCAGTTTGGAGACTGTGTACAAACTTAGAAGTATCCAGAAAAGAATTAGCAAGAAAAGTTCATGTGTGGCATAAAACTGCAGGAACTGACTTTTCATCCTGAAAAGAGACTAATTAGTATACACTGTAAGAGGAACTAGGTTCTTTCCAGACCTGCTTATCCTCACCTAGCCTTACCTCTGGCCTCACCTTGGTGCATCTTCAATAAGTAGGCATATCCAAGCTCCTCTTCAACAACCACTGGATTTTAAAAAGGCAGAAATAGCCCCAGAACAAAATTCCAGGTCTTTCACTCTCCCCAGTGAATGATCTACACTAGCAGTATCTGTCAAGGGTCACGAGAGAAAGGTTTGTTTTATGACAAGCTTTTGCTTTCTGAAAATAGCCGCCTGAGCACAGAAGAGGAGAGAGGGCATATGTGAATGCCTGGACTGAGAGAAAGCACACGGTGTGACAGCTTCCCGCATCAAACATCAGAGAATCCACGCTGGCCAGGGGAAGACAGGTTATAGGAGGTTATAAATGTTAACTGCAATAAATAAATAAATAAATAAATAAGAATCCATACCTTATTAGACACATGGGAAACCAATTCTCAGTCAAGGTTTTCTCTTTTGTATGAATTCCCCAGATATGGGGAAGTCTAATTGAAGCTTTCTCAGGGCAGGAGTGTTCATAACATTTCTCTTCTGTGGTGTTTTTCTTATCTAATCAGAGCTGGGTTTGTGCTGCACAGGCAGTATAATTCAGTTACACATCAGTCAGCCACCAGACACAAATGCATGGCAAACAATTAACCCACTGCTCCTGCCACTATTTATTTTCACTCTGGTCTCAAGCCTTGTGATGGAAATTTCAGAGTACCTAATTTTGGCAAACTTGTTTCTCTCCCCTCCTTCAGTCACATAACCAGGATGCTAGGCTTTAAGTTTTTTTAAGTTTTCCAAGGCTATTTGCACATATGATTTTATATTAAAAAGGGGAACTATCAAATCAGCTACTTGCTGCCTGTAGAGAAAAAAAAATAATAATCCTCTGAAATACAAAAAAGGTTACACTAATACAAGGTAGTTCCTGTATATTGACCAATGAGAACAGAAGAAAGGCAAACAGCAAGGGAAAATGTGGCATTAACTTAACCTTTTTACATATTAAACTGTATTAAAATCTCTTTCTGTCTTTCTGCTCAGGAGCGTAGAGGATTTTATTTAAAGGACTGTGCATGCACTGAACAGCTTTCATCATTACTCATTTTAAAGGCTATATATCAAGGAGTGTTAAAAACACCTCCTTCATTTGATCTAATCTGGCACTTCTTCTCTCAAAACATGCTAACAAGATCATTTTAAATACCTTCTGCAAAACCTGGTATATCCAGGCAACGTGGCACAAGAAAAAGCTGTCTTTAAGCCTTTGGAAAATCTGACTTGACTTTTATAGGGTTTCTACGAGGATTTAATTGTTTCATGACATTCAGAAGCAGGTTTTCCCAAACTGGTGGAATTTTGTCTGAAGTTGGCCTTACTAGCATCCTTGTGGGGAGAGTGCAATAAATCCATCTTTTATCTTTGTGCTAGAGAGTGGTAAGAGGGATTTTCTGCGTTCAGCAGCTACATCCTACCAGCACTGCAAAAGTCAGGGTGACCCAAACAGACCTGCATGGCCAAATGCAGGGGAGATCATTGCATGATCCCAAGAGCACCTCTGCTGCATGTCACACTGGCCTGGATGTCATCAGAAGTGTCTAAAAATCCATACTGCATGCTACAACGTCCATTCGTCCCAAAGGAGACAATCTTCTAAGAAAGAAATTTGCACTGCAAAAATAAGGCCTTTTGACACTAAATAATCCTGATTTTTTTCCTCCACTGCTCAGTCTGTAGAAAATACAAAGCATGATAGCAAGGCTCAGAGGTTTTATTCGAATCAATGACTTTTTAGTTAAATAAAGTACTGGAAGAGATTGCATACAGTATCCTGGGAGAGTTCTTAAAATAGGCTGCAACTCCTATTGACAAGGTATGAATTCTTACTGAGAAACAGTGCCATAGTGCTTTCAGTAGCATTCTTTCTCTCTTTGAACAAAAGTAGGGACTAGATGACTTCTTGACATCCCTTCCAGTTTTCTTTGATGCTAGGAGTCTTGTTGACATTTCGTATTATGCACATTTATTTGGTAAATACTATATTTCAGACTCAGGAAGGAAGGAAAGCCTCTGGAGGATTACACTTTCAGTTGACAGAAATACAATAGCAGCAAAGAAAGCATATAAAACAGAAAACATTTTAATGTCCAAGGCCAGCAAAGAGCTGGTTTTGTCAGGAGAGGCTTGTAAGAGGAAAGGGAAGCACCCATCATCTTGAAATCTGTATAGTCTCTTTAAAACCCTCTCTCAGATGTATGCAGCATTGTTATTTTAGTGTGTTGGATATGCACAGCTGCGCACGGTGAGGAAGCTGTAGATGCAGGCCAAGGCAGGTGCGATCCTGCCGAGCAGATGTGCTCTCGTGACACTGATAAATGAGTTTGCTGAACCCACACAGCTGACACCCTCAAGCAGCTCTTGGCTGCACATCACCTGGACCCGCACCTCTACCATCACCAGGATCTTGGAGGCATCTGCAATGCAGCTGCAAAACCTCGATTCCAAAGGCTTTAGTGCTGCTAGTACAGGCCAGGTGTTCGTGCTGCTCAGCGAACCATCTCACAAAATAAGTGTGTGGCCATGGTGCTGCAGTACTAGGCAATCTGTACAGCTGCCGCTTGCTCCGTGTGCTGCCTGCTGCGCTGACCACGCACAGTGGGAAGCAAGCACTCCCCTGTTCAGTGAAGAGGTTTCCAGCATCTAAAGCTGGCTCATCTCACTGAGCAAAGACAGAGGCAAAACATCCCAGCAGGAGGCAAGGCAGGGAAGGAGATCAGGGTGGAAGGTAGACACAGACGTCAGTGCCCTGCTTTGCAGCTGGAAAAATAGAGGCAGAAAAGTACTAATGAGGCTAGCTGACTGCAAAGCCAGCTGGGAAATCAGTGGCAGAAATCTGTAATCAGAGCTGTGGGGACGGCTGCTCGGACTGGACACCCCAGAAAAAAACACCTGTGGGTAAATAATTCAAAACATGCTCCTGAGAATCCAGAAAATGTGCATGATCTGTGCAGTGGCTGCCACAGCAGCTTACCTTTCCTTCTTTCATAGTTTGCTACCAAGGTTTGGATAGTCAAATGGCAAGTCTCAGTATTTGTACTCCAACCCTCTCTTTTCTCAATGAAAACAGCCAGTTACATGCAGCAACAGTCTTCTCAGGCCAGTACAACACTGCAAGTTGAAGCATAGCATGGGTAATGTGTTTCCAGTGATTCCAATATATCAAGTGATTCACAAAACCTCTTACATATAAAAGGCACGAGACAGGTTACGCGTTACACTGATTTCAGCAGAAGATGAGCAGCATTTGATACACTGCATTCAGAACCCATCTCGGAGGTTATTTAATCTGCCAATGATATCCCTCAGACAGACAGGAACAAATTTGCCTTGACGTGTCTGTCTGTCATTCAAGCAACCTGTGATCCATTGAATACGTCTCTTTTTGAAATGCTCATTTTCCTGCAATTCTGTCTGACTTGATGTTCTTCTTACCTGACAGGTAGGAGATCAAATAATTGAAATCAATGGAGAAAGCACAAGGGACATGACACATGCCAGAGCAATAGAGCTAATCAAGTCTGGTGGCAGGAGAGTGCGACTGTTGTTGAAACGCGGAACAGGACAGGTCCCTGAATATGGTGGGTTTTCATCTTTACATTTTTCTATGTGCATGAATACATATAAATAAATTATATTGCTTTGGTGTTAAGTAGCAATTGCAGATTGATATATCGTCATGTGCTGGGGCACATTAAGTACGGACTTAAGTGCTTACCCGACTACAGGTCGACTTATTCACTTTTAAGTGCTTTCTTGGCTCAAAGCCTTGTGTGTGTACATTACTGCCCTCCGCTGCTCTCCTGACACAGGCAATGCCTTGGAAGATGTGCACTGGAGGAAGCACTTTGAACTCTTTAGAGGACGTCTCTGAGTGTGCTGGGAGTTGTCGATTTGCCTATAAGCTGTCTTTTCTTTCCTCTATTGGTACTTCTCTGTGCATTTTGAATCACAGCAGATGATCTTGTTGCCACGTAATTCAGTGGCTCAGGTTTAAACTCAAAGCATTAAAAAGAATATACTTTTTTGATAACCTCAACCACTGTATTATCTCTGACAATATACACAGATGATCAAGAAGTCAACTCTGAGTAGAAAAGAAGACTGCTCACTGTCATGAGAAAACAAAATCCATTCCTCTCATATTTTGTTTCTGGGACTTTTTCAAATATTTCAAAGTGTGAGTCATTTAGACAGTATAGAAAACTCTTTTCGGTACTGAAATGACAAGAAATAAAAACAAATTATCCAAAGATAATTCAAAGACAAAAAACTTTTTTAAAATTGAAATCAGGTCTTACTCTTAAGTACGGCATGACAGTGTCATATATTTACGTCAGTTCTATGATATCCACAACTGGGCCTTAAATCTCACAGAAAAGATTTTTAAATGAAAGTTCCTTGACTTCCTTATGCTAGGACATCCAAAATTCCTTTAAATTTTTCTAATGTTTCGTCTGAAGTTCCAGCATCATTTCCCATTATGCAGTAGCATATGAAAATGCAGAGTAGCAGCCTTAAATGTAGGTTCAGGTCAGCCTTTGTTATCAACATAAATTCATTACCTCGGTTGGAGACATTAAAGCCAGTTCCACTGAAAGCCAGTGCTTTGCCAGCTGTCGGTCCACGTGGTAATTTTACCATTTTCCTCTGTGAACTAGAGACAATCCTGTGGCTGGGGCAATACTTGGGATAGTGTTGGTTGCATTTTTACAAGCTGTCAAGAATTTCTGGGCCATAACCTGCTCATCTGGTGATAAAGTCAGTAAGTCTTATTTTTTGTGAGTGGGAACAAAGCCCAGATGACTGACAGCGATTATGATAAATTGGTACGAAGACATTTAATATCAACTTTACCCAATGTATAACCCCTTCAGGGAGACCTCCAGCAGAGATTCAGATCATCTGCAAACCTTATTTGTAGAGAAAGGTGCATCACTTTTAACAAAAGAACAACCAAAGTCCATAGTAATCCTTCTCAAATAGCAAAGCCATATACCGTCTGTTCTCCAGTCCCTCGGAAAATGATTTAATTTGATGGGGGGTCACAGGAGGCTGCTAAGAGCAAAGAATCCATACCAGACTTGATTACAGTTCAGAGCCCTTCCAAATCTGACTTTCTTAAGATCCCAGTTCTGGGTGGCTCTTAAACCTAGGCTTATGGGAGATCTTAAATATATATTTTTATGTAATCTTATATATCTGTACCTTATTCCAGAGTCGTAAGAAAATGTAAATAGATGGAAAAAATGTTCAGTGTATATAGCTTTGCTCTGGGAAAACAAATCCCCCAACAGGTGTAAATGAGCATGAGCTTTCCCTTCCCCAAAAGTACCCAAGTAGGAAATACAAATAAACTATTACAAATATGGGTACAGTTTGTAGTGATAACAGAAGAAAACAAAATGACTTCACAGGACTCTTTAAAGCTTTGCTCACCATTTGGAAAGTCATTTGGAAGGCTTAGAGGAAAGGCTGTGTAAAAATGCAGATTACTGTGATATAAGCATGAAGGAAGTCTTGGCATTAAGGCACATGGTTTAGTGTTGGTAGTCAGTAGGTCATGTTGACTGTTGGACTTGATGATCTTGAAGGTTTTTTCCAACCTAGATGATTCTATTATTCTGTTATTCTGATTCTATGATTCTGATTCTGATTCTATGATTTCATAAAAGTTGCTACCAGGAAGTCCAGTTTAATAAGAGAGAGAAACATTTTCCTAGGTGCATCCCCAGCTTACCACTACGTACGGGAGAGGAACTAAGCAGCAGTGCTTGAAATCCATGTTTACCTATGTGGCGATTTTACCCTACTGGGCAGCAACTCCACCACAACCACTCTCTCACTCCCCCTCCTCAAAAGAAAAGGGGTAGAAAATATGGTGAAAAGGGCTCAAGGGTTGAGATAAGGACAGGGAGATCACTCACCAATTACCATCATGGGCAAAACAAACTCAGCATAGGGAGATTAATATAATTTATTACCTA
>VXAA01002568.1:994171-1025581 GCA_013399115.1 Anseranas semipalmata
GGCCGCAGGGGAACTTCTGCTGCGGCACCTGGAGCCGCTCCTGCCATCCTTCTGCACTGACCTTGGTGTCTGCAGGGCTGTTTCTCACTCCTCTCTCCCAGCTGCTGTTGCACACCAGGTTTTTTTCCCTTTCTTAAATCTGCTCTCCCAGAGGCCCAACCAGCGTCTCTCACTGGCTCGGCTCTGGCCAGCGGCAGGTCCCTTTTGGAGCCAGCTTGAGCTGGCTCTGATCTGACATGGGGCAGCTGCTGGGCTCTGCTCACAGATGCCACCCCTGCAGCCCCCCACTACCAAACCTGTGCCACATAAACCCAATACACTGAAAAGCAGTAAAAGTGTTCAGAAGTTTCTTTGTAATGTACACACAACCGACAGAAAGCATCACAGCAGAGGATGACATCCGCATGTCTGCAGTTCTTAATGTGAACATGACACAGGCAGAGAAATGTTAGGACTGTGTCCAGTCTCCAGGTAAAATGGAAACAAAATAATAATAAGAAATGATCTGAGATATTCAAGTCCTCCCTAGGCCATTTCCAAAGCAATGAGAAATGTTATAAGAACAAACAGACGGTGCACATAAAAATGAACAGCACCCTCTTAGGAAGTTAAAAAGAGAAAATAACAAATAGAAATCATGAAAACCGAAGGGCATTTCTTGAGAAGGCTAGAATCTCAAGGATAAGTCAGCGCACTGCAGAGCATCTGTCAGAATATTGATGACAGAACCCCCCAGAAAATAATGTCTTTTCCAAATAATGGAAAACTGAACACAAAGAAGATTGTGACAGTAAGCTCAAGGACAAAGTGGTCCTGAGGACATCAGACAAACTAGTCCAGACTTAGTAGTTTTCTCTTCTTCCCACCAGAACTGCACAGTTGAGCTGTAACAAGACTAACTGGAGATTTTATTGAAGGAATCAGCCTTTTTTGGTTTTAGCAAGTACTTGTCATAAATATCATCATCAAAGTCCAGTTCTGCAGCCCCTCAGTGGGAAATAAGACTTGGCTGAGTATCAAAATGCAAGGTTGAAGGACTGAGCTGGCATCTGGATTGCAACAGTAGTGTGGCACAGAAGACTAGGGAGGAATACAAACACAGAGGAAGTGTTTCAGCATCCTTTCCTGGCTATTCTCTCTCAGTCTCTGATAAGTGAAAGCTCAGGGCTTCCCAAGTCAGCTGTAGTAACACTACATTTCAAGACCTTTCCGACAGCAGTGACGTTCAGACTCACAGCATTAAGAAGGAAGCTTACCTAGAGTAACTGAAACCAAAAGGCCAAAAAATGCCACATTATTGTCTTTCAGTCCTCAACTTTTTGTTTTCTTTGTGAGATACAATCAATTCTTTTTAAATTCCAGAACCATTGTTCTGTTAGTACAAAGTATGACAGTATGTATTTAAGTACAAGAAATACCAGAGTAGGAATGATGATGTGATAGGCATCAGTAAAAGCGGTGTTAAGGAAAAGACATCAATAATAAGTGATCAGTGAAAGACAAGAATGTGTATTGAAAAGTAGAAAGCATTCAGCAAAGAAACTGAGAGCACTCCTGAGAGGGTGTAAATCTCCTGAATAAGTCATGTTTGTTTATACCACCTGGAAATCTGTCCCTGTAAGTACATCCCAGGAAACCCTGGCTGAGCTGAGGCACTGCTTAAACCTGGGGGAAAGAATAAACTGTGTTACAAATGCACCATTTACCTTAACTCCAGCTGCTGATTTTGTTTGGAAACAAATTCCAGAGATCCCAGAGCACTTCAGAGAGAGGAGTCCCCAAGCAGACAGCAATCCTATGCTAGCGTGCTCTGCTCTATCATAATATATGTGAAGGAGCAGGGATATGAGTAATGCTCTGAAATGGAAGCTGATTTCACAGCAGAGTGCACCAAAAGAAGCCTAGAAAACATGTTTTATCACCCGGAATCTCAGAACATGTTTGCTGAGGGTAAGGATAGCCAGAGGAACTGGGCTTCCACAGAAGGTGAATTACCATAGCTCATCCAAACCCAAAGAACATCAGCATCATGTTTCATAGGAAATAGTTTGCCAGATATGTTCTACAAAGAAACAAGAACATCGTGAGAAATCGTATTACTGTGCAAGAAAGCGTAGAGGTACTGCTGGGAATCCCAATCGTGTAGCATGCTTAGTGCCCAAGGAGTCCTGCTGCAGGGAATGCGAGGTTTTGTACACATCGTGAGACGCAAAATTCACAGCCAATGCTCTACCACTGAGCACTTCTCAGCCCAGCATTAAATACAACTTGATTAAAACAGCAGACCAAGATTTTTCTCAAAATGGCTGCTTAATTCCCTATTTATGCATCTGTCTAAGAGGTTATTGACTTCAGCAGGAGATACTGGGTGCTCACACTGTGGGAGCCTAATTATAGGCACTTGTATTTTTCAGGCCTTAGCCACTGCTGTACAAACACCATCAGAAACACATCTATATTGCGCAGCCAAGCATTAGGATGAAGAAGCATCCCTAAAGGCACAATGTGGGAAAACCGTTCACAAAATCCAAAAATAGTAACATTCAAGTTTAAATAAAACTAACAAATCGCAGCCTCTCCATACAGCAATGAGCTCTGCAAGAGGCAAGTTAATTCTAATGACAGATCAGCCCCAGGAAGCTACTGTTTTCTCTGAGAACAACCACTATTTTTTCTAAATATCAATTGAAGAAGGTCCCTAGGAAAACCTGTGATAATTCAGTCTTAGTCTAAGCAGTCCTGGCAACCTACTACTTCTGGCTTGCTGCTCCTAGCATTTCCTTTCATTACGCAAAACTACATAAAAATATGTAAGTAGTTAGAAGGATCCGAAAGTGATAAATTTTACAGCCAATAATTGCAAACAAGGCAAAAAGGTGAAGGAAGTTGAGGCATGACTAAACCTTGAATGGTGACTTGTGGGTAGACTCCATCTCTCCAGCATAACCTCCATCCCCAGCCTGCTTCTCTTCTGGTGCTGAAGAGGGAGGAGAAACACTGAATTCCACCTGTGAGGAACATCTGGAAGAAAGCTAGTTTAGTTCCCTTCCTGCCTTCACAGCAGGACATTAAAATCATATTTTCTATCAAGTTTGGTAGCTTCCTATTTAGTTTTAAGTTGCTTAGCACCTCCTGCAGAAAGTTAGAAGTTTTAGAGACTCCAGCCCATCCACGCCAAGGATTTTGAAAACCTTTCCATTGTCTTGCCTTGGAAATCTGTGTCTGGCCTTGGACATGCTGTGCCTGGAGGATCAGAATTAGTGAGGTCTGGTTAATGAGAGGTCTGTTTCTCATAGCTGGTTGGCACTTCATGGTTCTGCACAATGGTTGTTCACCTCACTCTTTCCCCTTGTTCAACTTTGTTAAAAGACATGGCCTGGCGTACCGTTGTGCGTTTTCAAGATGTGTTGCTTGACATGAGGCTAAATCATGTACAAAACTCACCCTGTTGGTTTAAGACATGATTTTGCAGAACTAGAGTTTAGATTCATTTTTGGTTATTTAAGGGAGGACAAGTTGTGTACATAACAAGTAAAGTTTCAGTATACACCAAGTCATTGCTGGTTAACAGACAAAAAGTACAAGTTACTTAGCAGTAAGCCATTTTTGAAGGGTCTTGAAGAACTCTCAGTTCATGTTTGAGCACTACCCCCCTGACTAAAACAAAAAATGTCAGAGTTGTTACCAATGCAAGGATTTTTCATACAAATTTGCACAGTTCTGAAATTTTTAAACCCTTTTCTTTTCATTTGTTATAACTCCTTCAAAAAGCACCTCAAGATGTACTCCACATCCACAGTCCAGGTGACTCTACCTCCTGAATATATATGCATAGTAGTTGAAATCATTCACTAATATTTATACTTACAGCATGCTTATTTGTCTTGGCTTTACAGAAATACTTCTTTCCTGTTACATATAAGCTTTTTACTTGGTTGTTCTAAGCATACTAAGAATTCTCTGCTCTAACAATAGTGAAGTATCTTTATGTCACTGGTTCTGTTAATTCTAATGATTGGTCCTAGGCTGTTCCTCCCCTTCCTTTAGGAATGGTACCTTCCAGTCTCTCCATGTGCATGAAAAGTGACAAGCATGGGTCCCCATATTTCTACTTACTGGGCCACCCTAAAGACACGGTTTGTAAACTCTGCATGTATATTATCTTTCTCTAATATGCTTTTGCTTCTCGCAGTTGTTAATTGAGTCTTTTCCAACTTTTTCTTACACACTAGCTTGCTTAGTAGTTTCTAAGTATTTAACTCTCCTCTCATAACAGATTATCTTAGATATCAGAGCACCCATGCATTTTACAAATGTCTTTTAATATCCAACATAATTCATAATTGGTTCCTTAAGTTCCACTACTTCTAGTGCAAGAAACACATCCATAAGTCTGCCATATATCTGCTTTTTCTCATGACAGAAATTAATGGTAAGAATATGACATTTCAAGTAGCAAACCTTAAACTACACAGAGCCAAAGCCATAATTATCCCCTTCCTTATGGTACTTGGCTTGTGAAAATATTAGTGATGTGAAGGTGGAAGTTAGATAATGATCTCAAACCATATTTATATGTGGCCTCTTGAAGAAATAACTAATGTAAAATTGAAGACAATTTGGAACACTCTGTAAGGCAATACTCATTTTTTAAACCCAGTGGCTATGCTGAATTTACACATAGCACTTTGCACTTGATTTCAAGCTATTTTCTTCATAAATCAGATCCTACTGCACAAGTTGTTCACATACATCAAATTTGTAATACATGGTCATGGCCCAGAAATGATACCTGGAAAGCAAAGGAAAAGAAATATGTATTTTTCATATTTTTTATTGATTGCTGTCATCACAGAAAACTCAGAAGCGTTCAGATGAATTCAGTCTCCCTGCTGTTATTGACTTTGCACACTGTAGTATATTTGCTATAATTATAAGGCAAGTCTCACTCTATTGAAGCAGACAGATTGGAAATAGAAAGGAAGCTATTCCCAGAGGTATCCTCCAGCCTCTGCGCTTTGAGCAGCTCCTCCAATGTAGCCCCCCATAGAATTCCTATCCCCCTCATCAAGCTGTGTTTAAGTGACCAATTTGGGGCATGCAAATCAGGGTAACCTAATGAATTGCTTGCAGGTGTTTCCAGTTACAGTTTATTTCCTGCTTGTGTCTACAAAGAAGAATTTTTGGAAAGCAGACATGACCCTGTATTTTGCTAGTGCAGAACTGGACACATCTAGAGGCCATTTGAAAATTGCACCAGTGTAGTTCGAGAGTTTGTACTGTACAGTAGTGTCTTTCCCCATCAGAGTCTGGTCTGAGGAACTTCATCATTGCTGGGAAGTCTGTGTAGTGTAAAAATCTAAATTGCACCAGTCCTTGCAGTCATCCTTACCTTCTGCTTTGCTCTCTTTGGCACATCAAGAAAAGTGGTTTAAAGAGATCATGAGGATAGAAATCCAGCCTGGTGGTAGGGCCAGTCTGCAAGTCTCAGTTGTCACACATAAGAAGTTCAGTGAGCTGCAGTTCCACCACAAGTGTAATATATTAATAACCATTACTTTCTATGCATTATGTTTGTTTTTTTTTCTCCTATAGCATAACAGATATGGGAAATAAGTCTTCCTGAAATAACAAGAAATATAAATCCTCTATAAACACATCTTAAGGTGGTTGTGCACAGTCACTCAGATGATTATTTATTGGGCAGAAAGTGTTGGAGCAAAATGTTTTTTCCCAGCAAAATATATCCATAAAATCAAAAGTAATTCATTTTGGGTCAACACCAAAACCAAAATACCCGATTTATTAAAAAAAAAAAAAAAAGGGGAAAGGAAAAAGTAACATCTAGCCAAATAAAAACTTCTGTGTTATAAGTTTCACTTTCAGGTGTTTTTAATGAAACAGTTTGGTGGGCCAGGGAGGGATTTTCCTAAAGAGACAGTTTTGCAGTGAGGCTTTTCCCAACCAAAATGGTGGCTGTGCTACCTTGAAAATCAAAAGCACATCTATTAGAACACTGAGTGAGGATGTGAATCAAATTTCCTGTTGCAGAACAGATATATCAACCTTTCTGGCATGTCTTAAGAGAGGCCCCTACCATAACCATTACAGGGCAGTATGTTATGAGTCTGCATTTCTCTGATGGGAATTGTTCCATTTTGTATAAATCAACATTTATTGAAGATGATCGGTGGGCTTTCTTGAAGTTAGACATAGCATGGGGGAGATGCAGGTGCTAGAAGGTAGTTTAGAAAGTACATCCAGATCAAGTGATATCTGCCTAAATTCTGTGCTTTCTTGTACCATGGGTTTGGTAGCCCTAACTAATGATCATTGTATTTATATTTGCAAAAATGCATGAACAATCTGGGAGCTTATATTGTGTTTTTATTGTTTGGATGTAGAAAATCTCCAGCCTTCAGAAATCTCCAGTCAGCTGCAAACTACAATCATCTAGTTCTTTAACCCTGCTAGTATGTCAGAAGCTTTTATCTTTGTATAATACATGGCTAAAGCATCTTGGTCTGCACATTTAAGGCAGATAGTCCTACCTGTTCAGAGTACTGATTGATAATCCAATTCATCCTGTTTTTAATACTCACTTTACAAATCTCCAGAGCTTGGGTTGGGTGTTATTTGAAACTTGAACTAGCCCATGTATCATTCATCTGACGTGAGTGCAAAAATCAATAGTCATTTTGGAAAAGTGCCCTTTCATTCTGCGACCACCTTGATGGAACTGCAAACATTCATTCATATTCATGTTGCATTTCCAATACCACCTTGTTATTTCTAGCAACACCAACTTAATTTCAGGAACTTGTGGTGTGTAAAAAAAAAAAAAAAAACCACTAAATGAATCAAAATACTGGTTAATAAATTGGTCTAAAACCATCAGGCAATTTGAATATGAGCTCCCAAAGGTTCTAGCTGTTTCATTGCTATGGGTAAAAACTATTCAAGGACAAAATTGAATATTAAAATTTGTTTTGCAAACACGTCCTTAGTTTTTAATAAATATGTAGCAGCTGGCAGGAAAGTAGAACATCCTTCTGTCAATGACAGTATATGTGTATGTATATGTACAGCAACTTTCTATTTTAAAAGATATATAGACCTTTTATAGAGATGTCCCTTGACACAGAAATAGAAAACAGTTTTGAAAGGAAGAGATACAGATGGGAAGACTTTCTGAGTTTTTTGGCTATGTTTTCTGAGCTTCTACTGAAGCGATACCATTTCCTGACATTTAAATGCAGAAATACCAGGTCCATTCCATAGTCCTAAATGTTGCTTTTGCAATTACACCTCCAGTGATTTTGGCCAGTCCAGCTAAGTTCTCTAACTCACACTTCCCCCATCTGTAGAATGGGAATAGTAATATTTACTTACCTGTCTCTTGAGAGTGTTATGGGGATTAATTATTTAATGCTTGAAAAGCACTTTAAAGATTAAAATTCCTAGTTGAATACTCAGTATTATTGTTAAAGCAGAACCTCACTAATCCACATGCATTATAATCCACAACAAAATTGGCAATGTTCCCCCACATCTGAGCAAAGATTTAATAATAAGGGTGTTGAGCAAGTTCTTTTATTACTAAGGCTTAATTATTATAACACAATATACTGGAGTAGCTTTACTAATGGGTGCAAAGTGTAACTAATTACAGCTAAACTACAGTGGCTAAAACAGATGAACAAACATTATCCTTGGCTTTGTTCATGTAAACTGGCAATTCAGACTTACCAGCCAAAGAAGGGGAAAGTCCCACTCACAAATCTTTTTCTAACAAGTTATTTTTTTTTTTCACTTTCCTATATTTCTGTTCGGCTAATGATATTAGACATAAGCACCCAAAATAAGGGCCTAAAAGAATACAACCATCTCTCCCAGTCTCCACTGCATCAGTTTTCCCTTTCTTCTTGTAACCAGAGAAATAGGAAAAACCAGAATGCTGTGATGCTTACTGTCTTTGCAATTTGCCATAGGACTAAGTCCAGTCTTCTGCTGTTGCAGTGTAACATGACACAAAATCCTTCTCCTGCCACTCATATCTCAGTCTCTCTCATTTGCAAATTCACATCGGGCCCCTTAATTAATAGCAAGACCACATCACTCCATGGTGCTGCTCATCACAGTTAGCTTCCCTAGCTTCTGTGATGGTTTCTTTACAGTATAGAGCTCCATATGGATGGGAACAGTATGAAGGCAAAAATTGCTATTCCTGTGGCATGGCCCAAAAATTCTCATAACAAAGGTTATGCAGTAGCTTCTTCAGTAACCCTAATGTCTGGTTATTGAAGGAGCTACTGCATAAAAACCCACTCCACATTTCTTCCACACAGCCTGTTTTCTGTAATGCCATGTCCTTCCCCATAAGAGCAGAGCCACTCACCCGTATTTTGACATGAATAGTGATTTGGAGGGGTCAAACTTCATACTCTTCTGGAGGGATACCAAAAATGTTGGGTGCCCACCTCTGGCTTGAAATGCACAAGGACATTTTATCTTTGCACCTCCCAGCAGTCTCCATCTCTAAAAATATCGGCTGAAATTGGGATACAATGACTTTGAACTCATTTAAGTGATATTTTAAGTGATCTGTGGTTATCCAGGTGTAAAAGCTCTGGCTTTTTAGCTTGCTTAAAATAATTCATAAACAGCAATCAGCTCTTTTAGAGACAAAAGCACAGCTACGAAAGTACAAGGAGTTGTATAAAATACAACAACAAGCAGTCACGGTGTATTGCAAAATCCTTGCCAGAGGCCTGGTGCTATGATACCTAAGTCTATATTAAACTAGCAGATCCTCTTTTGGCTTTAGTCATTAGCATCTCAAATTTGATGAGTCTTAATAGTCATATAGAGCTTGACATAAAAAAAAAAAAAAAGTATTCCAAACATTAGAGAGAAGGCAAGCTTCTTCCATAGGAGGCATTGGTTGCACTTGGCCCTGCCTCTGCCTTCTGGGAAGTCTCTCACTCCACCATCCCGTGGTGCAGTTCCCAGCTGATGGTTTGTGGCCCCACAGCAGGGAGAAGCTAGGGGAGCTCTTGGACCCTGCCAGATTTCTTACAGCTTGTTACTCTTTGCTTGGAAAAAAATCCCTCGGAAAATGAAATGCATGTTTTTTTTTACTTTGACACTATGTGGTAACTGTTTAACAAACATGACCATAGAGCATGTTATATTTTGTTTAGCTACAGCAATGCATATGTAACCCAGAATTTTAAACATCTGGGTTCATTCTAACAACGTGTACTTTGTGTTTGCTCATTAGGAGCTGAACATTACAATATTGCATTCACTTATTCATGCACTTCCATCTCATTAGACAGTTTTCAGAGCAATTTGTCTCAGCATCCAATAGATGTCAGATACCACGATAGCCCTAACAGCAAGCCTGGTCCCAGGGGCTGCTCCTTCAGTGCCCGGTGGCCTCGAGTCTGAAAAGGGTTTGTTAAAGAGAGACTAAACTAATTCAGCAGCTTCTAAGTTTAGCAGGATGGGAATATTTATTCATGAACTTTGTAAATAAGGATGCATTTGAACCAAGTTATGTGTTTTGCTTAAGACCCTGCTGAGATCTTAAGTGAGAACTGCCAACACAGCACCTGCTAGGAACAGCTTTCTAGGGGGCATTTGATAAGCAGTCAAAATGTTCTGAATTCCTTACTTATTAACTAAATTTTATGTATTATCTACATACCTTCAATAATGACAGCTATTTATTGACCAGACAAGATGTGCTGCCTACTGGTAACACCCATTTTAGTTGTGGTAATTAATAATTTTAATATTTAAGTTTAATTAAGTGTGTAATATCGAGCTCTTAAATTATTCAGACTTTACGGAATGTTTTTCATTAATACCACACATTCTATTAACATATTTATGAACACCTTTTATGACTTAATGTGGCTTAATTCTATTAATAAAAACTAATTTAAAAGTCATTATCTTTTTTAATTATACAGTAACTTGTAATGCAGATTTTTCCAGCTCTGCCGTGGCTCAGGAAGAAAACTGCCAAGGTTTCTGCAGCTTCTTTCTACTGCCTGACTACGCAGAAAATATAAAACTTCTTTACTGAAAGGATGAGGTCCAATTGCCTGAGTAGCTCTATTCTGATAGATATGTGAGATGCTCAGCACTTCAAAAAGTGTACCAAACAGCTTAAAGGACCAGTGAATGATAATGTGTGTTTAGAGTAACATCATTCAAGACTAGCATTTAGGCTGTCCATAGATTTAACACCGAAACAGCAGTGAGGATCTTGCCACATAGGATAAAAGTGCAGACAGCAGCTTTTCATTTCAGCTGTTCACAATATTAGTGAGCAATCCTGCAACATTTATACAGATACATTAACTTAACTGAAGGAAAAAGTCAGATTTACCAAGTTCACTCAGATTAGTGATCCTGATCATTTGTTTAAATATTTAATGGATAGGACTATCTACTAGATCCATATCTATTGAATAGGCTAAATAGGGTCTTGGAATGAGTGATAAACTGTGTACCTGTGTACTCGTAATCATCTGGCCTTAAGGTTCACAGCCAGAAGACACTTACAGTAAATTAGTAAATTGATTTACTAAAATAATCTACCTGTTTCAGGTCTGAAATATAAAATGCTTGTATACTGTGGCTTTTCTTTTTTTCCCTGTCCCATTCCACTGTAGGTTTAGGTAGTCATTTTCTGCATAGAAAAATTACATTTTTTTTGTATTTGCTATTGTAAGAGCAGTGTTAAAATCATCTTGGTCCTGTTTTAAGTTCTGACTGATGTTGCTGGAGACAGCCAAATGATGCAGAGCTTAGGTACATACTACAAAATCATAGTGAATTGCTTATGGATGTGATTTATATTTAATAGGTGAACAACAGCAGGGCAATCAGGTGGGGGCCAAAATTAGATGCAACACCCTGGGCCCATCCAAGTCCAAGCGACAACGCAGTCCACCTGCTCTCCGTATCCTGAGAGTTTCTGGATTCTTTGGTTATCTCCTGTATCAGCCTGAAAGGTCTCAGGCCACATACCTGCAGTCACCCATGCTTGCTAAAAAGGGCCTGATTTGGGGCAATGGGTATAAATCTCTGTGGCAATCCACTCAGCTTTGATCAGCAGCTTCCGAAAAGGTTTCCCAGAAGGAGCTCCCCAACACTGGTTATGTACATGTTCAACAGAAGAGCAGACATCTACTTCCAGAGGTCTTCAGAGACACCTCTCTTTCTCTCTGACTCTGTAAGGCAATTAAATGATTATCTCAAGTGATTATGCCAGTAAAATACTGCTGAAGCAGTGCCGTAATTAAACAGCTAACTCAGGGAAAGGGATTTACTGAGGATGCACTGATTATAGAGTAGGGTCTGACACAGTGCAGGGTAAGAGTAGGAACTCTTCAAGCCAGATCAATCACTTCCCATGTTTCTTTGTTAACCATCTTTAAAATAAACATGTTACATAAAAATTTGAATACTGCTTTCATCCATAGAGCTTTATAGGGTGAATGACATACAAATCAAAGTATGTGATGACTTTCCTGCTTCAAGAAAACATTCAGTATTTTTCTAAAAGATTTGTTCAAACTTTTCCTTGCAATATGCAGTTTAGTCCTCTCTGCACCATGTCTAAGTTTTCCCTTTCTCTCTGTTCCCGTAGTTCCCTTAGTTCCAAAACAAGCAATATCATCTCCTGAGCTTCTGCAGATTTGGTCTTCCAAGTGTAACTAACAATCTGCTCTTTCTGAAGTGTGTTTCAATAATTCTCAAATTAGATTTCTGAACATGAAAGCACTTTATCTAAAACAACTCCATGCACAGTACAAAAATGGTGTTTAAAGTGAATTTTACCTGATCTGAGATCATTCAAAGTCTCGTCAGATGGTCCTTGCAAGGACTCTATGAACACCATCTCTGCTGTAAAAATATTTAAGGCATCTTCCATTTAATATTTAGATAGAGGTTAAAATGAAAGATGGATACAATGAACCTAAAGGAACCGAATTATTGCTCATCAGTAATAATTAGTAACATGAAAAGAAGTAGGGCATCAGAGTATGAATTGCACTGGGAAGGGAATAAAGCAGGAAGCAGAGCTGTGCTTCCTGGTGTTGGAATAGGCCAATGACTGATTTTTCTGCGTGTAAAATTAAATGTTTGTTTTATAGAAAAGATAAAAGTATCCCTCACCCTATGTTTACGGTCACAGCTCTTCATTTTTTTGGGACATCTGCAGAAGCCATGCCACCGGTAGCTCCCATGAGTAGTAGTGTCCTATCTTCCAGTATTAGACCAGCGATGAAAAGAAAAACGCATAATTACTTTGATAAAAGAGAGACTAGATTTGGCACTGTTTCATGTTCCATCATCAGTCTTTTCCTAATGAATCATCCTACTTTTCTGAAAAACCCAAGCACAAAATTCAGAAGTAAAACATGCAGGGACTCAGACGTGTGTTCATTTTCCTGTGATCTTTCATGCCTTTGTATAACTCACTCTGGTTACCCTGACCATCCATCCTCAACCTTTGCAAAAAAAAACAGTGTGCAAAGTCAAGATAACAAATTACTAGAAAGCAGGAAAATTCCACTCACATTTACAAGCTGCTATAAACTTTCAGAGTCACCAGGACATTACTGAGCACAAACAGGAGAGCAGTATAATGAGCATGGTTACACCAAGATTGCAAGAAATTAGATTAGATTTTCATCGCATCAGAAACAAGACTTCACAATACCAAACAGATCAATTAACTGCATTTGTAGGAAAGGAAAAGTAGTTTATATGCCAAAATAACTACGTACAACCTAGATTTATTTTTGTAAAGGTAAAAGGTATGTATGTCATTTTTTGTACATAGAATCAACATGTGGCACCCACAGCATGCTGCCAAAAAGCATAAGGGCAATGGTAAGGATGAAAGGGCTGGCCCACCTGGACACAGTGACTGGCCAAGTGAAGGACAGTGCACAGAAGAAGGTGCCTAAATCATGCTGAAGTTTACTTCCAGAGCTATTGGTTTGGGTGTGGACAACAGCAGTGGAAGAAGAGTAGATTTCTCTCTTTTAAGCCAAGCAAAGGGTAATTTGTGAGAAAACATTTGCATAGCACTAGTGAACAATTAACAAGAAGTGAAAGTTTATAGCCAGAAGTAAGGAGGATGCAGTGCCCATTGCCACGCACTGTCCAGGAGAGGCTGGGGCACAGGGAGGGGAAGGCATGGTGTATTGTACCATGGCAGCTGGACAGAAGGTACCAAGAGCTTTTCTAACAATCCTTACCTCAGAGAATCATTTATTTCAGGAGACAAAGGGTGCGCTACGTCTGGGCTGAGGAAGCTCTGGGATGAAAGATTAAAGATTCTTTAAATATTCTGAAATATCCCTCCTTAGAGAGTGTTAAAGGAAAGCTGCAGGAGGCCAATGCAATCAGGAACATCACAAGCATGTCAAGCTATAATGAGAAAGAGCCAAATGCATTCCTGGTGTAACACGGCCAGCATTAGTGGATACTCACCAGGGGACAATTTGTCCCATTTTCGTCATTAGCAGCATCTGTAAGAACTGTTTGCCACCTTCTGGCAGTATATAATTTCAGACAAAAAGTAGGGGAAAAAGATACACCATATTTTTTATGTAATCAAAAACTCTTTGGTTCCCTAGGAAAATAATCCTGGAAAGATGTGAAAACAGCTGCTTAGACATTTCAGGAAATGTTTAATTCATAATAATGAAAACATTCAAAGCTTTAAAACATTGTTCATTATTCACATACTTTGGAAATGAAACAGGCATTGAGATTTTATTGTTCTTAAGTAATAAAATGTGATGTCATTTCTATTCTTAACATTACTATTAAATATTGAAGAAATTAATACTTCTATCTTATACTTAATTTTATCTGATGAAAATTCCCACATTCTTGATAAACTCCCAAGCAATTGTTTAAAATATTTTGATACAAAAGTAGAACCTAGTAGCAAATCTGAAGTCTAATCTCTCTTGATCTGAGATCTAAGCAGAGCAGATAAGCAGAGCATGGCTAGACTTGACACAATCTTAGAAGGGCAGCCTGTAATGAAAACACAAGTATTACAGAAAGTTAAATAAACTTATCAGTAGGCTGAGCTCTTTCCTCTGGCTTGGTACCTAGGCAATGCTCAGAAAGTAAGACAGGCACAAATCTCTGCTCAATTAGCAATAATGCTAGGCTTTTGCTGGTGGTCCGGATGCATCCATCAGCAAGTACTGGATCCAGAGAAAGGACTAGGCTTTAGTTAAGAGAGGAGCAAGTAGATATGTGAGTAATACTCTCATTTCCAGATCATTGAATGCACAAGAGCTGATGCAGCAAAGCAAACAACTCATGTGTGTGTCAGATCTACCTCAAACAAAAAAATCTTTAGACAGAAAACTTCTGGTCCTGATGCTTTCGCCTTGTCACTGTTCCTCCAAAATGGCTGTGATCATCTCTTGTCCTCCTACACACTGAAGATCGTGTGTCTGTGCTGTCTCTTACTCAGTTAGCAATTTACTCCTTGCCTGGGAGTTATGTGAAACAGGTCGTAGGTGAGTCATTCTAGCACATCCCATAGAAGTGCCGCCAACCTGCATGCCAGTCGCTCATGGAAACTAAAAGCCACCCAGAAAACACCTACTAAATTACACCAAATCAAATGCCGTCACAATGACAGATGATAGTGCTGCCCCGAGGCCATTTATCTTTTCTAAATTGGTAGGTCAAGGGAGATTTTCTCCCTTCAGAGAAGGGAAGAAAGCATCCATTAGCCTTCAGTGAGATGTGTAACCTCAAAAAATCATTTCTCCCACAGTAAGTAAGATATCCATAGTGACAAAGTAAAAAACAAATTTAAAACTACATCATCTCTACATGTCTCCTGTAGTTTCAAATGAATGCAATATCCTTCACTCCTGCTTGTAAGTTGTTTGGGCATTAGTAGTTCAAGCTCTATTAAACAAATATAGTCTTCAATTCCACCCAGCAGTGAAGAGGAAAAAAAGTAAAATCATTGCTGTGTCTCTGGTTGAGTATGTTTGCAAAATGTTTTGAGATACTTTGGGATAACAGACACTAAAAGTAGGTTATGTTTGCACTTAGCACCACAGGTTTTATGTAAAGCTTAAAAATTAGGGCTAAACATTTTTTTCAGACATATTAATAAGTATCTCCAAAATGTAGCTATACTTTCAGAATAAGCATAAGAAGAAATCGTTGGTTCAGTTGCTCAAAGAATAAAATTTGGCATTTTTCTTATGTTTATGTTTGTTATGGAAAAGCAACCATTTCAGTGCTGGTTGAACAAGTCTAAATGAACCCTTATGGCTTGAACAAAGCTCTTAAAAAGGTTTTTCTTTTGACCAGAAATTACTAACATTACTGTGTTTTGCTCTACCATAATAATTTCGATATTTCCCATAATTTTCAAATATTAGAGAAAAGTCGGTTACAATACCCACCCATCAGTATTGTCCTAGCCAGGGACGGCTTGCAACAATAGCTTGTTGACACAAACATCTACCAAAGCTGAGGATGACTTTCAGCCTAATTTCCTTCTAGTTAAAACAAAAAGCAGGTTAGGTTGTGTTCCTGCTGTCTCAGGTTGACAGAGCTTGAAGCTTACAGAAAGTCACTTCATCAAGTTCTTACTTGCAGGTACTATATTGCCAGAGAATAGAAATGGCAGTTTCATTTCATGGCAGCTTTTTCCCTCAGTAACCAGAAATAGAGCTTATATAGGTGCCTGCCCAGTGAGAAGGTCAAGCTCAGTATATGAAGCAAACTGCAGCCAGTGTCTCACCTGGGGGTTTCCCACAGCCAAACTTCCCTTTAACATATGGCTGCAAGACTTCTTGCTTAGCTGGTTGTGTTTTCTTTTTTGTTAGGGATTTCTAGGAGAGAGACAAAAATCCAATAATGCCTATAATATGGCAAGTTCTAGCTCACAGATATATATATATACACATATTATTACATGTAACAAGTAAGTTCCTGTTGATTCACTGTTGCTGAAGTAGGTTCTAACTTGCTACAGATTCTCACTGCAACATTTGGTGATTCTTCCCTCCCCTCCAAAAAAAAGAATACTGAAAAAAAAAAAAAAATGAAAAATTAAAATTGTCTTGAAGTACTGTCCATTAATGAATCAGGGCAGGATTTCCCACAGCTATCCCATCTCCAGGGATTAAAACAGCAGGCAGCTCACCCCCAGGTCCCTTTCCTCTGAGTGTCCCACAAATAACAGGTACAACATTGTCCTTTGTGCCTCAAAGGAGCAGCGAGTGGTGTTTGCAGCCCTGTTTTTGCATAATGCCCACCTCCTGCCTGGATGAGAACCAGCTGATTTCCACACAGTGGCACATTTTGCGCAGAAGCACGCTTGTAACCCAAGAGCATCTTGCTGCTCCAGGCCATTTGATGTTTCTACTTATGTGCCGCTGATGTTTCCCAAGTAACAAGCTATTTCTGTGACTTCAGATGCTCTCAGGGCCTTGCATGAGATCGGATAATGGCCCACTGCTGTTCACTACCCCCCAGTGAAAAACATCACCTCACGGACAAGCAGGAAAGAAAGACTGTAGTTAAGTCAAAAGTGTTGGCCGAACCAACACTCATCCCCACCTCTGCCCGAGGGAGGTGTGCGATGGTGTGTGGCAATGCCATAAAAAGCACAAACCGAGCTGAGTTTGTTTCCATTTTCTTCATTCATGCTGCTCACGTACCGATGACTTAACGGGAGAAAAATCACCCTGGGCAGTTTGCGGTACCACAGGGTGCGGGGTCTCTGCACGCCCGTCTCCCTCTGAAGCAGAGGTTAACACAGGCTAACGTAATCTGCAGGGAAGCAGTGTAAATTAGCTTGTCCCGAGCTCCACGCTGCTGCAGATGGATTAATTTGCTAAGAGCCAAGGTGGCTTGTTCAGCGCTGGCTCAGGCACCTCACTGGTGCACAACAGCAGATTCCCACTGCATTGCATAGTCCCATGCTGCCTGTAAAGAAATTGGGCAAAGGGACTTGGACCCCATGAAGGATCACTGGTTTGAGGGCTAACTGAAGCAGAATCTCCTGGATTTCAGATCTAAGAAAAGCCCAGGTGGGGTCTGCTCCTCCCTCACCACCACAGCCTGCAGAATTACAGAATTAAAGAACAAGCCTAGAGAAGCAAATGCTTTTTGTAGGCAAGCTCGTAAGAGCTGAGAACTCTACATGCATGAGCCTCCCTTTTATGTTTTCTTGCTCAAGTGCCAAGCAGGGAGCAGATGGTACATTACTCAGCCTTAACTGGAGGGTAAGAAAGTGTGATTTAAAAAAAAAAAAAAAAATCAGTTGAGACCCTCAGCCCATTTAGATTCCAAGCTCAAAGTTTATTTGTCTTACACAGAACTTGTACTTTTTCCCCTCTCAAATGCTAATCCTCTCCACACATATGCTCATTATGCAAAAGCATATGACAAACACCATCTGGGAAAATAAATAGCTCCTCAGCTAACCGCTCTGCTCCCTCCCCTTACGTCACCCACCTCACTATTGTCTCTCCTATTTTTATCCGCAAAACAGCAATCACTCAATCAAGCTATTAACTTAAATGTGCTGTCTCAGTCAAACAAGCCGCAGATCCCAGATTGGGCAGTAAATCCCATTCCATTTTTCAAGATGATGTGCATCTTCATGATAATTTGAAAGGAGCCATAGCACTGAGAAAAGTAAATGTGGCTTTTAAAGGACAGTTGGTGTCACTGAGAGATGCTAGTCCCGACCCACAGAAGCCCAGGCTTGTTTTCCAGCTAGAAGGTTACATTTTCTCCCCCATGAAATATGCAGCTCTTGCCACGGGTTCCACCTCGTTTCCATGGATCCCAGAGACAGTCCTTCATCTCTGACAGATTATTGCTCATACTGTTCAGAGCCAGGCAATGGTGCTAAATAGGGAATGACATTAGCCAAGTTCAGTGATTTCTCTAACCTCAGTGTAGACGGGTAAGAATAGGAGCTATGCTGTCATTACTCATGATGGATTCGTAGTCTGCCTGAACATTAATCAAAAGAAATGAGGGTCAGATATGCAAAAGAAAGACATTTGGGGAGACCGTCTCAGAATATTGTGTTTTGTACCAGTGGATTAAGAAAATCATCATGATTCAGCAAAGGAGATGTCTATTTAGCTAAATTAAACAGGATCTGCACAATCCAACCATATTGTGTTGAGGCTAAGTAACCAGGAGAAATTCAAAATGCATAGCCAAGAAAGAGACTTAGCGGCTGACGCTGTGATATAAAGGCAGAGCTTTGTAAGTACCCTGTAAGAAATGTGGGGCCATAAACACTGCAATATTATATCTGTTTAGAAAAAATATGAGACAGAATTCAATGATGACCTTATCTGGGCTACAAATTCTTGTCAATTATTATATGCTTGTAGGGACATGTTTAATAGATGGCAGAAAGTCCTTCTCATTTGTCCTCAGAGACAGCACTGATATTGCCCAGCTAAGAAATCCATTATAAAGCTACAAAAGAGGCAATTTGATTTCATGAGCACGTGTCTTTATTATTTTAAGAATAATTTAACATAGGAAGAGAAAAGCAGAACCCGTATGAAAAAAGACCGAGGTTTCCAGCATGTGCGGTTACCAGCCCTGCGGTTCTCACTTCTCTTGGAGTCTTTTATTTTTATTTATTTGGGTGGAGGGTGGATTGTTGGTTTTTTTTTCCTCCCCACTGACTTCACTGGGAGTTTTGCTTCACCTAAAAGTTTAATTCTCATGCATGCTTCGGGTGTTGATGTTGCTAAAAATGTGCACGTGTATGAAATACACGCTCTGTGCTGCTGAACGCACCCTTAACCCCCTTCTCTTTGTTGTCACAACAGACGAACCAAACTCCTGGAGTGCTCCCTCTGCCACCTCCCCAGGTCTGCCGGAAGTAGCTCTTTCCCTCGACGACATAATCTCACCATTATCTTCATCACACATAGCCCCACCCTCTGACCCTTCTCACCAGATAAGCCCAGAACCAACATGGGATATCAAGAGGGAACATGATGTAAGGAAACCAAAGGAGCTTTCGGTGAACGGTCACAAAAAGAAAAGGTTAGGAGAACAAAGAGAAAGGTCAGCAAGTCCTAAAAAGGTAGACAGGTCAAAGCATGAAGAGGCTTCTTGGAAAGGATATTCAGAAGGCAAAAATAAGACCACTGATGGTGGCAGGCACACCTCAGAAAGCAAAGTGATGGGACACAGTGTTATGATCGAGGCTGGCGCGAGAGAGCACGTGTGTGCTGGAACCAGTGATGAACAGTTTGGGAGGCTGAAGAAGCCGGAAAGCAAGAGGGGAGGATCTCTTAGCAAAAAAGAAGATCACAAATCCACAAACACCAGTGAGAAGAAGTCAGCTGCAGCATCCGACCGTGTCAAGCTTGATACAGGTGCTACCAAGACGTACAGTAGCAATCGCTGCAGCTCACCTGGAAGTGATATGGACCACAGCCAGAGGGACCCTGATGGGAAACCCAGCGAGTTCCCCAGGAAGGGACATCTCCACTCCATTAGCACTCGCAGCACCAACACCACAGTTCGAAAGGCAACGGTCTCCCCAGGGCCATGGAAAATCCCTGGCTCAGATAAGCTACCTAGCGTCCTGAAGTCTGGTACTTCTGCCATGAGCAGATAAGCACGGGACTGTTGCCCTCTAACTGTCTCAGACTGACGCAGAACATTCTTCTTAGTTTTTGTCTCACATTGATTTATTTTAATTTATTTTAACTATCACACATATACACAAAGCCTTGAGGAATGAAAACATTAGTGTGTAATTCCATGACAATGTGCACAGTATCTAATAAGTTCAAAAGCATATAGTCAACACGGAGATTTAAAATCGACCCTAAAGTCCCAGTTCCATTTTAGGGACTTTGGCAGCTATGGAAGAAACCAAAACAATATGAAGGACAGTACATCAGAGAAGGGTAGTGCAGTGTAGCTTTAGCATTTTTTTCCACTGCATGAAGGACTTGGATTTCATTCAAACTTTATATCAAGAAACTGGAACAAGTTAGAGCAATCGCAAACTGGAACATCGCCTTAAATAAAACTGCACGGAGCAAGCTGAAACTGAGAGAGGATCTTTTCATGGAGCTAAAATGTTGTAAATAAATTGTTCTTGACATATCTAGACAGGGGTTAAAGGGTTTCTTTGAAGCATTCGGAACTGTATGCCCATGACACACCTCCACTGTTACCACTTTGGGATAGTCCACGTGATACCCTGTAGCATAGTTCACTGGGCGCTACGGGAGGAGTTGGGAATCTAGTGGATTAGTTTCTGTGATACCATTTCTACTGCCATTTTTGTGAACAAACCATATTTCTGTACATTGGAAAGGAGTTAGGGTGGAGTTGTATTTGCAAATTATTCTCCAAAGCAATTCACTACAGGTTCCCCAAATCTTACAAGGTAACACACGAGCCAATTGGCCATGCTCAAAACTCAGACATCTGCAAGGCCCTTGCAATGAAAGGAAGATTGCTACAGACTAAAAGCTGCAGTTTCCTTAAGGAAAGGCCTTTCCCTCCTGCAGAAAATGATAGCTTCACTTATCAACAGTGCTATGTTTCATACCACATGCATTTAGTTAGGATGCTCTCACCTTCCATTCCCGCAGTTTGGCAGAGCAGGTGCCTTTAAGGCACACATTAATAATAGTTAGACTGAAATACAGTTTTCGGTGTCCTCATTCAGTAAATTCAATATATTTCCATCTTTAAAAAATGGTTTCCATGTTATCATTTCTTCCCTACCTCCATTTTTTTTTCATTTTATTTTAGTCTTTCGTGCTTGTCTGTTTTGAATTTCAAGCCTTAAGTGCCAGGTAAACATTCCAGTCTGCCTTCACAGGAAATAAGTCCAAGTTCAATCAATCAGTCACTATCTTGTTTAAAAAAAGATGCAAAAAGATGCGTGTGTGTATGTATAAATGTGCATATGCTTATTTGTCTGTCAAAATTAAAACAAAACCCTGGGCAATAATACATTGGTAATTCAAAAAAAAAAAAAACTGTCAAAAACTCATATTTAAAAACTATTGTTCTCTAGCAATCTTAGTTCCTCACATGCTCTGCTGAAAAATTAGATTGAGATTGGCTGTGTTCCAAGAAATTAGCACATTACTGTATGTCTCAAACATTGCACTGGACTGAGAAATTTATAGGCATGTTTCTTCTTGTCCAATTATTTGAAAAGCCTCAAGTAAAGGATTTTGCAGCTTTCAAACATTTTTTTTTTTACAAAAAGAAATTCCATTTATAATTTCTAAAAAAGCACAAGTCTATGTAGCTGTCTATAAAACTCTTATTTAATGGAAAACAACAACAAAAAATCTTTATCCCCTGAACTAGAATCCAATATAATTTGCCATTAATTTATTGAATCTGATTTTGGACAATGCTTCTGTAGTGTAGATGCACGTCCCAGTATCTTATTTTTATGTATAAAGAAAGCAAACAATGAAATATGAAAAACAGTTGAGATTATGCTTGCATAAACTCTAATTTGCACAGTTCACAGCTACTCCTTGTGCAGTAATTGCTTTATGCGGCTGTAATCGATAACCTGTGAAGACAGCACATCATCTAAACCCCATTCCAAATAATATTTCTGTGTAGTGTTAGCTGTGAATTTACCCTGTACAGCTCTATCTCTATAAATATAATTCCATGTATTAATAGTCACAGAAAGGCTGTAAGTGAGCAACTATTTTTATGAAACGCACCACTATGGATAAATTAACTTTTACAGAAATCTTGTTTACTGTATGATATTCTAAACCACTGTCAAATAAAATATATATCCAAAAATCTTTTTTTTTTCAATTGTACATAGTCTGTGTTAATTTTGAGTGACATGCTTCAGTGTTACACAGAGAAACAATCATTTGCATGCATATGAGTAGAATTAATGAACTACTGCATTATAGAAACGGGAAAGCTCTGTTTTTATTTCTTACTCCAGAGAGGAGGATAATTAATGAATTTACATGTAGGCAACCAAACAAATTCTGTATAGGCACATTAAGGTGTAGGAGGCTATAGAGGTGCAGGGAAATGTCTCCCTCGGCTGAGAAACCTGAACTCTTATTTTAATTCCAGTCCCAGGAAGAAACAGGGTGGTCAGACATCCGCAGCATCTGCAGAGACACATCCTGGGCACATGCAATACAGACAAAAGGAATTTGGCAGCTCTAACTAGCCCTAGAAACGTTTGTTTACAAGCTGGGCGAAGGGGGCATAATTTGATTTCCAGTTTACTTTACAGAAACAATGTCTCAGAAAACATCATAAGGATGTCAAAAGAATCGTAATCAGACAGCCTGTTCTGGGCCTAATCCATCTCTTGCTGAGCAGAACAGAAAAATGCTCCTTACCTTCAGTTAGGTAAAATAAATCACCAGCTTACAGACTATAGGCACAGTAAATTGTGCTGGCTGGAAAACTACTGATATTTTTCACACAAATATAACTTTTTTTAAAAAAATAAATATTTCCTTTTTCCTTAAAATATTTTTTGTTTAAAAAATAATAATTTGCCTTCAGCTGCAGAGTCCATTTCTGAGGAGCCTCATTTTTCAGAAGATTAATGTTTCACATAAAGAAATTCAACCAGCTGAACTAATAACATCATTTTTCATTACAATAAACACAACAAATTTGAAGCGCCTTTAATACACCAAAACCAGTTGCTGCTCCTTAGATAGCTACCATTTCCATGGCCAGAACCATGAGTATGGGCCTGAAACAGACCCAGGAGATTCACGGGGAAGCGTGCTGAAGCCATGTAGATTCACCATTATGTTCCTCTGCCCCGTCTAGCTTTTTCTGCTAATTACATCTCCTTTAAACAACAGTGGCATAGTAGCATAGTATTTGCGTTGTATTGCCATTCTTGTGACCCTTTCCTATCTATTTTTTCATATCTATGCGGTAACACAGGAAACTGGATATTAATTTTGATGCAGATTCGTGGCTCCAGCCCCCACTGCATCCTTGCCAGCAAGTTTGCTGGCATGTGATCAGCAGCACACATCTGAGGAGGTTTTGGTAAAATCTCACAGGCAGACGTTGGTGCAGCCCTTCTCTCAGTCAGTGGCAAAGGTTGTCTGTAGAGTTAGTCAGACCGTCACCAGACACGTTTTTTTCCCGAGTGCTGCATTTCTCTCAAGCCAAAGAACATATGTATCTACTCTGGGATAAATGTCAGTGGCTCCCAACGCCTCCCCTAATCCCAATTTCTAATTTTGCCTGTCCTTTCCCACATACCAGGTCCAGGGAGAAAAGTAGAACCTGGTTTCTCATTATTCAAAACTGAACTTTTTCATCCATGTCAACCACCTCTGGCAACCTGCTAGTGTTTTATTACTCTTTATTGCTGTATCAAAGCATATATGAGCTTTAGGCCAGGCCCACACTTGATGCTAAACAGCAGAGCACACAGAAAAGCCCCTTGCTCCAGAAAGATCTTCACTGAGTGCTACAAGAAATGAATAAAGATGGTATGGGGGAGTGCAGTGAGACCAAAGTGGTCATTGCGATGGCAATACGGTCTGTCAGGAGCCGGTTCCCCAGACTTGGGATATGCTGCACCCTTCCCTGTCAACACAAGCCCACCGGGAAGAACAGACTCTGGGACTCTGTCCCTCTCTGGGTATTTCTCTGCTCTGGGCATTTCTCTGCTCAGTAGCTTTAGAAAGTCCATATAAACTGCAGGGCCTGGAAGAGTGAGTTTTCAAACAAGTTTCATTAAAAAGAAAAAAAACAGAAAAATGTAAAACTCCCATAAATTCTTGCCAAAGGTGCCATCTTTTCTTCTAGAACGCTGCTGGACTCATCATTTAAGTACAACAGAGCTCAGGCTGCACCGGTTTCACTACACCATCGTCCCTTAAACAGGAGGGACGTTTGTAGCCCATAGTCCGTCTACCTACCTACCCTATGGCCGCAGTGGTAAGCCAGCCAACAATTTAGCATCAGTGCAGCTAGTTGTCTGCCAGGAATTGACACAGAAGTTCAAGCACAGCCCCATTTCTTCCCCAATATTTTTCATCTCCCATCTGAAGTGCATCCAACCACCATTGCCAGGAACATCTCATCTCCATCAAAGATCACTTTCAGCCTGATTTGCACTATCTCTTCTGAATATTAATATCTCATGCTTAGCCTCCTACATCAGGTGCCCTCAGTACTACCAGATCTATCCTGAATCTCTCCTCTTCCTTCACAGCTCCCCACCATTTTTGTTCTTAATCCTACCTCTGAAATTGGTCCTGCTGCCTTTCAATTGATTGATTCTTCCATTCTGTTTTCTCTTTGTATCCCTCAGAACTTTGTCTTTCTCTTTTTCCTTTTTCTGTCAGGCCCTTTCTCACCCTCTGACATAATTTACCACTTACCCTATCTCTACTTTACGTACCTCAGCAGTTTGACATTAAACACCTCTGTTAAGTCACTCACAATGGCCAATTAATCAACGTACTTCTGGGTGTCATATAAACATATAGACACACCCAACACCTTCTATTGAAGCCCAACCCAAATCATCTGCCGTTGGCTTCCAGAAACCAGCAGTGGTTACTGATTAAGACATACTAACTCTACATGCAGCCAGTAACTCCCTTTGCAAGTACGGATAATGTTTTATTTTCAGTGCTATTATAGCTAAATGTCTACACTGCTAATGATCCAAGCATTCAGGCTGCGTTTTGTGGCTGCAGCATGCTATGATCTCTACTGGAAGTTTCCAAACTCATTTTACAAAGGCAAGGACAGGCAGAGCCACAGGCACATTTCTGTCTTGGCTGCTATGCTCTTTTTGAAAACCACAGTTGCAGCAGAAACCTGGGGCCAGAACTGCAGAGGCGTGAGTAGAAGAGCACACCTCAGCTAATAAGAATATCACTTTCCACATTTCTCCTTGCTTGGAGGGAAGCTTTGGTGTGAAGGGGAAAAGTTGCTTGGTTCATTGCCATGGAGCTCAAAGTTAGAGAAAGCTTTGGACCTGCCCAGGGATGATTGATCTCATTAAGGGTTTACTTCATAGTTCACTTCTGTAAGTTTCCAAAAGAATTCTTTCCCTCTTTTGTCCCCTTGACTCGTAGGATATTTTCTGTAATTGTTGCTAAAAAGGCTACATCGGCAAGGCAGGCTGCCTGCTCTTATGACTAATAGAGGGCTTGGAGAGAACTTCCATAGCTATGTCATGCCTGGCTCCCACCTCCATGTATATTAGACTCAAGGACTCCCAGAGCTGTTTCTTTGTCTGTCATGTCAGAGCCAAACAGCACCTTTACCTTCACAGCTGTCATAGAAACAGTGAGCCTTTTTAATTAGCCGTTCCTCCCAGAGGAGAACCCGGTGCACCATCTGGACAGAAGCATCTGTGCTTTGGAAAGGACCAGGCTCAAATATCAGCCATACCCTAAGTCCTTTGCCGGACAGTCTGCAGGGCAGCTGCTCAGCACCCGGGACTGACCCGGCCTTTGGTGTACCAGCATCTTCCCACTGTCCAAGTGTCCTTAGGCTCTACGTAGACCTTCACCCTCCTGGAGCCAGCACAGGTGCTCTCAATCTGGCCCTCAGGGTCCCAGAATATTTGTCTTGATATTTCTAACAGCAATGACACGATCTTGCATTATCTCCATAGCTGGTATCTAAGCTTCAAGCAATTTTTCTTAAATATATCAAGACACAGTAACATAGGCAGTATTTCTGAATTATAGCCAATCTAAAAATGGTGCACTGTCCTTTCCTGCCCTTAGTGCCTCTATGGCAATATGTCACTCTGCCAGTTCAGTTAATCGATAAGGAAAGTTTTGCTTACACAATACAAATATATCTCTTGTGAAGAGCTGGGGGAACGTCAGTGCACACATACCCACTCACGTTTGCTCACGCAGAGGTGTGGAGCACCATCCTTCCCTCCTGCTCAAGAACTTCCCAGGTGTCCATGTTTGAGATGGGTGGTTGTCCCTCTCAGAAAATAAAAGCATGTAAGGATGTAGACATATACAGAAAGCTAGGCTTACACAGGAAGCTATCATTTTTTCCACAGATGAATGGCTGTAAATGTTTTAAAGGTGGGATATATTCAAACTGAAGAAAAAAAAAAAAANGAGAAAGGGTGACAGAGCTTTCTGTGATGTGACCGCTTGCTGACCTGCTCAATTTTCAACTTCTTCAATCTTTTAAGCTTGAATGAAAATGAGAAAATTATGACCTTTCAAACACCACAAACACTGCAACAAAGCTTTGCAAGATTTGGGGACAGCAAGAAAGGATATTCAGTGCATATGCTTCTAAAAACTGTAATTTATTAAAGTAAAAGGCCTGATTAAACAGAAGGAGGGCAGAGTGTGGGTGGCGCCAGGGTGTCGATGGGCTGTCCCAACGCAGAGCTGCTCCCCACCTCCTCCAGAGGCTGCAGCCGTGCTGAGCTGGCACTGCAGTGACAGCCTGGCAGCAGCAATTGCACCCATCAGTGCAGGAATGTCAACCAAAGACCACCCCTGTCATACTTGACTCTACCTCTGTGCCCCAGGACTGCTGCGTACTGCCAAGGGACAGTCGTGTTGCTCGTCCAAACGTGCTGCAGATGTGGAAGCAGTGGAAGGAGAAGCCAAAGCATGAAAGCCAGAGGTACTGTGAGAGCCCTGCTGCAGCTGAAATTGGAAGAAAGGAGCTGAGCACCCCCAGAGCCACAGCTACACCGGGAGACTCTGCAGGATTGAGGTTGGGGCACAGGCATCCATCAATCCTTCCCCTCCTGGTAAATGTGGGCCAGTGCTGTCACTGAAGTCACCTGAATTTTTATACTGCTTTTCTAACACTCTGCAAAAAAATGTAGCTTTTGCTTTCTGGATTGCCCTTTGCTAAAAAGTAGTGAAAAACAACATGCAACCCAACCAATCCAAACAGTCTCCCCTGCCATCAGCAGGCAGCAGGTCTGTGCATGGCTCTGAAGTCTCTGTTCATACATATGTATGAAATTAATGAATTTTGGTGTTTGTACTTTCCCAAAGTGATTAAAAACTATGCCAAGAGCATTAACTAAAGTATTTAAAAAATTGTGGTCCATAAACCAGAAAATTGTTCACCCCGTCTCTAAACCACCAAGTACAAAGAGCTACATTTAGGTAGCTCTTTTGGTATTTAATTCAGCAAGAAAATCAAACGTTTCCCTGCATAGTCCACAAAGCTCTCCATGTATGAAACACGTATTCCAATTAGCACTTCACTCACACCCAAAGATTCTGAAAAATAAGCCCAGCAGGCAATGCGGAGCACGGTAGTGTGTTAGCACAAAATATTTCAGAGTACCTCCTAAACCTCAATACACCATGAACAATACTGACTGATTACTCCTTTAAATCACCCCATGCAAGATGAATACAAGCACGCCTCCTTCTGAATGGCTCCTGCTTTCTGTATTCCTGGTGTTGCACAGCTTTTTGGGTGGTTTCTGATAGAGACATGCCCTGAGCGCCACCGTGCCATGCCAGGTGCAGCAGGTCACAAAGCTGTTTGGGGACACCTCCACACCGGCCTTGCACACCAGCACATGGCAGCCTCTTTGGAGCATCAGCAGCCTCATTCCCAATGGGCAGACTCCTCTGGCAGCCTCTGTCCAATTCCTTGCTCTCTTCTCTCATCCTGCTCTCTTTATATTGAACATGTTTCATTCTGGCATACAAAGGCAAATGCGGCCTGAATTGATCTCCTCCACACCCTCAGTCTCCTGAGGTTAACAAGTAGGTCTCCACTTCAAGTTTTATAGGTCCATTATGTTCCTTGATTAGAAGCTCCTTCCCAGACTAAATGGTTTTGAAATAAATTCAGAAGATTTGATAGCATTTTTAAGATTGATTGTTAAAGTGTTTTACAAATTATGGAGAAATTATACATATTTCATCCCCACTTATAAACTCTAGCATCCATGAGGTTCATTAGCTACAGCAAAATGCCAGCAAGCACCCCAGCAATGGGCCTGGAGGAGACAAGGTGCCAAGTGCATTGGTCCTGGATGCCACCAGAGCTCTCTGGTTAGTCAGAGCTTCCCACTCAGGTGTCCATGCTCTGCTCTGCAGAACCCATCCATCCCCCTTGTTTATGTAGCTGCCAAAGTCCAAAGGGAGTAAATGATGGGCCAGCATAGTAGTAAATGCCCCAAGTCTCCCTGTTCATTTCAGGCATTTTCCAGACACCAGCAGGACCAGTAAATAATGTTCACAGCAGTACAGGGCCCTGTCACCATCAGACCAACAGCAGGCTGGCCTCAGCAAACTGCTTACTCCTGGAGAAGATGCTGATTGTCACCATCCAGGTCCGGATTGCCTCCTGGTGACACAGCCAACATAGAAAAATGTTTGGGGACCTCTCATCCAGGACTGGCCGTGCAAACATTGCAGGCTCAGATGGAATAAATGGGGCCTGCGATGCAAAGTGGGATGGTACAAGCTGTCACTTTACAATTATGCACACATCAAGCTATTGAGTACAGGAACCTTGGCCAGAATGGCCTGAGGAACAGTAAGGCACTATTACATCTTTTTTTTTTTTATAACAGATTGTATTGAAGTAATAGATAAAGAAGCAAAAGGGCAGCTATAGCATGCAAAAAATGCAGTATTAAGTGACCCACTCATTTTAATGGCAACTCTTAGTCCCTTTTCTTGCAGTTAGAGCCTTTGTATGTCAAAAAGCCCATCCATGGCCAGCTTTTACAGGACAGAGGAATGGTGGGAGTTGCTTTATGGGGAAGGGGGTAAAAGTCAGATGGAGTGGACTGCAGCTGACGTTGCTGTGTGCCCCTGAACACAGCACACACGCGCATGTCCAAAGCAGAGAGGACAACAGCTCTGCTTCTGGTGCTGACTCTTCCCTTCAGCCGCACTGCTGGGAAGGGACACAGCTGATGGGTGACCTTGGTGGCAGCTCCAGCATGTGGCAGATGGGTTGCTTGGGATGGTGCTGATGGGGCCTTCTTAAAAGCAGCCTTTCAGCAGATGTGGTTTTGGAGGGCTGAAATCGGCCTTTTCTAAACCAGAATGCAGAGAGAAAGAAAAGTGAATAAAACAGTGGAAAAGAAACAGAGACAGACAAGGTGACAGCAGAAATACAGGCCTCACAACACAGGGGATTGAGGGCTTCAGGGGGGAGCTGGGATTGCATACTGAGCAGTTAAGAAGACTTAGACTTCTAAATGTCTTTTCTGCATGGTAGCATGGCCGCAGCACCTCCTGCTCCCTCTGTGACTCCTCGTACAGGTCCTATATGGTCACCCTCGCTTGTGACTCATCATGGAGCCTGGACGGGGAGCATTACCATGGGCCAGAGCCCTTCTCCCCACGGCCCTGAGTCCCTGCTAGCACCAACCCCTCAGATGCAGGTGGGTGTTGCACCCCGTCCCCACCACAGATATGATGGGCCCCCAAGGACTCAACTTTCATGACCTCAGAAAAGAAACTCAAAGGCCAGGGGAGCACAAAGGAGCTTGGCAGAGCTTAGGCAAGGAAGAGGCTGATTGGCGTCCCTCTGAGCCAGGCTGGCACCTCTGAATACCCCTGCAATCAGGGACCTAGCCATGGCTTTCTTACCCAAGCCAAATATTTAGACTGAGGTCTTTGGCTGCCCAGTAGTTTGAGGCACTTGTCCAAAGTGTATGAAATCAGATGTGAGATCTGAATTCAGATCATCCCTGAGTAAAAGAATAAACTTGAACTCTCAGTTTCCTTCCCAGGCTATGGGATATATGTTGGCATGTCTCTGTTAGAGCTCTTCTGCTCTGTATGCGGAAGTATTTATAGGCAAGAGAAAATTGACTCTATTATCCAATGTTGATCTTCTGAGCTTTAGCAGTAAGCATTAGTAGAAAATGCAAACACCGTATTCTACTAAGGTCTTTCAGTAGAAAAGTGATTTACCATCATAATAAAAGCCATAATGCTTTAAGAAGAAACAATTTTGTCCTTTAAGTCATAAATACTATATGTAGTCATAGAATTCTTATAAGTAGCTAATATCACACCATTTTAAGAAATTATTGCAAATTAGTTTGTAAGTATGTAACCTTAGGGAACTACCAGATATTTTATGATGTCTAATGGAATCAAGGCTTGAAAATGCAGAACAAAACTGACAAAGAAAAAGCACCAAGTCATAAGAACTCAAATCACAGCAACATAGTTGCACAGACTGACCTACAGCCTAAGTAACCCAATGGATATAATCCATAACCAGTAAAGAAAACTAATACTGCATACATTTATAAAGCTACAATGAAAAAAAAAAAAAGTTATAAAAATATAAAACACTCAACCTCCGAGTCTTTGGCAGAGAAGAAATATCTGTGTGTCATCTGGTCAGCCTAACACCAAATGAGATCAGCTTCACAAGAATAAGACTTTTCAACCAAGGTCTGTAATCTCTACTCTCTATGTTCATTATGAAGTGTCTTTTTAATTAGTTTTCCACTTTGAAAGTTTTTTTGAGTTTCGTTTTGTCTGACAGCATGACAGTTAACTATTTCATGGTGGGTCACTGTCAAGAGCTCACAGGACACATTGCCTTAATCAATACTGGGAATCAGTAACCAATGGATCAGTCTGTACTGCATAGCAGGGACCCCTGATGAGAGCACAAATATAGGATGACAGCTGAGGAATTCCCCAAAGGATGTATTACAGGAACAGGATGACACCGGGTTCCCAAGGTCACAAACACAAAGCACAACATACCAATTACTGGTCCCAAAAGGAATGCAACCTCAGAAGCTAGCAAGAACACATTTTAGGGCACAGTGAAAAACACAACATGAAATATTCTGCATAGGATGGCAGCACAAAGAAGGCAGCACAAAGAAGGCAGCAAGAGGGTACAAAAGAGTCACAGACCCTACAAGAACAAGATCAAAGGAAGAAAAGAGAGAAAGGAATTGCTTGAGCACTGTCTCCCTTGGCTAAGGATTCTGCTGTTTATCTGCAGTGGTTCCTCTATCACTTCTGGCAGAGAAAGCATGCTGCTCTTTGATTTGCCATTTGCCATATTCTGCCTTTGCAATTCAGCAGTCATCTCTAAAGGGTTATCTTCTACTGTCACTGGATGTTAAGAGCAATGTGTGTGTACATGCAGGTGCGTGTACATCCATGTGCTTTCTGCTCCAGCTTTCCTCCATGACCCAGTGCATTGGGTTTATGTGGCGAGAGTTTGGTAGCAGGAGGCTGCAGGGGTGGTCTCTGTGAGCAGAGCCCAGCAGCTGCCCCATGTCAGATCAGAGCCAGCTCCAGCCGGCTCCAAAAGGGACGCGCCGCTGGCCAGAGCCGAGCCAGGGAGCAACCCTGG
>VXAA01002568.1:1025668-1039881 GCA_013399115.1 Anseranas semipalmata
CTGCAGCCCGTGGAGGAGCCCACATGGAGAAGGTGGATGTGGCCTGAAGGAGGCTGCGGCCCATGCGAGCCCCCACAGGAGCAGGCCCAGGCCGGAGCTACAGCCTGTGGAGAGGAGCCCACACAGGAGCAGGAGGCCTGGCGGGAGCTGCCGCCCGTGGGGGAGCCATGTTGGAGCAGTTTGGTCCTGAGGGATGGACCCCGTGGTACAGACCCATATGGGAGCAGTTCTTGAAGAGCTGCAGCCTGTGGGAAGCCCATGCAGGGTCAGTTCAGGAAGGACGGCATCCCATGGGAGGGACCCCACGGGACTCAATGATCCTTGTGAGTCCCTTCCAACTTGGGATATTCTATGATTCTATGGAGCAGGGACAGAGAGTGACCATGAAGAAGCGATGGAGATGCAGCGTTAGGGACTGACTGCAGCCCCCATTCCCTGTTCCGCTGCATCTCTTGGGGGGAGGAGGTAGAAGAGTGTGGATGGGGGAAGGTGTTTTTAGTTTGCTTGTAGTTTCTCACTGCTCTGGTCTGCTAGTGATAGGCAATAAATTATATTAATCTCCCTATGCTGAGTCTGTTTTTTCCGTGATGGTAATGAGTGAGTGATCTCCCTATCCTTATCTCAACCCTTGAGCCCTTCCCATTGTATTTTCTCCCCCTTTTCCTTTGAGGAGGGGGGAGTGAGAGAGTGGTTGTGGTGGAGCTGCTGCCCAGCAGCGTAAAACCACCACACCCAATGATACTGCAGCACTCAGATGCAACAACTAGCCATTATGGATTCAAGGTAAGTCCTCACTCCCTGTAAACATTTGTACGGATAGAACAAGGGACATGGAGCATATTGAGCAGCCCAGTGGTTAGGAAGATGAATTTTAGTGTCCCAAGTTCAATGCCTGCTCCAGATTCTAGCAGGATTCATCTGATCCAAGTTTAGATATCAACATTGGCACCAACAGGCTTTTTACACTCAAAAGAGAGCAATAGGCACCTCTGGAAAGAGATTTATCTTTTAAGATCCTTTTAAGATGACATTAATTGTCTTCCAGAAGCATCAACTTTTTTCCATTGACTGAATAGAGTGTGCAGTTACTAGCTGCGAGTCATGTCTAACTTTTCAGTTCCTGAAGTCAGAATAGATATATCCCTACCAAAATGTTCCCAGGTGTCTTCAGTTTCAGACATGAGCATATCCATAGGATCAGGCTGCACAAAGGAGATAAGCAGGGAAACCCCACGTGTTCAGCTGGAGCTATTAGCTATATTATGTGTGCAACATCCACACCCAGATGCCTGCAGCTGATGCAGGGACTCAGCCCTACAGCAGCTGTGAGGCAGCTGAGCTGCAGCTCTGCCAATCTGAGACATCCTAGAGGGCTGCCACTGGCACTGAAGAGGCAGGAAGGGGACCAGGTTCTCCTGAGGGTTAGGACCTTCCTACCCAGAGAGTCCTGCTCAAACCAAAACTGCTTGCACAGCCATTACCTGCTCCTGACCCCAAATCCCTTGAAGCAGAGCACACGTGCAGTGTTAAGAAAGTAAAAAAAAAAAAGGTAACTGTGGGTGTCACAGGTTCATAAGAACAAATATTTCACAGTGCATCTAAGTAGCAGATAATTGCTAATGTGTTTGCAGAAGTGGCATGCTGATAACTTAAAGACTCTCTTTCTGAATTTTGCATTAATTTCACAGAATCTCTGTCCTCTTCCCAATGACACAGTGCTGCTTTTCACCATGATGTGTGTTCAGGTGCATAGTGACAGCAATTCAGAGTTTGGCATAAGCTGTCAGAGAAAAATGTTTGACCGTGAGGCAAACATGGTTTCCCTCAGAGTGTAATCCCCACATGGATAATCACAGCTCCTTTCTTCCAGGTGCTTGTGCGTACAACATGTCAACGCATCTCCCCCGCTACATAGTCCATGATCCCAACATTAACTGTATTTAACTAATTTCCTTTGCTTTTTGCAACTCCCTGAAGGATTCCATTTGTTGAGTCCACTTAATTCTCCCTAGATTACCTTTACAGATTTTTTTAGTTTGCTTTAAAAGAATTTGGGATACTTTAAAAATCTAAGCCTGGGTCTCTCAAGGAAATAAGAGTATGTCCTTATGGACTGCAGAGGAAATCCATGCCTGGGTACTCCCTTCTTCCTTTGAGGACACAGGCAGAAGCAGAAAGTTTTTCTGCATCATTACATGTGTGTTATGATTGATGAGGAAGAGAAAATGAAACAGAGCTTTGCTGCCCAAACAGTGCGTGCACACGTACACACACACACACTCATAAAAACCCCATCAGCCAGCCACACAAGCAGCCCTGCTCAGCCAGAGTTCTGCCAGCAACATCTGTATGGGCCTGAAACTCTCTCGTACTGGGATCATTTGGGCTTTCTATCATGAAAACCAACATTTGACATTATGCTTCTTAGGTTAACCATATATTTTCATTTATACATATCAAATGGTTGTTCTATTCTCGAAGAATTAAAACAATAAAGTGAGGGTGCTTAGCCAGCACCATCTACATCATGCCTGAATGTCAAGATTCTCTGTAACTTCCTGAGTTTTCTGAAAGATGGTTAAGAGATAAAGCAACTAATACTTATCCTGCTGCACTGCAAAGTGGCACTGGTAGAAGAGTATGGTCATGATACGCTGAGCATCTTAGCTGAACTGTGTTTGCCCATTTTTGTCTCACAAGAAAAAGGAAGATTACAGCACTACCAGGCAACGTCTGTGCTTACAACGTATTTGTACCATTCACAGTTTGACGTTCAGTTGCTGCTGAATAGGTGGCATAAGGCATACTGTGCAAGTCAGGACACATCAGTGGTAATTTTCAACTTCTTACCTAGGCGATACCTTAACTAGCTGCGTGTGTAGCACAGGGATTTTGAGAATGGGAATTCAAAAGTGATTTTTTTTTTCATAATCTCTTTTACACAGAACACAATTTTTATTTCCTTTTAATATTTTCCCCATGAAAGAAAAAAAAAACCCTTTGGATTAAACTAAAGCCAGTTGTCTATTACTGGATAGCACAAAGAGAGACAGAAATTAAGGGCTAACAATATTCTGAAACTAGCATGACCTTAAATTACATGAGGTTAATAAATCACTTCAAATGTAAATCTGTGTGTGCTCTCACCTTGAGTTCTGAATACCTTTAATCAAGTAGCATAATAGAAATTGTGACAATCAAAGGCTGCAACTGATGGAGGAGTGAGCCTACAAGTTGGAAAGGCAGCTGGGACTAAAGTTTGGGCTATTCAACAAAAAAGGCTTTGGAAATTCAGTCCCTTGGGAACCTGTAAAACCTAACAAACTGACGGAACAGGTTTCAGTATTTAACAAAAGACAAAATGGCTTGTAAAGCCCAGCATGGGTGGTTCTGGGTGGGAACCCAGAGACACCAAGGAGATGGGAAGGGAAGGAGGAGACTTCGGGGCACATCACAAGATCACTGCCCAGGAGCACAACTGTGTGGGGCAGTTGTGGCAGGCTGTGTCCCAGTGAGGCTGTTCTGTAACACCATTACCCCGGGAGGAGAACAGCTGACACCACCAGAGTTCAAAGACCTGCATCCTGCAACACAAGCACATATGGCATGAAGCACATCCACAAAACTTATAGAACCAGTGATAAACATTTGGGGTTTAAAGTCTTGCCAAGGACCTTGTGGGAAGCTGCAGCACCAGCATCCTAATGTATTGCCCTGTACCAGCCAACAGCATCCTGGCTTGTATCAGGAACAGTGTGGCCAGCAGCACTAGGGAAGTGATTGTCCCCCTGTACTCAGCTCTGGTGAGGCCACACCTTGAGTACTGTGCTCAGTTTTGGGCCCCTCGCTACAGGAAGGACACTGAGGTGCTGGAGCATGTCCAAAGAAGGGCAACGAAGCTGGCAAAAGGTCTAGAGAACAAGTTTTATGAGGAGCGGTTGAGGCCTCAGGTATTTAGCCTAGAGAAGACGAGGCTCAGGTGAGACCTTATCGCTCTCTACAACTACCTTAAAGGAGGCTGTAGTGAGGTGGGGATTGCTCTCTTCTCCCAAGCAACAAGCAATAGGACAAGAGAAAATGTCCTCAAGTTGTGCCAGAGGAGGTTTAGGTTGGATATTAGGAAAAATTTCTTCACTGGAAGGGTTGTGAGGCATTGGAACAGGCTACCCAGGGAAGTGGTTGAGTCACCATCCCTGGAGGTATTCAAAAGATGTGTAGATGTGGCGCTTAGGGACATGGTTTAGTGGTAGACTTGGCAGTGCTAGATTAGCGGTTGGGCTGATGATCTTAGAGGTCTTTTCAACCTAAACAATTCTGTGATTCTTGAAAGCTGAGGCAAAGCTACAAAGTCAGTAATTGTATAGTCTTATTTAGCATGAACACAAAAAAAAAGACTTGTGCATATCTGAATTTAAATATATATATATATAAGTATGTATGTATATATGCCAGAGCTCTGCATGTTACACAAGCAGTGTTTATAAGTTTTCAATATGAAAATCTGGGAGGAGGAAGACGTAAGGGCCAGTTCTCAAGCAAAGAAGAAACTTCAGAACGGTAGTGCCTGCTTTGCACACCTCCTGTCCCATGTGGAAGCTGCACGGGGCTGCTAAACTTGAGGTTCTCATGTTCTCCTGAGCATGTCCTCATTCAGGCATCTGCTCTTCAGGCTCTTCCTAGTGGGGTGCAAGGCAGCAGAAGTGGTCATTGTTTTCCACCTGCTTAGCAATATTGTTGTGTACAAAACACCCTCATTTTAGAGACCTAATTTGGAGGTATGCTTGTCCCTCCATGCTTAGGAAGCTTCTAAAGGAACAAAAATACTTTGTTTGAATGTACCCTTACAAGAATAATATGTTTTAAGAAATCTAAATTGTATAAATCAGAGCAAATTCCCTATGAAATAAAAAAGTAAAGCTTGGCTCCACTGAAATCAAACATAAACTTCTGATTTTGGGCACTGTGCTTGGGTTCATGGAGGTGACACACAGCATCCACCCCTGTCCCTATGCCAAGGGCAGCCTGGCTAGTCTGCAGCTGAAACACCCCCCACAGAGAGAACCAAGAGCAGAGTTGTTGATCTGGTTTCCCTGCTTCTTGTTGCCCCAGCTTGGGCAACATGAAAGACCATGGTTTTGTTTATCTACTATTTTATGTATGATTTAGATGTAGGACTAGAAGGTGTTTTGAGTAAATTTGCTGACGATACTAAACTGGGAGGAGCTGTTGGCTCTGTCGAGGGTGGAAAGGCCTTGCAGAGAGATCTGGACAAATTGGAGAGCTGGGCAATCACCAACCGTATGAAGTTTAACAAGAGCAAGTGCCGGATCCTGCACCTGGGAAGGGGCAACCCTGGCTGTACGTACAGTCTGGGGGACGAGACGCTGGAGAGCAGCCCCGCAGAGAGGGATCTGGGGATTTTGGTTGATAGCAAGCTGAACATGAGCCAGCAGTGTGCCCTGGCAGCCAGGAGGGCCAACCGTATGCTGGGGTGCATCAGGCACGGCATTGCTAGCTGGTTGAGGGAAGGGATTGTCCCGCTCTGCTCTGCGCTGGTGCGGCCTCACCTCGAGTACTGTGTGCAGTTTTGGGCACCACAGTACAAAAAGGGCGTGAAACTATTGGAGAGTGTCCAGAGAAGGGCTACCAAGATGGTGAAGGGCCTAGAGGGGAAGACNATCAGGAAAAGGTTCTTCACCGAGAGGGTGGTCAGGCACTGGAACAGGCTCCCCAGGGACGTAGTCATGGCACCAAAGCTGTTGGAGTTTAAGAAGCGTTTGGACTATGCTCTCAGACACATGGTCTGAATTCTGATTTTTGGGTAGACCTGTGTGGAGCCAGGAGTTGGACTCGATGATCCTTGTGGGTCCCTTCCAACTCGGGATATTCTATGATTCTGCATATACAACAGAGCACCCTAAATGCATATATGTATGTATGTATAGCTGTATGCATACAATTGAGACAATTTCTTGCAGAGGTACTGATAAAATGCAGCACTTCGGTGGAGCTGTGCCTTCAAAACGCAGCTTTCAGTCCCCATCTGCAGGCAGGACAGAGCAGAGCACCCAGCACCCAGCAGGGGCACGGGGCTGAGCCGGGGTGACCCAGGATGAAGAAGAGCCCGGCTGCACAGGGCAAAGCAGCCACCTGTGGATGAAAGCTCATCCAGTCGTCACTTAATGACTCACCAGCCAGTGCTTTTAGGGCCTGGGCTCCTGTTGCTGCAATTTGCCTGTTATTCAGCAGCTCTGCAAGAGAGTCAGGCTGGGGTTAAAAGCACAGGTTTGTTACATGTATACAGACATACTTCGGTAAAATGACAAAAAGCAATCATTTTTAAATTGAGGAAAAATGATATACACAAAGCACCCTGCAAACTACAGCACCACCTGCTGCAGTTTCCCAGGTCTCATACCAGACAGTGGAATTTCATGACAGCTGAAAGAAGAAAGCAAAATACTCAGACAGCAGCAGACTTATCCGTTGCATGAGCAAAACCAGACCAATTCCCATATTTCTAGTGCAAGAAAGGGATATACACACAGGAGGGTGTGCACAGTTTATCTGCAAGCTCTGTGTCATCCCACAGCTCCCTCAAACACAAACACTCACCAAGCTCCTGCCTATGCCAGAGACTGTGGCTGCTTGATAAATTGGTGCACCCTAAGGCAGTAAAATCATGAGGGCAAATTTTCCTTGCTCCCTACTTCCACAAGCGGTGATTGAGAGCAGCATTTTTAGCTTCCTCTAAGGCAGAAGGAAAGTACAGCTCAATCAGTCCTTTCAGGTGAGAAGCTATTCCCCTTAGTGGAGGAAGCTCGAGGAAGTCGAGGTTTTGATTCAAGTGCACCTCCCAGCCCTCCCTCATATGAGGAGGTTTCAGTGATATCCAAGCATCCTCCCTTGCCTGCTGATGGACAGCTTGCTGATAGATACGTTATTACCCAAACTTGTCAAAAGTCATTTAAAATCCCATCAGCATCAGCAGACTGGAATGGAGAATATTAACCCTGAATTCCAGCTAGCTGAGAACTGAAGTTCCACTAGTTTTTAATGGAAATTACTCTGTAATAAGTTTGTCTTCCTTTTTTGTTGTGACACAGACCTTTTATTAATACATTTTCACAGCCAAAGTAATGAGTTTTCTCTGTCGTATCTGTCTGATAATATATCTTCTAAGAAAAATGAGATTAATCATTATTTTAAAATATTGGCTTCAAGATTTTTTTCATTTCACTTACAATATCTGCATAGATAAATCAAAAAAAAAAAAAAGCAGTTTCCATCACCCCAGCAGAATGGGATTAATTTACTATAACAAAAATGGATGGGAGCATCAGAAGTACTCACTCAAAATATGCTCCCGGTGACTAATGTCATGAATATGAAAAGCTATCTTAGCTGATTCCAAGTTGCAGATGGATCTTGGCAGAAAGGAAGCCAAAGGAAATGAATGTAATAGCTGCAAAATATGTAAAAATGACACGGAGAGGAAAGTCTAGACAATGTGAGATGATTGTCATGTTTTCCAGTTTGGAATGCAAAACTCATCTTTTGATTGTTCTGAGTTTGATCTGCCGAACACACATCACTCTTCCAACCCGTATGGGCAAGTACTTTGCCATATGTTTCAATATATGGCACAAGTACCCAGAGACATATTACTGCTGAAACAGAAAAAAAAGAAAGCAAGAAATGCTGCCTATATATCAGAGGTGCAGTAACAAGAGGATGGAGCTTCCCAGGGTCCAGCACCACGCCTTTACCACATATCCTTTTCCTCTCCGTGCTCATAGCCTCTGGAGCTCTCCCTGACTCTCCAGGCCATGGACCTGAGGAGCATCTCCTGCCTTCCAGGTCCAGGTGTGCACCACAGCCATGTCACCACCTTGCATGGAGAAAAGACCACAGACAGACATCCCCCTCTCTTCCCACCCCTTGTGAAAAACAGGAAGAAAACCTTGGCATGAGGACATGCAATCCATGTCTTTCTTCTCCCCTCATGCAACCACCACACACTGCTCTCCCTCCCCATGTCTCCGTGACACATTTCTCTGCTTCTCCCAACCATGTTCTGTTTCCCTTCCATCCCCAGTTCATTCCCACAGGAATGGGGCACTGCTCTGTCATAAAATCAACATCTACTGCAAATCATGAAAGGAACTGACAGTTGATGATGGCTAACTACAAGGAAAGTGAGAGCTCTCAAAACTTCTCAAAGCATTGAAAAAATCCTCATATTATTGAGCAGAGCATCTAAATAGCTTATGCAACCTCATACTCTTACTGCTGTTATTTTTGTCCGATGCACCATTCACCTGAACAGTTATCAAACCTCAGGGCATCCTAGTTAAATCAGGTTGTAGACACCTGAATGCAGCATATCTCTGGTCTTTTGAGTTTGATTATACTGATGCTTGTTATTACCATCTGCAAAACCATTGCCACTAAAGTTTTAGGACACTAAGAACGTTTGCCTGTAGACAAACATTCAGCAGTTTACTGCTGCTTAAATCTAACTGATGTCTTAAGCCAAAAAAGCAGAACTTCAGTGTACATTCAAGTGACAGTTTTGTATAAACACTCCAGCCTGATTGTAACACGATGATTTTCCCCTTGTCAACTGAAAATAGCAGCATCACAGGCACATTAACCAGATAATCCTGCCAGTTGTATCAAACGAAGTGCATGTAGTACAGCACAGGACAATACCTAAATATCATGCGCAGTCTTTTAGATTGCGACTTCCTTTTTGCAATAAAAATTAACATTTAACTAGGTCAAACTTTGTTGTAAAGAATAAATGGTGCTCGAGGATCATAATTCTGCACATGCCACACATCACAGCGAGTGCTTGCTGCATCCAGCTGCAGCCGCAAGGGAGCATGTTGTCTGCGCTTACACTCAGAACTCAATCCTAAAGTGTCTGGAAATTATTTCTGCAGTAATAATTGAATTAGATACGGAGCATTGCAGGGGATTAGCAGTCCTGCAGTCTTGTTTGTTCATCTTTGTTGTTTTTTATCTCTTGGTTTACTTTGTATTTTGAGACAATGAAACTCTTAGCTTTTTTTAAAACATAGGTCTGTGTATGCAAGGAAACCTTCTGTGGCTGAAACAGGTAGGCATGGGGCACCAAATTTTGGATCTCCTGCAGACTAAAGAACAGAAACTGATTGTCAAACTGCAGGATGTTCAGTTATTACTTACATGAAATATTCATGTTACTGCAAAATAAAAACCCATGAAAAATGTCCTTATCTTTGTTAAAGTGTATTACTATATGGATATTCTGCATTTTTAGAAACTCTGCTTTGCCATTGACTACTTGAGGCTTCCAGGACATGGCTCACAAACCCAACACCCCCCTCAGAGGACAGATTTCCTTTCTTACTTTTGCAAACCAGTCTCCACCAGAGTTAGTGCTGCTCGGTCATAGGTGATACTTCTGTGTGTAGAAACTTTCAAACACCTTTAATGCAGAACATCACATATTCCCACTGCTTCTGCCATCCAACCTATTTTTCCATAAATAGGAAACACCACAGATTTCAGAATTCCTGTCCTGTGAACTCTTCCATGATCTAGACTTCCGCATTTGGAGAAATTGCTCATAAAAATAATCCTTGCACAGACACAGCTGTGCAGAGCCTTACACCAGTACTGGTTAACACCACTGCGATGTTACCCAGCTGCTCCGCTTTGCCAGGCATGGAAGCTTTCAAGGTAATGCTATGGAAGTCCCATAAGGGACTTTTTCCTCACTAAGGTCAGAGGAATTTCTTTAATGATCCCAGTGATACCACAATCGATGTCTGAGCTGTCAAATCTACATCATTTGCTTGTACTGCAGTGACAGCTACTGTGTTTGTAGAGCTGGGCTGGGATCTTGACGAGCAGAAGTCACAGCTGCTGTTAGGAGGAGCAGGTTCAGATGACCAGATCTAGAGAAGAGAGGTTGGCAGTTCTCAATGTATTCCCCACCTGTGAGCTCCAGGTGTTAAATCTTTATTAGCAGTAGTAACTTCAACAAGGCTTCAACCTTATCTTTAGTGAAACTAGATTTTATTTATTTATTTATTTATTTATTTATTTATTTATTTATTTATTTTTACAACTGGGTCTGGGGATTTTTAATGTTATTTTCAAGCATCAATAATCTATTTTGCATTTTATTTCAAGAGAGATTACTGGCCCAGTTAAGAGAATTTGAAAGAAACAAAATTCAAAGGTAGTGGCAAAATCTGTTTCACTAGTCCCAACAGTCCGTCCTTTGGCTTTGCATTATTAGGCTAAGACAAAGAATGTGTTGAGGAATACCATCATGCTGCTGCACAGAGAGAAATGTTTCTGATTACCATGTACTCGATATGCTTGGAAAATTAGGTCTCCTTCAAAGAGTCACAGCAACAAGTGAAGCATCTGTTGCTTCCTCCAAGTTACAATAATTATTTCACAATTATCCTTTTGCATGCTTTGAATTTCTAATTTTTTATTTTTATCTAGGAAGGCAGGATTTGTGGCACAATTGAAATGCACAATGTGCAGATGCGCTTGGGAAAAGATAATAGGAAATAATGGTGATCTCTGACTGCTGTGTTATGTCACCTCAAGACCCAAATTGTTGCCTGTTTACATTATTTGCATTCACTGTATTAATTCCACTCTATACACAATGAGAATTAGTCCCATTTCAATAGCTTGGCTCCTATTTATTCCAGGGTTGATGCCAGTGACCACTGTCACATATAGCTACACAAAACACTATCTGCAGCCAAAAAGCCAGCTTCAGGTCACATCCCCTTACCGCAGTGCATTGCTCGTGCAGCTGGATCGGTACAGATGCTCATGGTATAAACACCACTGAAATAAACCATGCTGAAGGAAAAACCACAACTGTGTTGGAGTAGCAGACTGAGCATGGCAACAAACGTGTGCAGCTGCACTTGGGGAAGGAAAAAGTTGCTGAAGTCAGCTCCATGAGCAGCAAAAACAAGGCACAGCCGTGGCCACAGCCTGTTACTGACACAAGACTCCAGTGACAGCCCCTGGTTGTTGCCATGGGGTTATTTCTCCCACCCAAATAGATCAGCTGAATAAACAACTTCCCAAATACACTGGAAGGAGTAAGAAGGAACTTACAAAATATGGGTTTACAAGGGACTGGAACCAGAATGCTTTGCTGGAGGACAGCAATAAAATATCAGTGGTTCCCCCTCTACAAGTTGGATTTTTTTTGCATTATTGCTATCTGCCCTGCAAATGTCACTTGGTCAGCCAGTGCAAGGCCTGCTAAGAGTATTTGTGACTCAGCTGCAAAATTGCAGGTAGGAGAGGCACATGGAAAGCCTTGTCTCTGTCACCTCTATGCCTTTTGAACTGGGTACCCCTGATTCCAGGTGCTGGGATGCGCATCACAGAGTCCTCTCTGCACAGAAGATCTTTGCCAAACTGTGAGGGCTCTGTGTTTCTGGGTGTGTTGTAGAGCTTTATGGCACTGCGTTTTTACGTGGCAGAGCAATGTTTCCATATGGTATTTTGTTAATGTAAGAATGAAAGCAGCAACTATCTGCAACTTGAGTGACGTTTTCCCATCAGTGGGTCAAGATTAGGGCTGATCTTATCCACCCTTTAGGTTGCTCATTTTATTTATAAAGAAATAAATCTCCTCATTTACACCCATGTGTTATGCTGGTGTTGGCGGTGACTGTTCCCAGCGCTGTTGATACATCTGCCCTGTGCTATCCCCAGGCTAAGCAGCAAGCTGTGCTGAGATGGGCAGCTCAGGGGTGGAAACTTCCGGAGTACTGGTGCAGGAATTTGCATGTTGAAATCTTTATTTCTAGGAGTAAACACAAAGAAAAAAAAAAAAAAAGAAAAAAAAAGTCTTCCATTCCTGTGGCAGCTGAACCAATTACACAGCTGTAGACACCGAATGCTGCACTGCAGAGCAAAACATAAAGGTAGGGTTAATATGCTGTCATTTAGGTGTCTAAAAGTTTCACATCTGAATCTGAATTAACCACACTATTTCCCTTTTACACTCAAGAGCGGAATACCCCAGAGGATGACTAGAATTGGTGTCAGAGATCAGCTGGATGAATCCCACTTTGAAAGTAAATGTTTTTCTATTGAGTGTAAAGGCAGCCTTGGGTCAATTCAACATCCAACTTTGAGATGTCTGAGACTGGTCAATGAACCCTACATAAAGCATTCACCGCTTGGGACCATGGCCATGGGTACGTTGAGAGGGGCATGCGGAGCTGTTGGAGAGTGACCTTTCTTCATGGGCAAGCTCTTACCCCCGGACTGCTTTACTTGGCCTTGATCTCCATTAGCACTGCGGCCAAGATGGTTTAATGAAAGATCAGCGCACTCCCTGATATGCCCAAGTACAGTGGCTTGCTCCACACAAACTCACGCCCTCACCATTTCAGTGCCAAGCTAACATTTAGGTTCCATTTGTTTAACTGCATTATTCAATTAGCCAAGTAATTCACTTCCCATCCATTCATGGGTATGAAATAGAGCAAAAGCAAAAGATTTCATTTAATTTACAACCATGTGTCTAGAGACTTGGGTTTGGATTGTGATATTGTCAAGAGGCAGCCACCTAATCCCTGATAAATTTCATTACCAACAAGATTATGCTCAGCCTGCAGGAGCTGTTTGTAAATAACTGCTAAGGGTTAGAAGCACAAAGAAAAGTGGGGGACTGTGTTTAGGTGTTTAAGAATCAAGTGTGTGCATGGACATAAAGCATTGTCATTTCTGTACATAAAGACTGAAGTAACAATTTAAATGAGCTGCATCATTTTGGAAGTTTGTCCCTAAACTGAATGTGCTTTCTTTTTCTTGAATTTATTAAACAAATGTAGGAAACAAAGAAATCAAAATGGACAAAGCTTTCCACAGCATGACCTTGTTTCTTATTCCAGATAATAAAATTACACAAACTCATACAGGAAAAATTGAATCTGACCAGCATTCAGTGCTGTTCATTTTAGCACATGTGCTTGTGTCCATAGTAAAGGTTGTGCAGCAGCAGTTTCCTCTCTCAACAGCTGGAAAGGAAAAGAAAATCTCTCTTGATTTCTCTCTGAAGAATCCTCAATTACTGATAGCAGGAGACATGGCATTGCTTGCAGCCCAGACAATTGACTTTTTATCAGGAAACCCAATATGCAGCAATATTTCAATATTTCAGATTTCTGAAATTTTGTTTGAAGAAGGCAAGTTGTCAGCTCAAGTGTAAAATGATCAAAGAGACAAGAACAGGGAAGAAAAAGGTAAAAATATAAAAATGAAAAAATTGTTTTATATTATTTCCTCAGCAATTTGGGGGAGTAATTTTTAATGTGTTGAGGTTACATACTAACTCTTCAACACAATCTAAACTAACCCTTTAATTAAGGCATTGAATAAGGAAATGTACTGAAGGTAACTTTGGTAAGTTCTCAAATGACTAACTCATAACAGCAACCTGACTGCTAATGCCAGTAACATAATAGAAATGTTTTATTTCCCTTTTCCTATTTGTTTCTATTGTCGCACTGTGGATTTTCCCTGATGCAAACAAGATCACACTTAGATTCTGGCCTGAGCTTGTACATTAATATATGACAATTAAAACCCATGGTCTTCTATTTGTGCTTAGATAAAATGCTGTTGTGTGTTTGGAGTAAGAGCACTAAAGCAAGACCTCCTGACACCTTGGTGCCAAAAATCCTGAAATCTGCTGGCGTAACACCAGTTCAAGTGCAGAACTGCTGGCAGTGCCCCGGCTGCTGTGGCGTGAGGGCACGCTCCTGTCACAGGTCTCAGCGGGACCTCTGGAAGGGGCTGGGGAGGCAGAGCCAAGTCTTAAGCGACTGCTACAGCCAGAAGACGGTCGACAAATTTTCCTTCACGTGGAATGTCCCCTATACCATGCATCCAATATTAAGCAACAGCCTGCAGCATCCTTGAGAAGACTGTAATTGCCCACACCTGTTGAAGACCACGAGTGCTGTGGCTTAACCTGGCAGGCAGGGCAGCACCACACAGTTGCTCGCTCACTCACCCCCACAGGGATGGGGGAGAGAATTGAAAAAGGTAAAACTGCGAGAACTCATGGGTTGAGATAAGGACAGTATAATAATAAATAAATAAATAAATAAATAAATTTTTTAAGTGATGCACAACTCAGTTGCTCACCACCAGCTGACCAA
>VXAA01002568.1:1040055-1063783 GCA_013399115.1 Anseranas semipalmata
ATCATTGAGTCCAACTCCTGGCTCCACACAGGACCACCCAAAAATCAAACCATATGTCTGAGAGCATAGTCCAAATGCTTCTTGAACTCCACCAGGCTCGGTGCTGTGACCACTGCCCTGGGGAGCCTGTTCCAGTGCTGACCACCCTCTCGGTGAAGAACCTTTTCCTAACACCCAGCCTGACCTCCCCTGTCACAGCTCCATGCCGTTCCCTCGGGTCCTGTCACTGTCACCAGAGAGCAGAGATCAGCGCCTGCCCCTCTGCTCCCCTCGTGAGGAAGCTGCAGGCCGCCATGAGGCCTCCCCTCAGCCTCCTCTTCTCTGGGCTGAACAAACCAAGAGACTTCAGCTGCTCCTAATGTGTCTTGTCCTCTAGACCCTTCACCATCTTTGCAGCCCTCCTTTGCACACCCTCTAATAGTTTTATGTCCTTTCTGTACTGTGGCACCCAAAACTGCACACAGTACTCGAGGTGAGGCCGCACCAGCGCAGAGCAGAGCGGGACAATCACTTCCCTCAACCAGCTAGCAGTGCCGTGCTTGATGCACCCCAGGGTACGGCTGGCCTTCCTGGCTGCCAGGGCACACTGCTGGCTCATATGCAACTTGCCATCCATCAAAACCTTCAGATCCCTTCCCGGTGGGCTGCTCTACAGCCTCCTATCTCCCAGTATCCACAAGGATCAAAATGACCAAAAAGGACAAACGCCTGGTGGCCGTAGTTGACCAATCCTGAGACTGGTTGCAGGACACAGAAATCTACATTCAGAACCAATCTATCCACCTGATTTAGCTTCCCCAGGATGACTTGAGTAAGCCACAGTACCCACGGTCATGGATCAAGTACTCTCGAATCTGCCAGAGACTTCAATAGATGTATCTTCAAAATTTGAACCCATTTGAACCATTTGAAATGCCTACGCATTACCAGGAATGAAATGTGCTCATGATAAAGAGAAATTTTGTAAGTTATTAAATTTGATATCTACCAAAGGGTTTTAAAGGTCACATCCACAGAAGATAACCTGAAGGAGTAGCCAGACTGCTAAAGCACCTTTCCACATTTCATCTGTACTTTGCTTTATTTTAGGCTGTTCCATTCTGGCACATACCCTAGGCTGAAGTAACACTGTAACTTTGCAAGGAAAGGGTTGTGTAATTTTTTTCTTTCTTTCTTTTTGCAATACATGTAATCTACACACTGGACAGCTCATTGGAGCTTAACAGAGACAGAATTAGGTTTGCCATTGTATATTAAGCAATGAAGCACACAGGTAAAACCTCTTCATACTCACTTCTGCGGTTTCCTGAAAGGTCTCACACCCTTTCAGATTCCAAACTTGGCACATGTAAGTTTAGCTCCATGCTATGAATTGTAGAAATACAACTCTCGCTTTAGGAGGCACCAGGAATTCCCAGTCATAGCAATGGGTGTAAAATAGAGGACATATTAATGCCTGAACAGATGCCAAGATTCCACACAGAACTTTCTATTGAATGGCACTGTTTTAAGGAAGTCAGAATTGATAAAAATTGGGCACAATTTGAAGCAAGCCAGTAAGTAACAATGCATCAATCAGATCCTATAATCTTCAATTCCATAGGTATTTTGGAAGGTACTTAGACATAGGTGGGGTCCAGACTAAGGAAACTTGTATTATGCCTAACATTTTCCAGCAATATCTTAACATGTAGGTGAGAATTCTGTCACACTAAGGTGACCTCCAGAGATGAATGTTGAAAAGAATGGCTCTCAGAAGATGTTAATGTATATAGTGTCCTTCATGAACATCAAAAGAAATTTTATATTGTAAACAGCCTACATTAGGAGCAAGTTTAGAAAGTAAGCAAACACAAGTGTGGGGTGCAACCTGCTGCCAAATAATCAGTGGTTACAGAGATGCCACTACTGAAACACGTCCAAAAAGAGTAAGCTTTTGAAAAGCCAGGTAAGCTAATAAAAATTGGTGTTTGAGCTGCTCAAAAAGTTTAATGGAACTGTTTTCTATTGTAATATTCTTTAACATGTTATGGAAGCATTTCACTCTGATTTCATGAAATACTTTACTTGTATTTTGATTTTTACATGCACACATATCCTATGACATGATGAAACAGTCAAAACAGGGATTGAAATTAATCCCTTAAATCCCTGTTAAATAGGGTAGAATCTGTTTCATTTTTTTTCAAATGGAAATGTTTATTTGGAATTTGCATCTCCAACATTGTTAAGAAAAACTCCTGTGCATAAGTAAAAGTGTCTGAAAGTTTGTATTCTCACAACAAAATTCAATTTTGACACCCAACATTTGCATTCCATGTGCAGCATTTCTCTCCCAAATATGTTTTAATTTAAACAAAATGTATATTCATAGGCATGAATTTAAATCAAAACAGGCAGACTCAGAAATATGCTGAATATTACTAAAAGATATAGCTCACTGCACTTAGTTTTTTCACCATCAACCATAGAAAGCTTTATTCCACGCCTGATCACACTTTCAGTTACAAAACGTGGTGAAAATAACAGTTAACACGCAAGATCTGCCATATTTCTACTTGCCTCTATTTTCAAACTGCGTTTTCCAGAATGAGGGATACAATAAACCTCTCGCATTTTTTAAGATAATGAATATATCTAATGGTAGCAAATAAAAGGTTTTTATTATTTTAAATTTTATTTCACACGTATTTTACTCTTCCCAAGTCACCATTGTTAGTGCAACAATCCAGCACAGTGCTAGTTGCTGAGGTATATGTGGTTAAACTAATTTCCCATTCAACCGAAACTGCAATGTTTTCCCACTTTTTGTTTTTTTAAACGTACTGAAAGCAGTATATTCACCATTACAGATTTTTTTTTTAAAAGAATTCCATTCCAAAGTAAAGAGTGGTTTTGTAATAGTAACAGGCTGTAGAAAGCAACAGCCTTATCTTTTATCCCCCATAGAACTCCTGCTGTACTTTTTTTCTTAAAATATATTTTGTGCAAAATTAAGTTCTATGTAGGTCTGTACCATAATTTGGAAAAAATTGTGTATAAAATGTACTTAATTTTAAAAAACAATCCCAACATCAGACAACAGAGAAAGAAGAAACAGGTCATATGCAGCCGAAGTTTTCACATGAGAAACTAAAGATAGTATGTTCTTAAAGCTCCAGTAATACATTCTTTCAAAAACCAGAATGCACTTTGGTCATTATTAAACATTAGTACAGAGGCAAATAAAATACAAAATGCTTGTTTGTGTTGCTTTATATATAAAAATACTTTTATACCACAGAAGTTTAAGATACATTACTTCAGATCTTTAAAGGTTCTGAAGATCATCAAATATAGTGTAATGTCCACACTCTCGTAATATTATTACTGCCATTTTTCAATATGAAGCCATTATTTTAGAAACATAAATTGTAAGAATACTTGCATCTGGTGATATTAATTCTCCTAATATAATTTATAAGTGGAAATTTTGTTCCAAGTAACTTAGTTCTACAGGGGTGACCATTTATTTTTGTCACAATGAAAAAACACAAGTCAGTATGAGTGGTCCATGTGTGGGGCAGGGACAGAAGGCAGGGAGAGGTGGGAAACCGAAGGCTCAAGCTCACTGGGAAAGTGCTAGGATGAGCCCATCCTGGGGAGGAACGGGGGGGAAAGGAAGTTATCTGAAGACACGATTATGAGAATATGTGGCTTCATTAGTTCTGCTGCCCACCAGAAGAACTCGTTTTCCATGTTTAACTGTTCTTAAACTTCAATGTGGTATGAATGGCATATACTATAGTGTACAACAGGAGAGCATCTATCTTACACTCAGTTATTCATAGCATTCCTTTCACCAGTAAGTCTTTTGCCTTTTTAAATATTCAGCTTCAACATATAATATATACTGCTCCATAGTTCACCATAATATATTCCAATTAATATACATTTATATGTATAATATAATAAAGTTTCTCATTAAAAGTAACAATAAAAAGTGCAGATATTGAGCATGCACAGTCAGAGCTGCGCAGAACAGCCCAGTATTTCAAATAAATACAATATTTAATTTTTATCAAAATATCATACAGCATGGTAACCATTTACAATTATTGCTCTAATAAAAGTGTTAACAAAGAGCACTTGTTGACCTGTTATATAATACCTTATTAATATCCCAGGATATTTAAACTGCAGCCTACATCAGTTTAGATCCTGGAATTACTCAAAATATTAAAAATTCCACTTGCTTCTAATACTAATATAAAATATTTCTGCTACCTGTCATACTGTATTGTCAGTACTTATCTTTTATGACTTCTCTATTGCAACCAAACATCTAGTGATGTTCTGTTGTCCTCATAAATGATTGGTGCAAATGAAATATTCTAAGCCATTTTACCACACTTAATTAAAAATCAAATGACTTCCATATAATGCCACTGCAACTAAAAATGTTCAACATTGGCCTCAGCTTTAACAGCAAATACAGTAATTTCGTGTATTCAATTGCTAGGATTTCAAGTTGTCAGACACTCGGTTTTTGACCCTTCCCAAATCTGATCTTTCCCAAAACTAAACAAGTATGTTTGAAAATAAAATATGTCAACTAAAATGAAAATAAAACAGTGAGAAGATGAAATAAATACAAAGATTGCACAAGACAGTCAGATGTAAACACTTCAGTTTTCCAAACAACACCCTTGAAGAGGTTGTAGCTTCTGAAATACAGACTCGGTGGCTGCTTTGAGGCAGTTTTGTCAATCAGTGAGCTTTTCTATAACACTGTGTTATCTCATCTTCTTTACATATTGTCAAGATTTGATCTTCCAGAGCTGAAAAAGTTAAAGCAGTAAATCAACATTATTTCCCATCTCAGTTTTCTGTTTACCAAAGCTGCAATACCACATCTTTTTCTTACTGCATTTACTGCATATTCAGTAATACAAAAGATACATTTTACATTCATTTACTTGTAATAGAAAAAAAATGGGTAGATGTAAGCAAACTCAATGGCTATTTAAGGGCTTTATACTACAAGCTTGCACTAAGGTGTCCCATAACCTGAATCTTGGAATAGTTTCCAGAGTTTGTAGAGTTCAGAGGGGTTCAGAAAGTAGGACCTAATAAGATAAGCCATGATAAAATAACACTATGTAAAGTTAGACACAGTAATTGTATCTACTGTAATACTTTATTGCAGTGCAAGACAAAAGGATAGCTTGCATACTTTTGCATCCAAAGATGCAAAGTCAATGGTGAGGAAGTCAAGAGAGAAATCAGATCTGGAATACAAGGAGAAGTTAAATAAGGTCTTGTACTTGTGTGTATAAATGTTTCTGTATTTATATCTATGAATTCTTAGTAATTGTGTCCTAAATAAAGTTAGTATGGCACAAAAATGCATAAAATTTTTAAAGGGCTGCTCTGACAAATACATCACTATTCTTCTGATATAGCTTAAATTTCACAAGCACTTTCAAACAATAAATCTGCTAGTTAACACTGATAAGAATTCACTAGTTTACAATATACAATTCAACTACCATAACAGTCTGAATACCATGGTAAAAAAAAAAAAAAAAAGAAAGAAAAAAAGGATGCTTAGGTAGTAGTTACCTTCAGATTAAATCCAAGTAAGTCGCTGATGACACCAGAAACAGCAGACAGGATGACAACTTGGGTGATATTGTAAAGCAGTGGATTCATTGTAAGCCCATATAACCTAAAGGGACTGTCCAATTCCTAGTAATGTGAAACAATGACATCATTAAAAAGCAGAAATGATTGAAACATCAATGTTTTGTTTGTTTAAGTATCAGGAGGAGCATTTCTCCATTAAAAACTACTTGCTTGCCATAAGTTGCTTTAAAACATTAAAATAAACTGAACTCTAAGAAAATAGTCATAATGTTTCAGGCATCTAAATAACCCTTCCAAAAATCGGAGACTACCTATCTAGAGCATCTATCAATTTGGAAAGCTCTCTCCAGTGAATTATAAGTTATTTACTGTTAATTTTCATGCAATAACATATAACTAGATCTAATTGATTTTATTTGTTCAAAAAACAACCTAAAATAACTAAAAAGTTTTATAACTAAAAAAAAAAGTTTTTCAAGTGTTAAATTTCTCACTCTTATTTGGCATTCAGGTAACCTTTAAGTAAGTTTTGGATTAGGGAAATGTTTAGTCTGAAGGAGAATGAGATAGTTATGGAGCAAGAATTAAGCTCCAAGACAACTGAAAGAACAAAACAGCTTTCTTCCCCAATCTATGACAAAACTGTGAGTTTGAAAGAACAGAAGAACTTAGAAAAGGCAATTTAGGATCAAAATGTGTCTTCCTGAGAACCTCAACCACTGTGTTGTGCATAAGAATAACAATAACAATAGAAACAAAAGTGTAATATAAGCCCTAAGCATGTCCATGTTCTAGCTCCAGGTAAGTGAAAGTAAGGTGATCTTTCTTCAGCAGAATTCCAGAAGTGGGAATTAAAAAAATACATTTTCTCTCACCATAAAGGAATAATTCCTACCCACCAAAGATAGTTAAGCTGGCAACCAGGATAATATTCTATAAGCAAAAACTTTTCCACTGATCAGTGAAATTCTATGCAAACATCCAAAAAAGCACAGCTGACATGAATTACATTAAACAAAACACATATCTTTAATTCGTATATAAATGGACCTATGTAACAATTTCTGTAAGTAAAGAAGACATCAAGCATAATCAAGCTTTAGTTTGAAATGCTAACCACTATCAGTTTTTAAGAGGAATTATTTTTGTGGAAGAATACAAATCATCTAGTAGCTTATTACTAGAAACAGATACCGAGTCTCAAAAAAAATTGCTTCATTTCCTGAGGGTTCATCATCCTGTCCACCCTAAAGTACCTTCTCTCACTCTACTCATATACTGTTAAAGAATAAAATTTATTGTATGCAATAATTATTTGTAATCCACAATGATAGCAACATAACAGACTGAGGTGGTATAAACAAGTAGCGTGACTGTGACAGAATTACAGAGCAGATTTAAACCAAAGTATACTGTACTGTCTGCACAAGTAACACAAGTGACTCATATCTGTTCTCCTTCTTATATACAACACAGTAATACTGCTTTAATTCTTACCTTCAGTAACTTAGTAGCAAGTTTCAAAACGTTGTTCACTAGTGTCAGTTCCTCCTTCTTATTAGGCTTTTTCTCCATTTTCAAGTACAAGTTTATCTGATTTAAACAAAATATGAGTATCACCACTTATTCAGAATTTACAGGAACTTATTTGGAAACGTTTAATAATAAAACGAAGTGATTACTCACTTATATGATAGAACAGCAATGGCATTTATGCAAGCAAGGATTTTTCTTTGGTTTCTTTTTAATTTTTAAGAACAAATATTGGCTGAGTACTGTAGGAAAATACAATGTTGTATGATACAACATCTGATGCTATTACAGAAACAATCTTAAAGTTTAACGTCATCTGCAAATCAGGCAAGAAAAAGCACCACCATATAATGTCTGCATATTTTTCCTTCTTTGATAATTGTTTGAGGTTTGTTGAGTCATTTCCAGAAATTATTATACTACTATGTGGACGTTATAGGCTTAACATCCCCAAAAATCATTGAACTGACTGAAAGAATAAAACATAATTCTGCTAAAGTATAATTTCTTTTAAAAGATTTTAGTATCATTGTTCGTGAACACCTTCAGAGCAGAAAGTCTTCCCAGTGCCTTGAAAAATATGAAAAATTATTGAATTAAACTCATTATTGCTGTAGAAGAACAGTATATTGATCATTTCAATGCTTCTATGATCCAGACTTCTTTAGATCATCGCTTCTGAGAAAGTTTAGTTAAGAATACAAATTAGCTGTTTTTCGGCAATTCCGAAAATATCAGCTTTCATTCTTGATCGGCCTATCTGAAATCCTAGACCAGGCAAAGTTAGGTTTGTTTGGTTTTTTTTATTGCATAAGAAAAGCAAACAAAAGGAAAAGTATCTTGATAAACAGTCAACCATTTATTTTACGATGATGATCCTAAAAAATATATAAAAAAATTTAGCAATATGTTCAAGTAGTCCTTCAGATGACAGACTCTAACCAAGCTACAGCAGCAAAGCTGCCAAAAGGAAGTGTTGCTATAGGGTTCTTGTTGTAAGGTGGTTATTGAAATAAGGACACAGTCATGTAAACAAGAGTAACTGATTATTATCATCTCTCTCTGAAAAAGTCACTGAAAGTTGCTTATACAATTAAGTTAAAATCAAAAAGCATTCCTAATATATTCCAAAGCAAATTAAGCTCCCAAACTATCAATTTCATTTCAGAGTAAATTATGCTTTTAGAGGCAAAGTGTTTCCAGACCTCAAATAAAAAAATACTGATTTCAGCAATTCACATTTTTAAAAACAGGAATAAACTAAGAATAATGCCTATCTTTAGCAATTCTGGGAAAAAAATGGTAGGTAACAACTTTAGGAAGGTTCAAATCTGTTTTAACAGTTACTATGATTTCATTAATTTACCAAAAGAAATCAATGTTCAATAATATCCTTTGAAACATGAGGGGAGTTTGAATGTATATATCCACAGCCATCTACCATACCTGTTCTGAAACTGGCAAGAAGACAACCTGGATTAGAACATACTTTGTATTTTTCTCAACAAGGAATTCCACAGACACACTTAATTTACAAGACCAATTAAAAACACTTTCAGAAGGACTTGAAAAAATTACAGACAAACAGCATACAGTCAAAAATGCCTTGATCAAAAATGATGGATCTTTTAGTTTCCCATCATGACTCTCAATTATTAAATTCAAAAGCTGAATATAAAGCATAGAGAAGTGCTTGGAACTTTGCTGATGAAAAGTAGAATTTGCAATTTCATCTTATCTATTTGAATCTGGGGAGAGGGGCTTCTTTGTTCATTTGTGTTTTTATTATTTTTGTTTTAAAGCTTCATTCTCCTTTTACAGTAAGTCTAATACCACTGTTGTCTGATTTTCAAAGGTATCAGTTCAGATACTTCTTTAGATAATCATGTGAGTGCAAGCCAATAGTTTGGGCTCGGTCTGTCATGAAAAGCCAAAACACCAAACTTTTATGCATATAATTCATGAACAAAGTAAATATGGTATGGCATCCAACTAATATGTGTAACAACTCCAAAATGAGTTCTATCTAGGGTGACATACATCCTTTTTATTTTCTCAGAAACAATTGTGAATTGTATTTTGTTTTTCATTTAATAAAACACTCTCTCAGGCCTTTTTGAAGGAAATTAATTATAACAGGATACGCTGGATTCAATACAAAGTTAAGCGTCTGATGATGTAACACTTCCTGAATTTTTATTTATTTATTTATAGTTCTGGGGACATAGAGAGACGGCTTATTTCAACTTAACTGGCTTAAAATGTTCAAGGGCTGATTCTCATGAAGAGAAACCAACAAAAGCAAAATAAAAGCTGGACTTTTTCTGTCTCTCTCTTGCCTTGCTCTTTGCACTTTTTTTTTTTTTTTCCAGTACCTGTCCCCAACATTTCCTTCCATTTTCATTCCAGAAACAGGACAAAAAATTCACTGGGACATTAGGCTATTTGTACTCTGTGGATCATCAGACCAATGCAAAGATCTCTCAGGACCTGTGGCTATTGAACTAGAGGATTACACCAAACTCCGTATCACACCTAGTGGGTTTGACTCCAGTCTTCCCTTTGCAGGTCTGTTCACATGCATGTACATGTACTCCTAGATTAAGAATCTACTCTTTTTGAGTGTAACTGAACTGAGGTACTTTTCGAGAATAATTTAAACTAAAATTTTAAAATGAAATCCCAGAAATACTAAGTAGTGCTAGCATACCACATTACTTCCATTAGAAAAACTGTACAATTGTGACAGTCATCAGCTTGGAGTTCATTTAGTAACAAAAATACTGTGTTTTGCTATTTAGTGCCAAGCATCAAGAGATTTAAATAAATGGTTTGTGTATTTATTAAAGGTTATGTTTAAAATTCTAACGAAGGATAAGGCTGCAATTGTAGGAAAACTACTTTACCTTGCAAGCTTATAGTTAAAGCCCATATGCAAGATATTTATGCTGAGCACTGCTTAAAACCAACTTCCTGTAATTGTCATTATGAAAAACAACATTTCTTGTTCCTTCCCTACCATATCTTGGATGTCTTCCTCTGGCATTCCAACCCCAAACTCAGGAGATTACGAGAGCAGGAAAATTCTGCAGCGCAAAAAGTTACATCACGTGTAATTTAGATGCTTCATATATATGAGACTTATTGTTTAAAGACTTTTTTTAAAAAAAGTATTTTTTAAAAAAAAGCATTGGAAATTAGTTCAAGTTGGGGAATAAAATCTTCCACAAAGACTCCCAAAGTCAGACTGTGAAGCTTATGACAGACGACATAAATGACTGCTTATATATTTTGCTCAATGAAAATTCACTGTGTCTTTACTAAAGCTAAATAGGCATTCTGTCTGCCTAAATAGTCACTGCCTAGCTTCATCATCTTGTCCTGAATGCTGTATTTTGCACCAGTGTGAAACCTCTCACAGAAGAAAGAGATTGCTTCCTACCTGACAGTAACTGAACATGTTTAGCCTGGAAATCTATCAGCAGTACCAGACAGAGCAGAGAGGGAGTTTGCGGTACAAATGCTGAATAGAACATTCCTGAGGAGAAAAGTAAGTAGATCCAAAGCCAAGCTTAACAGATGACTGAAAGGAGAAATTTCCATGGAGCCTAGAGGACACTGTGTGTAATCCTTGTAACCTAGCAGTCAAAATTATTGGACTGCAGAGTGACCCACTCTGCAGAAAGTTTGTTTTCAAATCTTTCACTTTCATCCAATAATTTGAGAGCTCAGGCTTCTCTTCTTTGTTTAAAGACTACATTTTTGTTTGTGTTCTGTTACATCTTCATCCATATCGATTGACACATACTGATATGTCTAAGCATGCTTGCTTAAAAAGAAAATGTCTTTTGGCCATCTCAATGTTTCAAACAACTTTTAAACAAAGACACACACTTCCTACAGAAACCGAACTTCAGGTTGTAAGGATCTTGAATAACTTGTTTCACTATACCACAGTTAACTCTCCAAACTATTTTAATGCACCTAAAATGCATACATAAGACCTACTAGATGAATGTTTGTTTAGATACAAAAATGTACATCTACACAAATTCTCACCTGCTCAGTAAGTAATATTGAGGTATTGCTGTATTTTTTACTGGTTTCAGATCCAAGGGTAACAAATCTTAACAGAAAAAGTGTTAGTGAAATGCACCAAATTACTAGTTCCCAATTGTAGTGACAATCAAGGAAGATCTCATGCATGTGAAGCAGCTGAAAGCAAAAGGGAAAAATTAAAATTGAGTTCAGATTAATATTTATGTTGCAACATAAGAAAAGAATTATATATCTCCCCAACTCCAAGAAAAAAAATCCCAGTAATAAGTATATGGGCTGTTTTCAGGCGTAAAAGATTTTTGAATCATAATTTAAAATCAAAATTCTGTTAAAGATATCAGGTCTGAGAAAAGTCTGAATCAGAAAGTGAAATAAAAGACTCAATCAGAATTTAAACGTCTTCTTTCTTCATATTCCTAAAACAATAGAAAAAAATATTACGTTCTAAGACAATTTAAAACACAAGTTTGAACTTGCAAAGACACCACATGGAATGAAAAACAAAATATACCTTCAAATTTACTGAATTACATAGAAAAAATAATTCAAGTAGTGTTATTGCTAAATTATATTCTTATTAAAATATTTATAGTTTGCTGCCAGGAAACCACATTAGCATTAACTAGGGAAGGAAGTGGAAAAAATACAACTAGAATTCATTCAGAAGCTTTCCTGTATGCCGAAACAGAAGTTCAAGCAAAAAAACTTAACTAGTAAAAATCTTATTTAAGCTTACTAGTAAAAATCTTATTTAAGCTTAGCTTTGCTTACTAAAAAATATTCCACTAGAGGGCAGGCTAATACAGCCAACAAATTCATCAACCAAGGGCAATCTCAAATTACATTTTTTTATATCTTTGCAAAGTACGTTTTGATGTAATATGCTAGAAAAAAAAAAATCCACGATGGACAATCAAAGAGGACACAGATTAAAAATAATAATGATAATAATACCATGCCAATAATTACACTGCAAGTTTCTTTAGCTATTACAGAGCGGCTGAGGGATAATATCCTAAAGTAAATAAAATGAACAATATAAATGGAGCTTAATCTTCTGAAAAGCTCTAACAGCTGTTACTGATTTTTCACTATGGTCTTTTACCTTAATAGGAATCATCACACAAAAGGCTGTCTATTATTTTAAAAACTATTTAAGTTTAATACACTATTTAAGTGTATTTCCTTACCTGTGCACAACAGATAAATACAACTGAGATAGTCAGTAGGAAGGCTGATGAAACTATTACATCGACTGAGCGTTGAGGACCTCGACGCTGAAAATAAAGGAGATGCATATATGAGTGAAAATGGACCTAACCAGCACTGATATTTAGAGCATCCAGTTAGATTCACACCTTGAATATAGTTTCCTCATAGCTTGCAGTTTGGTAATTTAAGTTCAACAGACCTATTAGAACATAAAATATAACTACATCTGAATATCCCAAAAGGCATACAAGATTAATTCAGATGCACACATTTAAAGATAATTATGAAAAAAGAATATATTCACCACTTGTTCAGTCAGGTCTTTCGCGATGTGAAGTAGCATATTCTATACAGCACTGGGCTTTAACTGCCAGTATCAAACCAGTGCTAACAAAAGATTTTGGACACCAGATCACAATGGAATATCGAGGTATGATTTCACATAGCTACTTGTTTTCATTACTTGCCTCTTTTTGACACACAAAAAATCATGGCTGTAAATCACCATCCCATCATTTCCTTTCAATACTTAAAGGGGTCTTATAAAAAGGATGGAGAGGGACTCTTTACTCGCATAGATAATCACAGAATCACAGAATCACAGAATTGTTCAGGTTGGAAGAGACCTCCAAGATCACCTAGTCCAACCTCTGACCTAACGGTTTTAAACTATAAGAGGATAGATTTACATTAGATGTTAGGAAGAAATTCTTCACTGTGAGGGTGGTGAGGCACTGGAACAGGTTGCCCAGAGAAGCTGTGGATGCCCCATCCCTGGAGGGGTTCAAGGCCAGGCTGGATGGGGCCCTGGCCAACCTGATCTAGTGGGTGGCATCCCTGCCTATGGCAGGGGTTTGGAACCAGATGATCTTTAAGGTCCCTTCCAACCCAAGCCATTCTATGATTCTATGATGATGGTAGGAGTAATAATATAATTCTCTCACATGTGACAATTCCTAGAGAGCAAGAAGGAAAACTTGAGAACAAATGCGCTGTTGAAAGATGCAACCTCAATGTTTCAGTAGTTTTTTTTATTGCTTACTGGTATAATAAAATGTTTCCACCCACTGAGCTTTTCCTGCATTTTTTTTTAATTAAAGAATTAAGCATCCTGTATTGCATTGAAACATATACAAGTTACAATATACATTTATTTCTCAACTTTGTTCTCCAGATATGCTACCAATTACATAAACTTGAGAACAATGGAAGGTGTATATATGTAAGGTGTATATATGTAAGGTATAATCTTAGAACCTGGAGAAAGAGATAAAAAGTTTAACTACTGAAAAAATCAAAGTGCAAGCTGGTACTGCAGGCATGCATGCACTTCTTATATACAGAGTGTTTTGCTCATGTGAAACTTGAGATGTGTATATACCCCAGCTCACATCTTCACAGGTGGACACACAGGTAATATACAACCATAATTTGGACAAATGCTATGCCAGTATCTTCCAGCTGCACCATTGCAAGAAGGCAGCCCTGTTCCATAGCTGCTTGTCTCCATTCTTTTACTTATGTTAGCACAGGCATCATGGAGCTGCCCAGCGAACCAAGTAAAGCAACAGATGGAGGTGAAAATTACTGTCCTTCACTGATTATTTTTCAGTTTAATCAGTTCCGTATGCATCTCCTTCGGACCACGGTCTGATGGGGTTTTTGTTTGCAACAACGGAATTATACAGATGTTTTTGGTGCCATAAGAAGAGGTGGAATACATAGGTGCAGTTGTAAGGAAAGAAGGCAAGACATGCTCCACAACAATGGCAGCATATGTATTTTTTTAAAGCATGAGAACAACATTCTATTGTCCAGGTGCTGTTATCCTTTTTCCCTCCCACCCAGCAACACAGTACAGACTACAAAGAAAAAGATACAGGTCTCTCCAGTGTAAAGTTTAAAGGACACATCTTTTTCACCGTCTACCCATACTCCCATAACACAACAGGTGTTCTAAACAAATCACCTCGATTCCCCTTAAAATAATGCATCTTTCAAATTCAAGAATCCAATTTACATTAAAATCTTTGCCTGCTTATATTTCCCGCCTTCCACACTCCCCAGTCTCCACACCACAACGTCTTTATGTTTTCATAATCGTTTACATCGTTCAGAAAACTATTGATAGTAGACTTCATCTAACCTTTCTTAACTGCTGTTGGAAAGAAGTATAGATGTAAGTAAGGTTATTGCCACCACTAAGAAGAGATTGTCAGTTGCTGTTCACCAAAAAAGTGGTTCTAGAGAAACCGAATGGCTTCATCTGTGTTTAGAAAACTTATTCCTCCTCTTCAAGATGAGCATCTTGAAAAATACCTAACTTGGAAGTCAAGCCTGTCAGTAATGGTAGAAAATAAAGGAGGGTTCTAGAAATTAGAGAAGCTTAGGCAAAAAGAAACTGAATCAAATTCATGTTGACACGAATCAAGAAATTTGCAGTTAACAGGTGAGATAATCTATCATATTGTAACTATTGTCTATGAGAACATACCACCTTTACCATATTGTCTATTTCTAGAAGAGGTTGCCTTATTTGCCTTACAACCCTACATAGTTCATTTTTCTTAAAAGATTCTCATTGATGGCATAGCACTTGACAAAAGACGTGAATAGAACTAGAGGACACCACTCTACAAACTATGAAATTGAGACATTTTAGTAGGTCTACCAATGCAAATTAAGTTCTGTAAGGTTGGTCATTTTTATGGTTTTGTAAAAGTCCTCAACAGGGGCAGTTCGAATCTCTGTACAAAAATGGTTATGCCTTTGCTCACTTTAATTAGTGAAGGTGTTTTGAGGATTGAATGAATCAATCCATGCAAGTAAGTAGTGAAAAGCCATTTAACATCTAAGATGAAGAACAGCCCACACAGAGAGATAAAATGTTTGGGGAAAATGCAGGATGGATTATTCAACTGACATAATTCTTGAACTCAGCTTTGGGTAAAATTTTGTAATGGAACCTGAGAGAGATTAGACAACTAAATAACGCTAACCCCTAAGCCTCTTCTAATAACGCAACATGAGAGATATTCATTATAGAGGACTCCCCAGAAAACTGAAAAGATGAGATGGCTGCAGAGCTTCAATTAGTTATTCTATCAATGTCATGATGGTTCAGATCCCACTTAAGGGCAGTTGCTGGAGTAGGGTGAACAATTTCACAAAAACATCTAACAATGTGGAGAATTTATAGATTCCCAATGCAGAAAAGGCAGCAAATGTCATCAGCAGTTGTCATGACATACCAGTTACCAGGAGAGTACATTTTAAAAACCAACTGGTGTAGAAAAATCTTAATAAGAAAAAATATTTAATAACATTTAAAAAAAAAAAAGACAATGAAATCAAGGGCTTAATGACTAAATGCCATGCTGTAGGCATTGAAGTTTAATTACAGAGAGAAATGGAATACAGAGAAATACAGAGAGAAAAATGGAAAAAATCTTGCAAACAAAAAGCCGAGATAGTACCATCTTTTTCACAAAGGATCATCAAAATGCTCTGGCTTGAAAAGAGCATTAGAGGGATATAAGTAGATGCTCAAATGATACGAGTTGAACAAACAGTAGAGAGATCAGAATGTCTTACAGATTCTACTTGGGCATAATTTCTAGCTTTGTGTGGTGTGCATGCACTCACAACACAAAATATGCATGCAAATTGTCTTGCTTCATAAGCTCCTTGTGTGTTAATGACACTAGCTGGTGGAGCTCTTACAGTAAGTTATTGACTGTATTATACCACAAGTGGTGATTTACCCACTATTCTTTTCTGCTAGCATTAGTTAACACAAGGCTCCTACTCTGAACACACTCATATTTTATACCAAGGTAAAAAACAGACATTTACTTGCTCACAATCTGGCTGCTTGCAGATGCAGCTGGCCACAAGTCACCAAAATGAATTGTACAGGGCACATGTGCACCAACAGGAATAAGTGCATATGGCGGAAAATTCAGACCAGAATACCAACTTTTCATCAAGAGCATATGGGATGTTTTACATAAAGCAGTAGCAAAAATATACATTATTTTACCTTTAGATAGGACCTGAGAGAAAGCCACATTTTTATATTCTGTACTTTCTTCAAACGGAAGTGAGGAACCTCTGATTTTCTTGCTCTTCTGGCAGATGTTAGATGACCAAAAAGTTTGGCAAAAAGTAGCCTCTGCAGAGAAGAAAAATATTAATTTAGCTGTTAATTCATTTTTGAGGGCACTAAAAAGACAACGGAGAAAAAGCTTCACTTAACATGTCAAAGGAATGTACAATGTATCAATGTAAAGTAAGACACGTTAATTATAGTGCAAAAATAAGAGAAGCATATCACTAAGAAGAGGGGATACACTAAAAATTTTTAAAAGTCGTCTTATTCTAATGAAAAACAAAATTTAGCCACACTTCCTTTCTTCAGATTTCAAACAGATCTACAATGCTATTAAAATTTGGGAGAGAATCAAACTAGCCAATTGCTTGCATTAAAGAGTGTTCATCCCATCAACTTTTTTCTAAGAGAAATGATAAGTAAAGCAGGTTAATGCTATTCTACTGTATTAAATCCCATATTTTGGCTATAATTTGAGAAAAGAAAGTATAATTTTTTCTTTTGCGGGCCAGTAAGAACTTACACTCTGCAGTTAGTAAGGGATATCAATACTCTCTCAAAAGTTTAATTGCAAAAAACAAGCAATTAGTTAAACAGGTGTATTACTTCAGATAGCAATGCTCTCAGTCTCTGGCCCTGGGACAGATCTGCTAGCAAAGCAGACAGGGCTCTCAGCTAGGGTGTGGACTGAACTGTTTTGAATTATACCGAAATGTTTTGAATGAAACACACTGGTGGAACAAACTAGAAATTTAGAGAGCTCTTATCAAAATTCCTTCTCCTTGAGGAAAACTGAGACAAACAGGGATATGACTAAGAACTGGCCAATGAGTTGAGCCAGAAATCTGAAATAAAAGATAAAAGGTTTTCCCTCAGAAATGCTCTTCTGGAAAAAAGGTTTAGCTACAAAGCTTGAAGGAAACTTCAGTCCTTTGCATCTGGATCATCTCCTAAACTGTAATCCCACTGAAGTATTTGTCATTATGGATCTATGAATATTCACACAATAAAGAACCTAAGTTTAAAATATCCACAGAATTACATAAAAAATAAAAATAAATAAAAAAAATCAAACATAGTACTTTGCTTTGTTTCAGATGAATCCTCTTGGTTTATTTTATGTACCTGTTTGTATGTTCTCTCTGCTACACACAGCAGGAAAAAGAAAATCCACACTAGAGACACACGGACCACAAAACTTATAACAACCATTGACAGAACCAGTATGTCTCCATTTGATCCAAATGCAGTAATACAAAGTTCAGTGGCAGAATGTGTAGCTAGCTGTTCCAAGTCTTTAGCTTGGGAAAGTCGAAATACAAATGGCATTAAGCCCAAGATCAAAGATATGACATTTCCAAAAATCTGATAACCAATTCCTGGTATATAGCTGTTCACCTAAAAAAAAAAAAAAAAAGAAAGAAAACAAGGTATATTTTTCAGTTTGGAATTAATCTTGTCCTTATCAATGTTACTGTTTTATTATCACAAATAGTACTTTATAACCTGACACATTATATGAAAACTTCAACCAAGCATCTTCACAACTTACTATTAAGAAAAAGGAAGTCCTCAAAGAGCATTTAATACACAGCAATCAGATATGACAATTAAAAAACACCAGCAACAAAACACTGCAGTTCAAACAGTTTAGTGTATATTCTTGTATTAAAAATTCATTCAACACTGAATTAGCAAAGTGCACCAGACTGTGTTGCTTACATCCTGCATATTACTCCTGTTTGTGTTTTGCTTTTAGCTTGTATGTTTTTTAAAGGAATCAAAGTGTTCACACTGCATGTAGGATTGAAATTCTGTTGTGCTAGCTATGGCTTTATTAAGGTTTACCTCTTCTGTGATAGCATCCAAAACTGTATTGTTTCTGAGTCAGGTACAGAGATCTGAACCAAGTCAATGAATACAGTGCTTCTAACAGGTTGGAGATGGTAAGTATCAGCTTGTCAGAATAACTAATTGTTGTCTTAAACTATGCTAAGATTTTATGTTCAACCCTACAAAATATCTAAATTGTCTATACTGAAAGAGTACAACATCAATTAATTGCTTTTCCATCTGCTTCCTGAAGAAGAGTACTAGGAAAGGCAGAAGTGAGGAATCATGAGACATTCCATTTTCTCTTCTAATCTTAACTTTAGCATCCAAATACTCAGATCTGCATAGTCCTAACCCAACATATTAGTTGTTCGTAAGAATCTAGGAGATAAATAATATTCATGGTATATACCACTTTGGAACACTAAAACAGGTTGGCTATGTTACTAAGCACTTAACAATGCAAAAGTATTTTATTGTCTCAGCACTCAAGATTTGGTAGCTCTTGTAACTCAGTAACAAGTAAATCGGTGATGTAAGCCATGTGGCAATAATGCCAATAACAGATACTTTTATAAAAAAACATAATGAACTTATTTTTGGTTGTGCTTAGACTTCTAAATGTAAGATTTGCATAAAGTAAAAAGAATACTCACCCTGTTCATTATCATACCACTGATTTCAAGCACAGACATATCTGCTTTCTTGCAGTCATTACCCTCCCATACAATTGCACTTATTTTTTCTAGTCCTGGATTCAAACTATGGATCCAAGGCAAGTGACTCTGGAAAAGACAAGAAAAATATTTCATCAGCGATATCAACCTATTGTTACATCAATTTGTCTTTGCCAGCAATATGCTGACAAAAAAGCCTTTAGGCTGACACAAATATTGTTATATAGCATTCACTTCTGCTACGTTACTGTATGTTAAACACATTCCTCAAAATCATCCACTTCTTTTTCAAGAAATATGCGAGTATGGAGATCTCTCCTTCCTCATACTTTATTTTCTAATAGTGTAGAGTTAGTGTGGTTGAGGATTAATTGGCTACTGTTTTTTTTTGCTCAAGCATATCAAAGAAGAGGGAAGTATGAAAACAAAGATCCTACCAAGAAGTCATCTTTAATTTTGCCACCCATTTAATGGAATCTTTTATTTTTCTGATTTTTTTTCCCCCTAACAGTATGAAAAGCACTATTCTTGGTTTGAGCCTAGGGTCAACATTCTTTTTTTTTTTTTTTCAATGATATTTGCATACTTCATAATCCTTATTATGAATAAAGGCCCCGTGTGCTAATCACATCTGGCAAGATTCAGAGCGGTAGGATTCTGATCAATACATGCTGTCCCCAACAGCCAAGTAATCCCAGTCTAACATACTGAATGCACTTACAGCTGCGTATTTATTTACTCTAAATTTAGAGGAACCAAACGAGAACTGAAAGATCTGGAAAATGTTGAGGCAACAAGTGTTACAAGTGATTAAAACTGCTCTCAGCCCTGCCTAGTCAGCTAGCACTGTGTGCACCAAAGTAATAGAAGGCCTGAAGTGGGGGGTGCGGGCACATTTTTAACAGTTTAATTTGTCATTGATTAAAAGTGAAGTTTTGTTTTTTATTTCTGTAACTTATTTTATCAGTATTTATCTGAAATTTTTCTATACCACTGAATACTCAGTTGTCTCTTTTTTTTCCATTAGAGGTAAAAAAGAGTAAGTGTAGTTAAAACAATGCAAACATTAGTCACAGAAGGACCTTTTTAACCACAGATTTCCAATATCTCCCTCTAGAGGGAGTACCAACACCATGAGCTGAAACTCAAAAATTCACAATCTACATTGAAATAAACCAACTGCAGAAAAACGAAGTCAATTCATGTACCGCAATTCAACTCTTTATGGTAAGGACTTCCATTTTAGTGTTTATATGGAATACAAGCAAAAAGAACTAAAATAAATTTAAAAAGCAAAGAGTGCATGAAATCCAAATTGCTATCTCTGTTGGGTTTTTGGTGTTTTGTGGTAGTTTTTTGTTGTTGTTGTTTGTTTTTCTGGTTTGGTTTTCTTGGGGGCAGGGGGAAGGGAGGAGGAGGTTGGTTACAAATATATCATTTTCAGTTCCAATTATGAGTGAAAAGCCTGTCTTTTGAGATTCTTTTTCTTAGCTAGCTTTAACACCATCTCTTGCATAACATTCCTTAGCACTGATGTATGCACTAGCAACACATATTGCATGTTTGACCAGAGAAATACTTCACATTCTCCCCAACCCTTTACTTAAATGGTTCAAATTAACAAGCAGCATGCAATTTAGAGATAAACCTAGTGCTACAAACATAACTTGCACTGTCTGACATCCAAATGGTTTTTATCAAATTAAGGCTAATACTTGATTGTAAATTAAGAATTGACCATGGTCTCTGTCCAATATTAGCTGAAGACAGGCTGCAACTGAACTGTTGTCCAACAAACACTAAAATTTTCAGAAATGACTGCCTATATGTTGCTGCAGAATAACATTACAAAAGAGAAATAAAATGATTAGTTTTAAGGTAAAAATAAAATGAAAAATATTTTATCTAAATAGAATTTATATATATATACACATGTAACTTCATATGCATATACATATATTTAACAGAAAGATAACATGTAATATCTAATGCTTGGTTATATATATGTTTTAATATGTATGTTTCTTCCTGTTTCTTGATTTCCCTCATATATATATGACATATGCTATATATATATATATATATATATATATATATATATATATATATATATATATATATATATATATATATATATATATATATATATATATATATATATATATATGTATATATGTATATAAAATGCTTGATATGTGCTCACAAAAAAGTAATTCCACCTGAGACAAAAAAGGCTGAACCATCTACCACAAGAAAATTAAATCACTTGGTACTTGTCCTAAGATCCTAATACTCAAATATTCTGCAGGCTATTTCAGTACATTGTCATATCCTCTTCATCTGACAAATTAATGACTGAGTAGCAGAAATCAAATTTTCCTTGTTTTAATTATATCAAATCATTTTGGCTTTGTTACTTTCATTTAATATAGAGTTCGTTCTTCCAGGCCTCCTGAACATACAATAAAGCTGATAAGACTGAAGATGTGTGTACTGTAAAAGACAAAAATAGTGGATATCAACCTGATGAAATGGGTCATCTCTGTATTCTTTCTTCACACATGGATTCACTTGAGGGCTTTCCACATCCGTTTCACTGGAACATGAAGAGTGACACTCTGCACAGTGTAGGAGATCCTCCCACAGCACATCTTCAGTTTCTGATTCTGGCCTTGCACTCTCAGAATCTTGTCTGGAGCTTGAACACCGAGAACTGCAGCTAGTACCTGATTTAGGTGTATCCTGAAATTAAAATATTCATTGGAATTAATGCAGCTTTTGTATTCGACTTTATCTCTAGATAATAGAACGAGTTACGAGCTCAAATGTAGTGAGTCCACGTTTATCTGTTTATGTTCCAATCCATTACCTTTCTAATAAGAAAGAATTATATGTTTATTGAAGGAGTGTATAAGAGGCTGCACATTGTTAGACACCATACAAATGTGGTCCCTAATTTGCTGGGGGAAGTGCCACAAAATGAAGAATCAAATCGTATACACTATTAAAAGGAAACAACTATTTTAGTGATTTTTAAAATTCATTAATTTAGACTTCAGGAGCAATTATCAAGCCACAGACTCCAACTCTGTCTCAAACTTCTGATTTAATAAGTAATAAGTTAAGCCTCTTTCAAAACACATTACAGCTTTATTATTTTAGTAAAAATGTAAAAGACATGAATGAGGCTTAAGGACATATAAACTAACCTGCAATTAATACAGAAATGTGACAGTGAGAAAAGCCTCATTCACAGAGTATTTTAAATTAATTTGCCATTTTGTCTTTCTATTTCTTGTTTGAGCTGAACTACTTTAGCTACTTATCAACATACCATTTTTTTCCTTAGCGTAGCTTTTAAATAAATTCACAGAGAACCTAGATGAAAGCAAGATTAAGGGATTTAGGGGACAGAGTCTTCCTCTTCAGCCCCACCCATTGAAACTGGGAGTAGATGGAACAAAACACCAAGCCTGAAGTATAGTGACACTGCACTCAGGCATTTGCAGATTGTGCCTACTTCAGTTGTAAAGATTGACAGATTCAGAACTGTACTGCCAAACTCACTACTCACCATACAGTCAGGGTCTCCTTCTCTAGAAAGGGCAAGAAAGGAGGAAGGGGTCCTGGAGTTAGAAGGGACAGATATTTCTAGCCATTCAAGACCTGAGACACTCAAATAGCCTCCCAAGTAAGCAGCGTGGACACAATTTCTCTAGTTTTAAAAGAAAGATTGATATGTTCCAGAAGTATGTTTCTAAATGTAACAGCCTATAATAACAAGGGAGTTGACTCTCAATGCTCCCTACAAATTACATACCACTATTGTTACTACTAACATACCTTCTCAAAGACAGAGTGTGAGCTTGTCTGAAGACAGGTATGCATCAGGTAGAGAGAAAAAATAACAGAGTATACATACCAAATACTAGGTATACGTGTGAACTTCAGTCATGCATAAAATTTTAATTATTTTAAACAAAGTGTACTTGAGAAACAAGCATGTCTTATCATTTTCAAATTTTACCCACATCTTTGATAATCCCATAGAAAAATATTAAGTTTGGGAGATTTAAATGCTCCAAGGTATACATATAAAACAATCTAATGCTTTCTTGAAAACAAGAATGCAGACCCTTAAACTACTTTCAACAGTTAACAGAATCAGTTTCCTGCATGATAGGTAGGTAGTCTAAAAAGCAGTACCATCCTACTCATCGCCATCATCTGACATTTTCAATTCCCTCTTAGAGCAAAATTTATTTCTTACACTTTCTCTCAAGAGTATACCCCATTTTCTTCACTGAAAAAATAATCAAACAATATTACAGTAGGTCTACTAATTTAATATGACTTGTAATGCCTTACCATCTGAAGAAAAGTTACTTGTTCTTCCTGAAAATCTTGCTTAATATATTTTATATAGCAATTTTGTAAAGAAATATGTAGAAAAAATTCACTCTAAACTCTTCCTCATTCTTTTATAAAGTGAGAGATAACACCAATACAAAATATAGAATGTAAAATATTTTTTTCTTAAAAAAAAAATTATTTATAGAACACAGTCACTACATGGTACCATTGAGTCCTGAAGTGACTAAGGTAAGAACATTGAAAACCTTGCTAGAACAACCGACAAGTAAACATCAAGATAAAGGAAAACGTAGGACAAAAG
>VXAA01002568.1:1064167-1084720 GCA_013399115.1 Anseranas semipalmata
ATCATGTCTTTCCAGCTGCACTAGTGCGTAGTCAAGAGACATCTTCTGTAATATGAAACTGCAAAATTTCCAAGTATCAACCTGTTCAGTTAGCCTAAACCAAACATGCATAAGACATTAAACAGTTACATGAATTAGCATTCTGTGTTTTAATAACTGAAGTTTGTGAGAAATACATGAGAGAAGAGAAAATCAGCTAACATGCCAATGTGCAAAGCATGAAATTCATGGCTTTGCAATTATTATCAAACTAATTATTTAAACCCTTCTAAGAAGGCATTATTTATATCAAGTAGGCTTGCTTATGATGCTCTGCCGATTAAACCCATCTATAAGTGGACTCGAGAGCCAAAATTACTCTTTACACTCTTTTCTCATAGTACTAGGGAAAAAAAAAGGCAAATACAGCCTTAAAAAAAAAAAAAACTGAAAGTTTCATATATCTGTTAAGCTGCATACCATCAGCAAAAAAGAGTATAAATTCTTTAAAACTGAAAGAGAGCAAGAGAATGCAAGTGAGAAAGAAAGAAAGCCCCTCCCCTACACACACCTTTTTCTTTCAATGTCTGAATCCTTACCACTAAGGACTCTACTAATATGGAATCGGTGGATTCCTCCTCTTAGCTTTGCTGTCATCAAGTCTCTTAAAATTTCAGTATTTTGTGTGTTCTTCTTGCAATACAATAATAACTATTTTGTTGAGATTTCATGACAATATTTTTAATGACTTTCAACAAACACGATGGAATGAAAATTCAGAGGTAGAGTCTATCAGGCTTCTCCAGAAGAAGGCTAGTGAATCTAAAATACAAAGTAAATGGAGAGAAGAAGCAGCACTAGCATGATGAAAATTTGAAAATTGCCAATTATTACTGTTTCTGTAACAAATCAAGTTTCCAAAGGAGATAATTACAAAGGAGTTAGCTAAAATCTGATGCAAGATCTATAGAATATATTTTAGGATTTTTACAACAAATTGAAAAATAGGTTGAAGCTCAAATCAACTAAATAAAAAACTCTTAAATTCAAAATTCTGCCATTTGAAAAGCATCCATCTCCCCCACTAGCATGGCTTCCAATGAATATAATCCTAAAATTCAGTATAGGAGAAAAAAGGTTGAGAAAAATATATATACTCAACAAGAAACCAAGAAGTTTTAACAATTTACAAAAGGGAGGCAACAGAAAAGAATATACCTCCAGAGGATAGTGTTTCTTATAATGATGAGATTTCCTGTTTCGAAGTGTGCAATCACTAGAAGTGCGATCTACATTGCGACGTAATGAATATCCAGTTTCAGGCCCTTCCTCGCTAGAAACTTCATCTGATAAGTTTGTCACAGTCCTGTGAGTATCCTAGTGCAAGAAATATAGCATTAGTAAGACATACACTCATACTCACCCAGTCTTATTCTAAACTATTGAAATCAATTTCTTTCTGCAACACAACATTATCTATGCTCAGTTAAATTAGATATTAATGCATTTCCAGCTGGAAAAAAATAAGTGGTACAGCAGGCATTATAAAATAAAATTGTAATATCAAAATAAGCATTTCTCAGACAATGAACAGCTAGTTCATATTATACTAAAGAATATTTCTGGCATTCACATTAAAAGCTTAAATTCAAAATATCCTGAAGATCTGAAAATACAAAATTTTGATAGCAGACACAGTCGTACTTAATTATCAACATATATGATACAAAGTTAGCATTTAACTCTTCTTTCAACTATAAAATGCTACAAGATTTGCTTTAAAACACTCACATTATAAATTTATCCCACTTTCTATTTCCCTGATTTTAAACTGAAAGCAGGCCTTACAGCAACAGGAGGTCAATAAAAAATTGTTCAGATGTCAAAAACTTTATGTATATTCTCATTTATTATGAGATCACTGGATAGGATGCTGTAAAGTTTCCTTTGGAGCTGTCCTATCACCAATGAAAGGACAAAAACAGTGAAGCCATTCTCTACGAACACAGAACCTTTTCTCCTCCTGCAACTCATGCACCACCAGAATGAACCCTGTCTTATGATATGCTTCAAGGGCAGCTCATCTCACATTCTTAACAGATGAGTTGCATAGAGAAAGAAGGACATGCAGAACAGTCTGTGGTGTCTTGTTACCTACTATCTTTCATTGTGGCAACAAAATTTATTTATTGTCTTTTGAAAGAAGAGACGAGAGAAGAAAGGAACCTATTCTAGCCTCTGCCAAATTCTCTTTAACGTAGATATGTACACAACATGCAAGTTAAACATGGAAAAAACTCATCATCCATTCAATCAAAGAAACTTAAAACTCTCTAAAAAGACTTTTAAAAAAAATCTTGATTTGTTGAATTTCATCAAGAATGCAAAATGCTTGGAATTGACAAAGACAACTGAATTTCGGTTTCTATTGCTGCTGAGGAAACACCTCCTGCAGACCAACAGACTGAAGTTATTGCCCCGAGATAAACCTTCTTCACATTCAACCTGACTTAATTATGGATATTCAAGGGGTTGTTAAATAATTTGGCTATGAAATCCCCCACAGAATGCCTTTCCTTTATACAAATAAAAAATAAAATAATAACAACAACTTCCAGTAGAATAACCTTTCCCTTTGATATTATCATGAAAAAGAACCCTGCTATGATCAATCATTGACAGTAAATACTAGTGAGGCAAAGTCAAATATAAGTGCTGTAATGGCATTCAATATACGTTCACATGCCAGTAATAATGGAGCCAGGAAAAAAATATTTTGGAAAACCTATTTTGTAGAACAGTAAGATGAAAACAATATATCCAGGAGATAATCAGATCCAGAATTAAAAGTTCTCCTTTCTTTCATGACCATGTATTACACTTCCCTCTCAACCCTATTTCTCATTTCAGGGAGCCATGGTTTATTTCACTGAGAGGGAAATTGTGCTTTCCTCATCTTCTACAGAGATGAACCAGAAGAAAAGAATGATGATTCACAGATAAACACTCAGAATAACCTCAAAATTACAATTGTCGGTAATGTGAAATTTGTTGCATTTTAGTATAGAGACAGACCTATTTATGCCAATAGTATCAAAGAGGCAGGAAAAGGTACAGTGTGTTGTTCAGCTGGTCTGAAAAAAAAACCATATATAAGTGACAGCACACAAAGTTGTGCAATGAAACACAGAACAGCAAAGAATGTTCAGTCAGTAAGGATCCTCTGACAAGAAAAAGTAAAGGCTAGGAATATAAGGAATGAAATAAGAAGACTTAACATCACTTCAGCCCCAGCACCCTAAGCTTAAATTCAGTTTAAAATACTTTTAAGGATAAAGTAAATGAGAATACACCAAAAGCATCATAAAAATACAGCTTCCATATCATTTGACGAATTAGCGATCCTGCTTTGAAAGCAATGAGGCATACTTACTTTGTGATGGCTGGGATTGTTGAACGTATCTCTCACCGTCGCAGTGCTCCACCCTGATTCTTCTGGCTTAACCACTTCACAAAGACGTTCATGGGCCTGTATACATTCTTCACTGCTTTTACCTGTCTTTTTCCCATCAAGGGACACGTAGCCATTATCAGTCTCAGTGGATTTATCTATTGAGTTTTTTGCTTTCTTAGATCTGTATTTGAAACAAATGTAAGCATTAATGATTTTTTCCGTATGTTTGTATGATTACACTTCCGAATTAGAAAGCACAGTCGATGAAGGAATGAAAAGGAATGGCAGCTTGCTACCTTATCAACAGAGATTACTTTAAAGCTGAGTTTCACTTAGGTTTGTCTATCTCAAAGTAAATAACGTGGAAAGTCTTTACCCAGAAAGCAAGGAACGTCTTCTATTTGTTTGATTTCCAGAACACTTGTAAAAAAAAAAAATCAAGTTTCCAGATTTTATTTTTTATATTTATTAAAAGAAGAACACTAAGCACAGAGTTGATAGAACTATCAAGAACGTGCTTGATTATTTTTGTGCTCCTATGGGGGAACGTGCATTGCCCTTCTCTTTGAGGAGTGAAGCATTCTGTGCTTGGATTACAGAGCAGATTAAATTCCTCTTTAATATGTATACCGTACGAATTGGGATAGTTGCCTCAAATTCCTCCCAAGATAAGGTATTCTACATATGCAGTGGCAACCTGAACACACACACGGCTAGGGAGAGCTAGACTAGGAGAAAAATCCAAAAAGGAGAAATTGATTTTTTTAGAATGTGGACAAAATAAGGAACAGAAGAGGCAATGTTACTGAGGCTTTTCACCCTCCTTTACCTTCTTTAGTCTCATTCCACCTTCCCTCACACTTTCCTGGAAAATAAACTAACAGCATTTTATTATTACTATTATTATTATTTTAAAATTAAAATAAATAAATAAAAATCTGCTGCTCTACTTCCCTTGTATGAAATTACAGAACTTACCTACTATTCCCTTACCTATTCCCAAAATTCTTTGTCGATTTTATTTCTAAATAAGTGAGTACAAAATCAGCAGAAATACTTTTTGTAGTTTTTATATATTTGCATGGATTAAGTTTTATTATAAGCTTACAAAGACAAAGAGAGAGCAAGATACTTTATCGTGTGCTTTGTGCTGGAGGAGCAGTTAGTAAACCTCTTCCTGTTTGCAGATTACCACTGTACTAGCTCACATACATAGTTTTAATTTTCTAAAGCCATTAGGAAGACCATTTAAGACATCACTGACTTTGGACAAACATGTCAAACTATCAGCAGTAAGCATGCTAGAACTTTATGTCTGTGCTGTTTCATAATGTTATTGTTTAACTAAGTTAATGAAATTAAGACAGAGACTGAACAGACAGAAAGCTTAGCTTATTATTTAATGGAAAAAAATTGCTGTTCCACTTCTTGAATAAAGCAAGTATTAGCCTTTCAGTGGCAACTTACTGTAAAATTATAAGCTTCAGTAAGCCCGGCTGTGAGCACTAAGGAAAGATATGAAGTAGCACTAAGATTGAATTCTTTGTAGTAACTAAGAACCCAAAGAGGCCAATTTTTAATACATTAAATACATTTTTGGCTTATATATATTTATTTTTAACAATGTGAAAGGGAGTGCAGTTTTGGGAGAATATCATGCCCTCATTTCACATGACTTCTTCTGGAAAAAAAAATCACGCTTGAAAACTACTAGTAAGAAGTAGCCTCAAACAGTTGAGTAACAATGGACAAGAGGGAAAAAAACATATTTATGCATAATTTGTTCAGATAGGACTTCACTACACAGCAATATTTACAATGCTGTAACAGTGAGAGAAATACTAGTTTGATATCTGCTCAGGCTCATTTTGATAAACAGGTACTTGAGTGAAATTCCATTTGTTTTTGATGTAGAAATCTATGCTATTTTGGTAAAAAAAAAAACACCTAAATTTAAGTCTAAGCCTCACACAAATGAGCATAAATGCAGAACTGTTTAGATGTTAAAGATTTCCATAAATCAAGTAAGGACAGATTCCTTGCATTGAGGTTTCACAAGAACTTCTTTAGCAATGTCACTAACTCAAGTAAGGTATGTAGTCCATGTACTCCACATTGCATTCCTACTTCCTCATTCCCAGTCCCACTCTGCAATCCCACTGTGCTAACAAAACTGTTTGTATGACCGTGAAGAAAAATTACACGAAGAAACTGATCTGCATGATCTCCTGGGAAAAAAAAAAAAGGGGGGGGGGGGGGCTATTTTTCAGACAGACAAGTTCCTGATATGGTTCATTCTCAGACATACAAACTGTGCCTCTACAATTGAAGAGGTAATGAGTGAATACTCAGAGCATCCTCAGTCACTCTATGCTCTTTATCCTTTGGAGATGCTGTATACACCAAAGTCATCATTGAGGCTTAACATCTTAACATCTACATGCTACCTCTCATTAAATGGTTTAAACAAGTTCTAGAGCAAGTACCACATAGCTCTTCGCAAATGAAAACACTCTTTGTAAGCCCAAGACACGGAAGGCAAGGAAGAAAATGAGTCTGCCAACAATCCTTCTCTTATTGAAAATCAGTGTCTTCACTGAATTGATAACATTCAAAAAGTTTACAAGATTACACTCCAAATATACCAGAAAGTAATACATATAGCCCCATCCATTTAGATGTGGGGTTACACAAAAGAACAGCAATGGTATCTATTACTATTAGTCATAGTTTGTTAAAGCTAGCTTAATCTACACAGAGAAAAGTCAAAGGAACTCTTGCAAAATTTTTAAACATTTTAAAACTTCTCCAGAGTTTTAACTAGATATTCCCAGAATGTAAAATAACACAAGATAAGCTTTACCAGAGGTTAGGAGCACATATCACAAGTATGACAGACAGTATGTTAATGTTGCGATATTTAAGATGCACCATGCACAACAAAACACCAATGAAATCACTTGCAGTATCCCTTTTCTTAATTTCGTACCATTTTATGAGTATATTTTCTCTTGTTAATAAATGCTGACATATAGCACTCACAATGCTTTATGTACAGCACATCTTGAACATAGACTGCTACTAATTTATTTATTTAAAAACAAAAAGAGTGCTGCATTAGTGGTTTGATCATTTGCAAACCAGTTCTGAAAAGTAACAAGGTTAGATGTTTCTTCCAGTCACTAGAAAATGGATCTTCAATGTTTATAAATAAACTAAATGTTGTGCTTATTTGAATCCTGAAGGTTTTTCCTTCAGAAAAAGTGTGTGATTTGATGACAGTTATGGACTTCTATACACATTCTCTCAGAGTGGTAAGCGCCTAATGTAACAAAGTAAAATTAAACAGTTAAATTTTCTCGTTGGATTAAAATTGAGAAACCGAGTTGGTTCATTCCTGATAACCCACACAGAGTACTCTCCAAATATCATGGAACTAACAAAAGTTATGCTGTATCTCTTCAAAGTTATTGCATCAACATTTGCAGAAGTGAAAGAAATAGATCAATACATGACATGTTCAAACACTGAGCTGGGTTTACTATCAAGAACAAAAACTGGATCAACAAAAGCTTATCTAATTATTAGATCAATGTTTACTTCTTTAGAAAAGGGATAGTGCATATCTAACACATATGTAGCCTTGAATAAATACAAACCCTGATAAAAAGAAAGCGGCATGCCAGATATCTCTGAAGACAGCGCCAATACTGTAAGAGGTGCTTGTACCGTAGCTCTGCACTGTTCCCTCCTGTGTGTTATCTGTGGTACTAGAGCCATCTCCTTCCCTATGTACTTCCAAATGTGCTGCTTTCCTTAATTTCCTTCATCAGAAGAGATTAAAATTGGAAGGTAGCTTTATAAATGCAATCTACTAGTTCTATAACATGTTCAGCAGTTTTAACTATGCAAAAACAAGCAAGATTTCAAGATATTTTGCTAAAGGTTTATTATGTTGATTTAACAAACTCCATTTAATAAAACTAAGCATAACAGTTATTCATTATCACAACACTTAAAACACAAGATATATTTCATCTCAAAGGCTAAGACCTGCAAAATTCACTACTGCAGGTTTTCCCATTGTAATGGGACAATTCACTGTAGCAAACTATAGTGAAGTGCTGGAAGACTTAAGGTCTATGCTTCAAATATCTCTTTTAATGTACTTTTCCATGAGATCACTGGTCAGTATCATACAAAGTTCTAAAACCAAATTTGCAGTAATATAGATACTGTCACTCCACCAGTATTCAGTTGGAAGCTGCTTTGAGGAAAAATGTCAGATTCAGTGCATTAAAAATCCAATAAAGCAATGCACAAATTAGTAAACGCATAAAAGTTAGAGCACCAATTAAGCACCCAATTTTAAGTTTCTGATAAAAACAGTCTCAATTTCTCATCTCTTGCAAAGCAGAGACTGTAAACCCCTACAATTTTTCGTGTATGTTCTTTAGAATAGTTTAACAACCCTAAACAATAAGCACTTTAACATAGACTATACCTTCTTCTTTTAACCCCTGTGCTGGGAGGTGGCTTAGGAGTTCGTGTTGAAACAATCTGACAATGCACAGTTCCAAGTAGCAACATTAGCCATATTGGCCCAATTACTTCAGTCAGAGGTATATTATGTGGGCTCTGGGCTGTATAGAATAACACTACAGCAGCAACTGGAAAAGAAGGAAGATGAAGTTGAGTTTAATATTTGAAATGTCTGAAATGACCAACTTGTTATATGGCTTTTCTCAAAATCAGAAACAGTCACATGTAGTCCGTTATCTGCATTTTAAACCAACCCAGGTAATTCAGAGAACGGAAGGACAATTACAATGAAATAGATGGTAATCGGGATTTAAACAAGTTGCCTACTTATCGTAATACTCATTTTTTCCTTTACACTTGTGATACTACAGATATTGCTCAAAAAAGGTAGCAGAATGAAGTAAGGGGGGAAAACGCATTTGCAAAGCTAGATCTGACAGGAATTCAGACCTTTAAATTAAGGTGAAACTTCAGTAGGAGGTAAAAATGCAAATGCTATCCTTAAAGCAGCCCAGATAAATTTAATTCTATATCACCTAAAACAACACAGCACAATCTAACAAGTTAGGTGTGTGTAGGAGTTCTCAAACCAGGAGCACGTTGCCCTGACAGGCTGTAGTCCCTCCATTTTGGAGATACTCGGCCCTGAGCAGCTTGTTGTGGCTGATGCTGCTCTGGCGGGGGGGGTTGGACTAGATGATCTCTGGAGGTGCCAGCCAACCTCAACTAACCTACGACCCTGTGAAACCAAACATCTATTTTGAGACAGGAAGGATCAACAGACTAGTGACCAGAAATTCTTTACACTCTCCAGCAGAAACCAGTCTAAACTCCATGCTCCAGTCAAAGAACAATCTCCCATATGAATGGACAGACACACTTAAGTGCAACTACATATACAGTTCACTTCTTTTCTTGTAATAAGGAAAGACCAGAGACAAACCATGTAAATTACAAGGCAGTCCAGCTGAAGCGACCTGGACTCCAACTAGCATTTGTGCTTGGAAAAAGGGCAGCTTCCAATTCCACAATTAACTGTTGGTTGTGTTACCCTGTAACCAGCTTTTCATACACAGCCAACACCCACAGAGCTCTTTTTGCTGTACGTATAGTCAGCCACTTCTACGACTTAGAAATCCTTTCTACAGGCGTTGGGTCAGTCTAGACACATTGAACAGCATGGGGCAGACAGAGAAAACAACCCTCTTTTTCTCTGCTTATTGTACATTTTTGTTACTGTGTGGTCTGAAGTGCTGTGTTCAGTACCAACAGAATGTGCAACATCCAAACACCTAAACTGTACCACATGAAGCCACACCTAACACAACAGATACCTGGATGTGATGTTTTCCACTAAAAAGAGTTTAGACTTGTTTTTCACAAAATTATCTTTGGTAAAGTAGCCAATGTTAGAAACCGGATGAAAGTACAAAACAATGGAATTATTTTTTATAGCGGTAATCTATTTCTAATTTCCCAGTCTTCTTCCCAAATTAAAGTACTTATGGTCTCCATCCATTTATCTTCTTTTTTTTTTTTTTTAAAGGTTTCTCTTCCCTTAGTTATGTTTTATGTATTAGGTAAAACACTTAGAGTATTTTTTATTACTCTATGTGGACTAAGTTTTTGGTGCATGAGGTTTCTCAAAGATAGTATGCATCAATCAGAAATCCAAAAATAACCAAAACTCAGAAAATTAGGAAAAGGTACAGATAACATTACCTTTTTCTAAATGAATTTATCTAAGCTTCTCACACTAACACATAGATTCACATGGTATAAAGTGTAAACAAAAAGCCAACTCTGATTCCTACTATACAATTTGAATAAGTATATATTTCTGAGTACACCAAGCTCCATAGATCCATTTGAAATGATTTGCAGGAGTAGGCTTCTACAAAACAATTTCAAACTTCACTATGGGATTTCTTCACCTACTTAAAAAATATTTGTCAAAGCACAGTGATCTAGAAGAAAGCATATTCTTACAGAATATACAAATCTGTAGATAGCAGATTCCCACCATGACATTTCATACAGATTTAAGAAAATGTTACCAACCTCCCAGTCTTTTCAGTAGGATGGGAAGGTAATGCAAGAACTGCACAGTGTGCCAATACACTGTGGTTGAGATTACCCTAGGATTGCTCCAACCAACAGCTTGGTCTCCAAACAGAATTTCTCCTACCACTTTTAATTATTTCTTTACTTATTTATAGTATCTGGACTAGTATTTTTCTAAATCACACTGCTTTATTTTGTGAAACAGAAAAAATTATTTCATGTGGACCAAAAAGCTGTATCAAAGCAAGCAACCGTACATTTCAAAGACCAAAAAACATTTATTTTTTTAGTAGTGAAAGCTTTGAAATATTTATACTACCAAGAAGTTTAAAAATGTATACATACATATATATGTATCTTGCCACAGTAAATATTACAATTATTATAAATACTCAAGTTTCTTGTTTCATACTTAAGAAATATACAGTAAAGATACACACTGTAATTTCAGACAACGTTAATCTTCCTATTAGAATACAGAAACATTTTAAAAATAAAAATGAGGTAGTGGTATAAACTAAATAGATAAAGAGTCAGAAGAAAAGATTTTGCTTCTACTTTAATTCATCGGCCTGTTCCATGACCTTGAACAAAAACATTTCTCTGTAGTTCTCTTATCACGCATTTTGCTAATCATGCTTTATACTAAAGTAAACGAATGCAAATAAAATCAGGAGTTTAAAACTACAGTCCAGGAAAGAATTCTTTTCTATAGACTTACCTAAATGCTAGCAAGTATTCTACTAAAGCTAATCAGTTTCAAAGCAATAATTCCAATTAATGGCAGTTCATAAATCTATAGAAAATACCTCATAATTAAATAATTCAACTAAATATTTATAACCAAAATCAAGTTATTCTATTTTATGACAGCGTCAATGAGAATCTCATGACAACAGAAATTCTGCACTACAATAGAACAGATTCAGGGCAGAAATGTGGCCACTGGAATTTGAAGTATTTTGTTATTAAGTTTTCATAATAGATTCTTGATGTTTCAGTGATGCCTCACTGATTTTGTACAAACTAAATAACCAAGCATACCTTTTAAGTAACCTCTACCTTTAGTTAATCATAGATCCCCAAGAAATTTGAGGGAAGAAACATTAATTACAACATAGCTCTGTAATGAATGTCCTTAAGAACTTGCTTGCACTCAGAATTTGCATTCAGTCTTATTATTTTGCTGATTTAAAAGTCTTATAAAGACTCCACAATTTGAGTGTGGGCATGTTTTTAAAAATAAGTGTGACAATAGGAACATAAAAACTGACCGTAATGGTGTTTCCCAGAATAAGCAACCTATGAACATGGTAATGAACTAATTACAACTTATGTATCTTACTATCTGTATTACCATGAATGAAGTAAAAATAACTAACACAATGGGATCACTTACTGTAGTATACACAAAGGCTAATGTATGCAATAATAATTCTTAAGGACCTATCTCAGAAATTGGGATAGGGAGAAGTTTTGATAGATCACGAGTGTGTGTCACTACATGTCTAGTTTCAGGGCACCAGCACTGTGAAATTAATTTTATAGCTGCTAACATCATCACACAAGAGGTGCTATTTTTTTTTCCACTTCTAATTTTAGATGCAATTTTCAAAAGATACAGTGATTCATAACTGCAAGGACTGATGGCAAAATTGGAAAGTAATATCGTATTTTAATTGGATTCCAGTGGAAAACTTATCAGTCACTTAGCTTTTCAGAGTACTTACATTGCTCCCAACTTTCATTAAGCTTCCATTCAATTTTTGTTGTACACGCTTCCAATATACTTATTCTCTTGCTGGCTTTCATGCTGTTAGATACTGACTCACTATATTACATGCTTCTTTTTCTCATTTTCCTCTTATATATTACATATAATTAAGAGGAGAACAAAGTCTAATTACCAGAACTTGAGATTCATCATCCTGTTTAAAAGCTGAGAATTTCCTTCTGTTTGTTATAAAGTGACTCTTGTGCAACTATTAACCTAGGAAGTGTAAAAATTAAGATTCATGCTCTCCACATGTGCAATGGAAAAATTAGCAGAAGCACGGAGGACAATAAGTCCTCCATTTGCCAGTCATCAGAAGCACAGCTGAGGTCTAAGTATGAACTAGAAGTTCATTGCATCTGATTCGACACGATAACCCACAGAAGAACAACAACTAGAAACTGATCACACAGATCATCCTCCTAGGTTGCATAAGCTGCACCTTGGCAGGTTCAGCATTCCCTGCTTCTTGATAGGAGCTCTTGATCTGCACAAGTACCAGAAAGACTAAACCTCCCCAAAAAATACACTGCCCAAGCCCAAGGTTTCTTTGGTATCTCTCAGCCTTGAACTAAATTAGATAGTCCTGGAAACCTAAATTACATACGGAGATGACAAACATACACGTGTGCAGTGCTGAAGAAAGCCTGTGAGGAAATACTTAAATTTTCCAACACGTCCTCTTTATATACGTGTAAAAGAAAAGTTAATAAAAAGACATGCTTGCAATCTATTCTAGCATATATTGGAAGGAACTTTAACAGCATAAAGTGAACAAAGTAACATACAGTAGTTTCTTTATGGTTAAACTAAGGCATTCAGTCGAAGCTGATCCTGTAATCCAACTCTACCTTGAAGAAGGTAAAGAACAAGCAGCCAGAAAAAGATGACTCTTGATGTCACTTGTAGCCACCACCTGTAGAAGAATGGAAAGAAAACAACTCTCACGATTCCTTTGCGGGTCAGAGATGTCCAAGGACTTTCAGGTTTTGCTTTAGCAAAAGCAGATCCTTTAAAAAAAAAAAAAAAAGGAAAAAAAAAAAAAAGAAAGAAATTTGGATATATTTCATTATTATGGCTCATAACTTTAGACATTAAGTAGCACAGTAATTAAGATAGTTATTTAGAGAAGCGGTAGTTAAACATAATTATTTGGATAAATCTCATATTTCCATCATTTCACCATCTCCTCAATCCGAAGCTTGTGTAAATTGTTGGTACCCTCTTGACTGCCATTATCAGGAGCTTGTACCAATACCTAGACTTTGGAATGTGTGAATAACAAAATATTGCCACCTCTTACTATGTCAAAATTATTTCAAAATTAATTATCAAAAATTCTTCTGTTTCACCAAAGTATCCGAAATTTGATACAAGGCAACAGGAAGTCTCAGGAAAACTCCACATGCCTGTGCAGGCACAGCACAGTCCTTTTCTGCCACAGCAAACAGATCTATACCATCAACACCTGTATGATGCCCTAGCCACATCATTCAGATAAGTGAAATAAGTTTCAGAAGTGCAGAGCAGCATTTGTCAAACTGAGGACTAGCTCTGGGAGAAGGGAAGCCACCCAAAGAATAATTTTGTCTTTTCTACACCATTTTTTATCTCACTCATTCAAATGTTCTCTCTCTCTTTCATCTCCTTCCATTTCTTTTTCTTCCTGCAAATTCCCAGTTCTCTGGCAGCTAGAAAACTGTGTAATATTTGCTTAGAGCTAACAGGTGTGTGACAAATTATGCCAAGGCTACTGCTTGGAAAGGGCAACTACTGCATGCTGCTGTGCATCTCCACCTTGTTCACAGGCTGAACTGGCATTAGTGAGCTCTGTGCTAGCACAGGTAAGATAGTGCCAATACTGGAGCTGCTGTAACGCCAACTTAGACATCCATGCAGAGCAGTCATTTACTTAAATGTTATTCAAGTATATTCCTGTATTGATGTGGTCTACTGCTGTTCCTTAATTCTTACAAATATTTAGTTTTCAATTCTGCTTCTTTAAAGTTCAACTGTTATTCAATTTTGCTTTTTTACCTTTTTACCTTACATCCCCATGTTAAAAAAAAAAAAGTTATATTGTTAGGTTATGTGATAAAAGCTCATCTGCACACTCCCACAAACCAGCTCAAAGAGAGAAAGGCAGGAGGGGGAGCCCAAATAATACCCCACCAGGCTACTCCTAGACCTATCACAGGAGCCATCTGCCCACCAAAGGCTCATCTCCACAAGCTCAGAGCAGCACACAAGGGCAGGCAGGAACCCAAATCAAGCAGCCAACACCATGACCAGGTCCCTCCCAGGGCTGTCCCAGCAGATCCATCAGCCCCATTGCCGAGGCATGAAACCCATCACAGTGAGTCACTGGGAACAGCTCTCCAGATCACCTTGCAGACTAAAGGGGGTTGCTGCCTAGGGCTGGGGGACACATTATGAGATGCAGTCACCTGCATCCCATAAGGAACTTGGATTGCACAGGACTTACTTATGGGATGTTTAGGGGAGGAACCAAAGGTGGGAGAAAGGTGGGGTTTAGGTGATTTGGGGAGGAACAAGTATGAGAAAATTGAGGGGTAAAGGGATAAAAAGGGCTGGTCATGTGTAAATAGCTCGCGGTCAGTACCATGTCTGGCCATGACACGTGCCTGATCAGCAAAGCCTATCCTAACTTCTTATCAAATTCCTTTCTAGCTCTTTCCTGGGCAAGGGGCTCCATTCTGTCTGCATGCATGTGGATGGACTGAGCACCAGCAACTGGAGTGTGCAGGTGGGCAATGATTGCTAGCGAAGACCAAGCCGGACTAGCTGCTGCATAGGTGAAGTGGCCTGGGAGCAATGGGGCGAGTAGTCTCTAAGGGCCAGCTCCAGGCGCGAGGGTGCCTGCGTGTCTCTAGCAGCAACAAGAGCACAGGGGGACAGCTGTGGGACCCAGGGGTCCCAGCCAGCTCTGGGTGTGAGCACAGCAGTTTGCTTGTTTAATTCTAGATTTGAATTCGAAGAGCACTACTGGAATGGATTCAGGAGAACATGCTGGCTGCTGGGCTCATGGAAAAAAATTCTAAATAATATTTTCCACAGCCTTTGTGAGGCATGGGGAAAATTAAATAAAGATAAAATAAAGATTAAATAAAGACTTTTCAAAAAGTCATATCACCTGACCTTCTGTTGCGGTTTTGTTATTGAAAGCAGAAATACTCACGGCCTACTCAATTTTTACCCTCCCAGAATTTTAACATAACCTTTCCTCTAGATGTCAGAAGATTTGAAAGAAGTCTGGCTGTATGGAAATAGTAGATTTCTGAACTAATGACTACAAAACTATGATCCATGGTAATCCGTGTGCTTTTTTTTTTTTTTCAAAATTTTCTATTTGACAAAATTTAAATCAAGTTTTTAAACCATCATTTAATCTAGAGGTCATCTTTTAAGTATTTTTCCTATTTGTCTTCCTTAGAGAGGAGTTATGTAGGGCTGTTTGTTTTTTTGTTTGATTGATTTTGTGTTGGGGGCAGGTAAATACTTAACTCACTCTTGTTACAAGACACAGGATGTCATTTTTATTTTGAGAAATTTGGCTTTTTCTAGCTCAAGACCTACCTCTTACAAGATCAACATCTATGAGGTCTGGTTTCACATGTCCTGTTTTCTTTGGTTTGTTTCTCAAACCCTGCAATATGCAAATATTTAATATCAGAATACATTCACGCAGAAGAAAAATTACAAAAGAACAATATTGGGGTGGTCAGTAATTGTGCTTAATCTATACTCTTCTTAAAAATTTAGACAAATACGTCAACTTCACAGATTTAAAGCACTATAAAGCATTCTGAGGAACAAGGCACAATAAACGCCTTTTTCACGCTTCAAAATCTAAACAAAACATAAACAATTACTGACCAACGAGGTAAACTTAAAATGTGGTTAAGCACTGAGCACACATCTCCCATGGCTTGGGGTTACGCATACCAAATATGCACACACTTGCAAGAATTAGTAATACACTTATATTAGGTTTTCAGAGCTTTTGTCACAAATTACCTTCCTGAATCTCTTTTTTCCTTAAATGTCTAATTAAACTTCACAAAATGCTTACATTACAACACCTTAATTCCAAAACCAGATAGTAAGTCATGTTGTAATGCAAGAGCCACTAATCAACAGCAAGCTCCACTGTCAGAAGTCCAAATTCTAGGGAAGTATTGATTTTTTTCTTAATAGTGAAGATAGATCAGCCTACTAAAAAGAGGAGAAAAAAATATACAAAACAGGAAAGCAGCAGGAAAAAAGTTTCTGCTTATTTTTTCTTTTAGAAACAGTATCTTCCCTCATGGAAGAGCCAAACTGTCTTGCAAAACTTTCAAGTTTATTCTTAATGTTAAAACGTGATGCGATATTGTCAAGTCTTAGAGATAGTTGTGTTTATTTTGATGCCTTTAGATCAGGCTCTTGGTCACATTAGCCAATAATGATTCCACGTACAATTCATACAGAGTAAAATATAATATTTCAAATAAAATATTTAGGATACAAATGGAATTATGATGGAAGTGGTTTAACTGTGCTCATTCAAAAAAGCCGTTAAATTCGCTGGGGAACTGTAGATTTCCAACACAGTCATATTTCATCCTCATGTAAAAGCATTTATTACTTAAATATAAGCATTCAACTCAGATCAAATCATAAAAATGAAATAATAAATAAAGGGAAAGATCAATGAAATCTAGTTGTGTTAATCTTCATAGCAACTATATCAAGCAAGTTATTCAAATAGATAGTGCACCTCAAAATATTTCTCACACCTAAATTCAACTGGATTTATTTTTCACACTGAAATTAAAAAAAAAAAAGAAAACCTGTTCACAGTGAACTAGATTTATAGCCATCACCTGGTATGTCCATTAGAAAAAAGAGAATTTCCTTGAAATGAAACAAAATTAATACATAGAATTGAAACGTGGTTAGGATAAAATGCGTTCTTAGGATGACAAATACAGAAAATCAGTTGCATTGTAGACTTAAGCACTGCACAGAGCTTAATGTACAAGATTTTTATAGATCAGTAGTCTTAAAACTGCAGTAACTTTATGTGGAAGGCAACAACAAACCCAAGCTTAGAAATGGAAATTATCATAATTCCAGAACTAACTATAGATTCTTGTGAAATCTTGCATATTTGAGACACTCTATTTCATGAAGGGTTTTAAAGCTTAAAAATAAAATGTTGTAGGATACAATGAATTTCAAATGTGCTACTACTTATGGGAGATTTTTTTTTTAATCAAAAGTCTAAATAAATATGCATGTGCATCTTAGAAGAAATAACTCCCTGGAAACATACACAGTCCTATGAACAATTTACCGCTGTAGCTAAAAATCATATTTTCATTTTAAAGAAAAACTCTGCAAAAAGTTAAGTGTAACTCCATGCCTCTTCCATAGGGAAAGCAACAGTGACACATTCTTTAAAAGTTCCATTGGTCAAATATCAAATGCTTTCAGTGTCCATGAACCATACTGAGTCGGTGGTTCTACATTTTGCCACACACAGTGAAAGAATTCCATTTATTAAGATGTAATTTCTCCACTCTATTAATACGCCACAAAATTTCTGTAATGTATGTGCAAAACAGCAGTGTTTCAAGCTAAGGTTAATGAAATATATATATATATATATATATGTTTCATATTATTCAGGCCCATCCAATTAACTTACACAATTTCTATTCAGCACTGAACACGTATCTCCTATCTAGTATAAAAAAATGCTTAAAAATAGTTATTATCATAGAAATTGTTTTGCACAAAGTTTAAAATGCACCTTAATAGGGTAGTTCTAACTATCAATTTATACTATTGGAAACAAATTTTCTACTCAAAAATAATATACTTTTTCAATTTTTAATGAAGTTCATTTATAAACAATATTGTAGTAGTTTTGAGATTAAAGCTCTATTGTATGATAGCTGAACTTAGCAGTCTGCTTGTTTTACCTTTATTACGCTAAATTTGTCAACACTAACTCATATTGACGGCATTGTTTCTCCCACTGTGTTTAATTTGTTAATTATTGGACGATGACCCAGTGCTTTCTAATAGGCATAAGACATTATTTGCAATAAATTATTTGAATAATGCCCTATCGCACAGTAGTCACAAGAACTTCTGTCGTAATGGCAATTGGTTTTCATGGTCATTGAAAGGACACTTGAAAAAAAAAAAAAAGCAATATGCTAACGCCTTAGTTTGGAATTAGTTGTACCGATGTCAAGAACATTTCTCTATGCACGCTTCAATGGGTACCACAAGATGCAATTTTCGTGCAATAGCCTTCCGACTACGTTAACATACACCAGCACTCATCAAAGCTGCACCTCATGCTGCACTCTGCAGTACGGTCCCGTTAAGGGATGCTCGGCAGCTCCCAGCATCCCAAGCCGCCCGGCACAAGCCCAGCCATCTGGGTCTCCTCCGAGGCGCTAAATCCAGCAGGGGCTTGCACACCCTGCACACACAGCACCCGGCTGCCTCCTGGGTGCCCTCGGGCACGCTGAGCGCCAGCAGCAGGATGAGGTCCTCCGCCCTCCCTGGCTTCTTGTGCCGCCTGACGGGGCATGCACTGCAAAACCGGGGAGGTGTGGGTGGACGGCGTCACTAAGACTCAACGTCAGGTTTAGAAGCGCCTCTTCCAGAAATATCATCATCTCTGATTTAAAAGTTAATTTGTAGATTTTGTACAGAAATCGGGAAACTTCAGGTCAGTGACAGCTCCCATGTAATATAAACAAATCCCCCTGTTTACCTATTTGAGTAATGGGGAGAAAAAAAAAGCATAGGACAACTGAAGTGATGTATATTTAACGTAAATATATAGTGATGTATATTTTACTTAACGTTAAGAATTAACAATGCTTTTAAACTCATGCAGCAATTGCATATTTCATGTGTGCAGTATTTGAAGAAAAAAGGTTAATTGCAAGAAAACGTTAATGAAACTAACTTTAACATTATGGACTAGGACATAATACACAACCCATAAAACTATTACACATACGACTGATTTTTTTTTTTCCAAAAACAATTTAGCAATGCAACAGACATTGATGGCACTGTTAGTTAAACCAAAATGCAAAAAAAAAAAAAAAAAAAAAAAAAGCTGTTAACTGCTTATTCAGGGCAACAAAGCCTGAAGTACTTACCAGTCTAATAAACTGTACAAAACAATGACAGCATCATAAAGGAGGAAAAGTAAACTGGAGGTATAAGGTAACTAACTGAAAGTAAGGAGAGCTCAGATAACTGACATTAGAATTCATCACAAAGAAAAGTGAAAGAGAGCTACTAAAAAGCTAAGCCATGGCTTAAGATAACTGAACCTCTGTACTGAGGTACAGAAGGATGTAGAACTTTAAGTGCTGCAGATTTATTAGTTATATTAAATAAATAGGGCATACTATGCCAGTTCAATTTGGTTACACTCCAGAAGTCTATTTTTACTGCACCAGTGTTAAAGAGTACCACATACATTGTAAATTACATCAGCAGACACAATTACAGCATTGCTGGTAACTAGCAAAAAAAAAAAAAAATTGAAATACTGTAACAGTATTACCTTTATTTCTCTTTGCTCTACTGATTTTTCCCATATTTGTTGATCATATGCCCCAATCTAAAAAGAACACACAAAAAAAAGAATCTAAATTAGGTTCTAAAAGACATTGATCAAACAAAATCAATCTATCTTCAGTAAGGCAAGCATGAAGACAACAGGTTATCTCCTCGGGGAGACTTATTTACGAAAAATCTTTATCTTCTCCGTCCCGTCTTAGCGGGATGGGACCAGGCCGCCCCGTAACCTGGTTGCAGCCAAAGGGCAGGGGCCAGCCAGGGCCCCGCTCGCGTAAGATGGCGGCGGGGGCCCCGCTGCCCCCCGCCTCCCAGCTGCACTCCGGCCTACGCGGCCCGACATGGAACAGGCCCGCGGCATCGGCCGTGCGACAGCTCCAGCAGCTCACTCTAAACGAAACCCAGCACGCGTTTAGTTGGAGCCACACCTTCTACTCATTTTCTTTTTTAAAAGGACTTCCTCCCTCTGTATTTCCTGTTCCACTCCACCCACTTTTACAGCTACATGTCTTTAGTTGCAGCTCTTCAGATTGCACAGCAACGAAAAAACAGGGCCAGGCTGGTAGGCCACTGGATTACAGGCCAGGGAAAACTCAAAACATGCAAAGAATATCAGGAAACAGCATTTTCCCCACTGAATCAATGATGAAATAATGCTCCTAGCAGACCTATTCCAAAATTTAACCAACCTTTCCTTCATATCATACTGTGCTAATTCTTTTTATTAGGACTGGCGTTACTTAAAATTTGTCAGTTCGAAGGTTTCAAAGACTCTTGTTAAGCTGCCTGTCTATTTATTCCTGAAACTCTTCTGAAGATCTTAGTTTTGTCTAAATGTGAACAAGTTTTTAGTTAAAAATCTGTAGTAAAAAGGAATTAGTTTTCTCCTAGGCTCTAACCTCATCACATCAGCATAGAAAACTTCAGGTAGTTATAAGACTAAAGGTCAGATTAAGTGACAAGAACAAGTCAGTATGTGAGACAATACATCCAAGTTTTATAGGAAGTTACCAAAGATAATCAGCTTGTTATGAACTCTGCGCCTAGTGCTTCTAAATGATACTCAGCAATGATGCGTTTTACTAAGCAGATTTTGAACCTTTCCACCACAGCAGTT
>VXAA01002568.1:1084792-1110670 GCA_013399115.1 Anseranas semipalmata
CCCTGAAGTTTGGTTCCTATCACCAAACTCTGACCAGGTAAGTCCAACATCACTTTTGGGTCACAAGGGCAAGGCAGATGCACTTTCAGAGGGAAACTCATTCAAAGTTTCTTTATTGACTGTAAGCAGAGTTGATAAACCAGCTTGGTCCAAACACCTGAGGGGGAGGCAAGAACTCCCATCATTTGGGCGAACCTGCCTAAATTCAACCTTACTGCAAGAAGACAACTTCTCAGTTTGCAGATAACAACAGACACAAAAGACCTGAGCACGAGTGTATACACCTGAAGCCAGAAAACATTGCTCTGATGTCTTTTAGTATTTTAGTCTTCAGTGTTAACTTAGAAGACAGAATCAAAAAAAAAATAAAATAAAATAAAATATCATTCTCATTTAAAAAGGATTGTATGTCCAGCATAACACAAAAAGATATCCAGGGAAGTCAGAGCAGGCCAAGACACTCATTAAAACAGTCTAGAGGCATGTTCTGTGCCTCCAAATTTGACCCATTTAAAAAAAAATAATAATAATTTATAGATTCTTTTCAATGTCTTTTTAAATCTAATTTAGAGATTTACGAATTCTAATTTATATAAAGTCCAAGGCATGTCTAAAACTGAAAGAACAGTGAATTACTGAATGACTCATTTTCATATTTGCTTAGTATTTCCCGTTCACAAGATCTAAGCATCCAAACAATTTCTAGTTTATTACTTTAAAATGTTAAAAAAAAAAATAAATCTGACTTTTTGATAATAACAAGAAATACTTAGCACCTTGCATTTGGAAAGAAATGTACACTCTGGAAAATAATGGGGAAGTCAGGCACTGTACTGGACAGATTAAGCACTTGCTATAATTAAACTAATTAAAATAAAGGAAGTTTAAGAGCTGACTCCATCTGGATAACTGCCAGCAATTAAAAAGTCAATATCTTGAATAACCACTCCACCCAGACATTCATATCAAATTGCTCTGGCTTCTTCTCTAAATACATTTTAAATGAAATTTCAGATCTTCCTGTTTTTCATGAACTTTACTGAGAAGAGTCCTGAGTGAGTTTTTTGTACTGCATAATATTGTGTCTTTCCCTCCTCACTTCCAAAAAAGACTTCTTTCTACAAAGACAGAAAAGCCTGTCTCCCACTTGATTACGCAAGAAACAAATGTGGATGCCTTTGTGCCAATGAAATTGTAAAGCAAACTCTGTATTTCTCATTCCATTCATAGCTGATACTGTTTTAGAGTTGAAAGAGTCTTTAAAAGAGCATTCTTCTTATAAACAAATAATAGACCATTTGTTAAAGGAATTCTGGGAAACAGATCTCAGAAGACATCTGAGGCAAGTAAGTCGACCAATTTAAAATTTGGCTTACTTATATTTTCCCGCAAACATTTCTTCTCCCTCAAGACTAGGTAGCAGCTTCTGTCTCCAAAAAAAGACAAGAAGTACGGATTTTGCCATTCATGTTTTTCTTTTAACATTACTCCATAAAGTAATTCTTCCAGCAGGAGGAATTAGGAGAGAAATAGGAGAGAAAAAGACCACAAAGATGGTCTTTTACAACTTTTATTGGATTAGTGGATCTGGCCAATCTCCTCTGATCAACTTTAATTATTAAAATCTGAGCTCCAGGCTGTTAAGTAAAGGCATACTGCTGCAAACTGAAAAGAGTTAAAGGGATAATTACAGAGAGCAAGTATCATTACAATCTCTCACAAATTATTTTGTCTACCCAATTTCACCTTTTTGTGCTTTAAGAAAGTTTTAGAGCCACTTCAGGGAGTGTGTGCATGTGCTCAGCACATCAAATTTGTACCTGATATTTAATATCCCTTCTCTCAATCTGCATAAGCATCCATTTATACTTCTCTTGCAAATGTATCAGAAGGAAACACATGTAAACAAAGGTGTCATTAAAAAGTAACATACTGGCACACTTCATTTCCCACATTAAACAAAAATCAGTAGAACCAGTGTTAATGACAGAAAAGGCAAGTAAAAAACACAAGCATTCAATTTTTTCTTCTACCTTACATCAGGAAAATGTACCTATTTTCGGTAGAACACATCTCGCAGAATTCATTGAAAAGAGCTTTTCAGTGACAACAAGTCAAGTTATAACACACAATAATTACCAGACATGAGAAAAATGTTAAACGACTGCATGAGTTAAATTGAATGAATGAATTCAAGAATGTAAATTAATACTAGCAAGCCTTCCCAGTTTTAAATTATTGAAAGCACCAGTCAATTCCATCTTCAAAGAGCTTTGATTTACAAGTATTTACATCTAAATTATGTTTCATGTTAAATCTAAATATTAAGCTGTTAAATGCTTACATGCAGGCTCTGGCTCTTTGCTATTCAAGCAGGTTTTTGAAACCGTACATACCTGCAGGACACCCAAAAGAAAAATATCTAGCAATGCCAAAGAAGTTAATTTCTAAAGGCAAATGAAATGAAGGAATAAGCTTCTAGAGATAAGACTGTTCACACTTCCATCGTGAAAAATTTAAATATACACAAAACTTGATCAAAGGAAGCTCTCCCTCAATATGCAACTGTCCCCAGGGCTCTGTAGGTGTTCAAGTTTCCTGTGCCTGGAACCGATGGTAAGGCCCGAATCCACCCAAATTCCTGTGAAGCTACCAACCCTGCCCAGACCCTCTCCCATTATAGCCGCAGGTTCTGCAGTATCCCTCAAAGACGACAAAGTACAAGAGTCTAAAAAATGTCCAATTTTTAAATGCATAACTAATGCTTTTAAAATCTGTTCAAGACTTTGTGCAAGACTATTTGTATAATAGTCCACCACTGGTATTTTCAATTCATCAGTTCAGTCTACAACTGGGCTTTTTTTTTTTTCCTTAAGCAAAACACACAACACTATCCTAATTTTTATCCCATTTATCACAGAAACTTATTTGAATTTACAAAATATCTAAGCAAAGGGGATCACAAACTGAAGTTTGTATTCTACAGCTTTTCCTTGGTTTGTTAAGGATTTGGCGGAAAACAAATCAACCTAAAAAAAACTTCCTTGATTTCTTTTTTAATAATTTGTTAATTGAGGTTAGATGATGAGCCTATCTTATAAGTTTTAAGCATATCTTTCATCACCAAGCATCAGCAGTGACACTGTTGTAGGAAACCTGTTAATAATATGCTACAGATAGAATAAATTGTGGTATAACCTACCTGTAGCAGAACTGGATCAGCTAGCAGATGTTATTTTATACATATTTAGTTTAAATCAAGCATCACAGGTTTCCTCAATGCCAAGATTCTATCCAAACCATTTACCTCTAAAACGTTCAATCATCAAGCCACCTTGCCTCAATAAGCGCGTAGTTAAGGAGATTAAAGGAATTCTGTTCCTTTGTGTACTTGCAGAATTAACAACTATTCTCCACGCAGCTGTTGCAAGTTTCAGCACATAAGGGATTACTTGCAAAGACTGAAAATCCTGCCAGTATTCTTTCACAGTGGAAAAGTGTTGCTTCAGGTGTAGCAGGTGGCTTGTTAGAAGTTCTGCCTAGAAGGGACTGCAGCATTTTTAATTCTTTTACATTCTTTTAGAAATATTTTAGCTCACTTTTAGAATGATTTAAATGGGAAAATGCACTGTAACCCACTATTCCAAATTCAAAAAAGTTGTCTCTTGCAGTGAAAACTTACTGAAAACATCAAAATCCAGTGGACTTATTAAAACACTCTACATAATATGCTTCAAACCTCTTTCTCAACAACAGGAGAGATGATAAAATGAGCTAAACTTTGAACTTATAAATTGCAGTACTTCATATGAGTAGAGGAAGGTTGTGTAATTTGAAAAGCAACATTAAACTTGGGGGAGAGGAGGCATAGCAGCATCCTTAATTAACAGAGTAATAAATTTTAAAATAGATTTGCTAGAAAAATTGATTTGCTTCCTCACAAGTAATTAATTGTCAAAAAAAAAAAATACATATTTACTGGTATGTGACTTGACAGGGGATATTAAGCTATGCAAGTAAACAAGTTCTTCCTCCCTCTTTTTGACAAAAATAAACTAAACTCACCTGATAAAGCTAGCTCTTTCCTGAAAGTAAAAATAAATTTGAGATCCTTTAAGTGCAGTCCCTCATAACATTTGCTTGGAATGTGTGCACCTTGAAATAATCTAAAACAATTGCACTTATTCCTTCCCAATCAAATACCTCAGAAAGCATTTGATCACATTTCCTTACATATCTAATATATGTTTGACACCTTTACAGTTTGTTTTTATAACAACCAACAGCAATTAGCCTAAATAAAAAGTTAAGCTACTGAAAACAGCTAATTCTGATTTCAAATAAAGCCCAATGCTAAGAACTTCTGCACCACATATTATTCTTCCCAGTGTCTTTCTCATAACAAGCTGATCAATAGGCCATGTTTGCATCAAGACTGAATTTGAGCTTTGTGAATGACACTGATATTCACTTTAAGCTAATGTAGTGATGGTATCAACATGTAGCCCAATACTCACAAAGCCTTCTGATTCTAATGGAATTGATCAATATTTCAGGAGACATTTATAATTTATGACAAAGCAGGCTAGCAAAGATTATAATCCTAAGAATACATAGCATTTCCTGCTGGATCTTAAAACTTTAATATTTATCCATAATGAAACCTGCATGCTAAGCTTTGTCCTTTAAAACCTCTAAACATTTTTATAAGCAACATTACAATCCTATTACAAATCCCAAAGATACAAGATACAGAAACTGGAAAATAAAAAACAAAGTTGATTCCTTGGGCTGTCTACCAAGGAAATTCAGTCTTCAACACTTTTGTAAAATATTTAGTATTAACTTATTAGCTAATACACTTTATTAAATTTTACAGTTCAACATTCTTCAAAAATGGTATTAATTTCTCTATCAGAATGTTTTTAATATTGAGATTGATGTATAAATTTCTATACATATAACATTATTTGTTTAAGAAATGAAAATGCTTCATATTTAGTTCATGTTGAAGTATACACTTTTGAGTGTCATACAAATATTTTTTGTTTTCTCAAAACACAGAACAAGTTTATTAGATGTTATTTTAAACAGCATTTTATTTCTACTACTACGATCAATTTTTTTCAGGATGTTTTTCATTTTCAAGGTGGTTTTTTGTTTGTTTTCATTTTGTTTCTGGTGGATATGTTAAGACAAGCTAAACCAAGGCAAAACTCATAAGCCAGAGATGGAATTTGCTGTATAGTAGTTGTACACGGTCTGCTAATAGGGAAGAGTTAAGCAACTTTCAGTCAAATGGAGAAGGAAAATGGAAGGGATTAAAGCCATATACCCTAATGCACAGAGCTCTGGATGTATGACTGCTGAATAGTTGCTTCTGGTTACTAAAAGATTCTGGGGTCCCCTCCCTTCTGCCTGCTCACTCCCAGAAGGGGAGGTGAAACCAACTGTTCAGAGTAAAATGAAGCAATTCAAAACTTACAGGGTTGTTTATTCTTAACTTTGTGAATTACTAACTAATGAGCTGGCAATAACTGCAACAACACTGAACTTACAGACATTTCTCTGAACAATAATTTCACCAAAGCTTACTTTAAAGATAATACTTCCAGAGTACAATACTGTGTAATTAAACATTTATCAACTATGTAGTAATGCTTCCTCTGTATCAGTCAATACATATTAATTCTTGTTAACATCAGCCAGCCTTACTCATTGCCCTGAGTAATGGTTTACAGATTTTAGCATATCTACTAAAAACACGAAACATACTTTTTCATCTCACAATTAAACAAAAATTATATGCATCAGAATATTCAGAAACAGTTGGCAGCTTGAACAACAGTGAAGGACTGACCAACACCTATCCTAAGCGATTTCCTAGTGACATATACTGGACACCAGAGCTAGCTTTATATACCATTTCTGTGGCTTAAATGGACTATTGAGCAAAAACAAAAAAGCAGCACAAGCTGAACGAGATTCCATCTGTCAATGAAGTACAGTGCAATCCTTCATCATAACGTTTACTCATCTTCAAATTTCAAACTAAATGTATCACAGAATTGTGTAGGTTGGAACCCCTGGAGGACATCAAGCTCCTGTGCAAAGCAGCTCCAGTTACGTCAGGCTGCTCAAGCACTTAGCCAAGACAGATGTGAAGATCTCCAAAGTCTGGAGATTTCACAGCCTCTCTGGGATCCTATCTCAATGCTTGGCAACCCTCACAGTAAACATTTTTTTCCTCACACCTAATCAGAATTTCCCCCATTTTAACTTGCTTTTATTGCCTCTCACACAATCCCTGCACGTCTCTGAGAAGAGCCTGGCTCCCTCCTCTCCATGGCCACCCAGCCGGCAGCTCTGATAGAGCTAAGCTCTCCCCTTTGCCCTCTCTTCTTAAGACGGAGCAAGCCGTGATCTCTCAGACTCTTTGTACACCACATACTTCAGCTCCGTAACAATCTTGGTGGCCCTCCACTGTGCTTGGCAAAGAGTATCAATGCCCTTCTTGTACAGGACAGCCCAAAACTGGACGTAGCACCCTACCTGCTGTTTCACATGAGCTGAACAGAGAGGAACAATCCCCTCCCTTGAGCCACTGGCTACACTATTGCTGCAGACCAGTTATTCTTCAAGTGTTAAAGATTTAAGACCTCTGCAATATTTTTTTCTTACAATTATGTGTTTGCACAAAACAACACAGCCTTGAGAAATAACTGGGAAAAGAAAACCACTCTGACAGCCTCATTGCTCACTATCATTCCCTGAAGACCACTGAAAATCCAGCAAGTTCACCAACATCGCCACTATAATTTTAAAACAGCACTGCCCTTACACCCCTGATTATTTCCACTTCCCACAGCACCCTTTCCTTGTGCCAACACATTCTTGCGTGTGGTTGAAAGATAAATCAGTTCTCTCAGGAAAAGAAAAGAAAATGCTAGGTTATAGCTTCACAAGGCATAAGGAAAAAATTCAAGAATTGCTATTATAAACAGAGGGATTTGCAGCTCGCCCTCTCTCACAGATAGGATCTGCTCCTCACAGCCTTAGTTTTAACTGGATTAGTTCCCTGACCAAATTTACCAGAGAAGTGCACAAATGTCTGTGGGAAAGCAAAGCAGGCAGGGGAGACAACAGCCAGGCAAAACACAAGTCTGCTTCGTTCAGCCACATTGTGTCCCCTCAGCCTCCTTCTCTCCAGACTGAACAGCCCCAGTTCCCTCAGCCACTCCTCACATCTTGTTTTCTAGTCCCTTCACCACCTTCACTGCTCTTCTCTGTACATGCTTGAGCAACTCAACGTCCTTCTTGTAGTTAGGGGCCCAAAACTGAACACTGTACCTGAGGTGCGGTCTCACCATTGCCTCATACAAGGGGACAATCACTTCACCAGTCCTGCTGGCCACACTATTTCTGATGCAGGCCAGGATGCCATCGGCCTTCTTGGCCACAGGCACGTGCTGGTTCATGTTCAACCGTCTGTCGACCAGCACCCCCAGGTCCTCTTCTGCCGGGCAACTTTCCAGCCATGCTTCCCCAGGCCTACACTACTGCATGGGGTTGTTGTGCCCCAAGTGCAGGAGCCGGCACTTGGCCTTGTTGAATGTCACACGATTGGCCTCGGCCCATCGGTCCGGCCTATCCAGGTCCCTCTGCGGAGCCTTCCTAACCTCAAGCAGATCAGCAGTCCAGCCCAACTTGGTGCCATCTGCAAACTTACTGAGGGTGCACTTAAACCCCTCGTCCAGATCCGCGATAAAGATATCGAACAAAACTGGCCCTAATACTGAGCCCTGGGGAACACCACTTTCAAAAACAGTCAGCTCCAATACTTGTCAAGTTTTGGCACTTGAAGGCTGACCTTTTTGAGCTGGTGTAGTTTCAGCATCCAAAGTCCTCAGAAATAAAGCCATACACCTAGACCATCTGGCAAAAAATTGTTTTTGGTGCCAGGGTCACCAATGCATCACATGAATTCAGTGCCAAGAAGGAAATCAGGTGTTTTCGGGGTATGTGGTATTATTTTTGTTTGTTTCTTTATTAAGCTGTCAAGTATAATCTTGGACTAATGAGCTGTGAGACACTAAATATTGCAGATCTTAATGCAATTAGAACTTTAATTTTGCCCTTTAAAACCATGACAGAGAAAGCATCTGATTTGTTTTATTGTGCCCTTTAACAGCAGTACCCAAAGGACACCTAAAGCAGCATAAAGCTGCATTGGCAAAGTTAAGTGATATGCAATCAGATGCACATTCAGGTTCATTAAGTTCCATCCTGCCCTCACCAACAACCATCCCCAAGAGAAGGAACAACTTAATTCTCTCCTGCAATATTATTAACAAATTTGTGTAAAGCTCCCCATTTTAGTGGGAGTCTTCTGTGAGCATTGAAAATCAAAAAGCTGTTAAGGTAAATTTCTTGTTTTACTCTACATATAGTCACCAAATTGGAAACCAGACCAGAAATTGCACATCTACTATTATCTTTAAGCCTTGAAAGTATTATAATAACTGAAAAATTTTAAGTTTCAGGTAGTATTTTAGATTATTACTGATTTTATTACTTCTAACATCAGCTACCGTTACTGAGGCAGTACTTCAAATATGCACAAAGTATTAAGTAAAAGGAACTGAATGATCAGCAAGGTATATCATCAGATACTGAAAATCTTTAAAATAACTGGGCGGGTGGAGGTGTCAGACTTTTTCTGAGGAAACAACATGACCATTTTCTCCATAATAATCCATCAATCACAAATCTGAAGCAAGTTCAGTATTCCAGTAAATGCACATTATCCTAAGGATATTTAACGAATTACATATATGTGAATATTAGCTCGGCAGCTACCAGGATCAAAGCAAGGAACCATTCCAGACACCCCTGCCACACCCGTTCGTTGCAAGAACCAGCGCAGCAGACACGTATTCAAAACAAGCTGGCAAACCCTGCCTGACCTCACTGAGACACGCAAACATCTCAGCACCGCGCTCCCAGGTACATCCAGAACACAGCAGAGGTTTAATTTATATGGCTTTCTATACAGTCAGCCTGCATCTAGCTGGATTTATCTGTTCAAAGTACTTGTACCAGCTGGGGAATGCAAGCTATCGCTGGAAGCAGTAAAGCTATGTCCGTCAGTCCTACATCTCAAATAACGAACTGGTGTCATACACTATCTGAAATCCTACAACCCAATTAAAAATAACTAAGAACTAAGTATTTTTACAAGACAGTAATCAAGAGCTCCCGTGCACTATGACCAGACTACATCTATTGCAACAACAATAAACAAGTTTACATAATAAGACTGACCTTTTAAACAATTAAACAACTAAATCATCCTCATGTGAGAAGCTCAATTTCAGACAATAGAATGACTCACATGAGTAAAGTTACTTTGTGCTTGGTGTCTGGAAAACTTGCATGCAAATAGTGTTGGAAGAGCTCAGCTGCTTCATTCTTTCCTCTAAAGAAATATAAAAATGCCTTACTTTTGAGAAGACAACAGATCTTTGAAATTCAATAAAGTGTAAAATAAAAAGTGTAAAATAAAAAGTGTAAAATAAAAAGTGTAAAATAAAAAGTGTAAAATAAAAAGTGTAAAATAAAAAGTGTAAAATAAAAAGTGTAAAATAAAAAGTGTAAAATAAAAAGTGTAAAATAAAAAGTGTAAAATAAAAAGTGTAAAATAGTATCAAAATTTAAAATCAAACAAGAAGTTATCTGTTCGATATTTCTTCTTTTCCTCATTAAGTCTCTACCTACTTAAATACATTTTTACTTCTTTACGTTTGACTACAAATATTCTAAAGTTCTTCATGTTCTTTGTTAGGATTTTCATACATCAACTCATTTGTCTGAAAAAAAATCTCCCCAAAATAATACTTTATTTTCCTCATTTATCATATAGACAAGTAATATTAATTTGATCAATACCACCACAACCCTGGTTCTCTCTTGGCCCAGAAACAATGTTTTACTGCTGGAATGTCCTAAGTATTGATCCCTCCCCATTTTCGATTTCACTTACAGCAGTGAGGAATCAGCAGATTTAAAAAGCAAGATAAGTGGGACTACTTTGACAAATGTGAAGTAAAATTTAAAACTGCAGGCCATCACGAACTGCTTTGTCATCATAAACAATCACATAATAGAAACGTATCAGAAGGGACAAAAAAAAGCCTGGTACCCACTTGCCACTAGCACAGCTCTTTCTATTCGCCAATTTGAAAACTTAAGTACAAACAACGAATCCATGGAGAAAAAAAAACACTGTGCCAAGTGATGGGGGAAAAAAAAAATCAAGGATATGGGTGAAAAGTCTTTGATTCTCCCAGGAAAGGATCACACACAGCACTACAAAGTTAAAAAGTCCTAGGAGTTATAAGCCTGATCCAGGCTTCACTAAACTGGGCCCCAGAAATAACAATCTAATTAGCACGAACATTCGCATGAGATGCAACATTTCTGAAGGGCAGCCGTTTGTCCCAAAATAAGACCTGACTCCCTCATTCTGAAGAAGCAAAGCAAGGACCTGCTCATCTGGCAGACCCCAGACCACATGTAGATTGCAATTAAATTTTATTCACACCATGGAAAACACTGATATCTGGTCCGGGCAAGACCTTCTCTCACCTGAAGACAGCCCAGTCTTTCATGAAGTAACAGTAGTCACCTCATCACAATTCCTTGCCATAAAGGCAATTTGCAATTTCTGGCTGAGCAGGCCTCTGTAAAAACCTGCAGAAACTTGTAGCAGAAATATTGATGTTGGGATGTATGCAGTAAGTGGAACCATGTGTGTGAAATCACTGGAAAAAAGCAACAGAACAAGGGTTAAAAGGATGACCCATGCTGATAACGAGGTATCCTGTTAGAAGCAGTCTCCTGGGAACAGCAAGACTGAGGAATGGGTTGTTTATACCAAGACCAGAGGGCCTGCTCTCTGTAAGATCACAGCACAGTGACTCATCAGCAGAAGATCCTGCGTTCCTAACATCAGGAGGATGGAAAGCTGCAGCATCACACATATGGCATTCCTTTTCCTGCAAGTCCAACAGGATCACAGACATGTATTTCAGACAAACCAGAAAAAAACTGACAAGCAGGGAACTTCGCTCAAGATTTATGGAGACTTCAGACTCTTGCTCACATCAAATGACCACCTTACATATAAAGCTGAATGGCATAAAAGATCTGTGCAAAGACCGGTTCATCACCACCAACCAAAAAACCTCAGACACATGATGAGGATCTGATAGCCAGCATCTCTAGCATTGCACATGAGATCCTGGCCAGACCACTTAGGCACACAACTTGGTGCTTGTGCATGTTACCAGTATTACAGTGTAAGCGAATGAAATTTAGGAGAGAACGAGTAGAAGCGGGTAAAATCAGCTTACTTAAAGATTTTTGTAATAAGCATCACCTTTCCCTTCCATGAGAACCTGCACTGATTTTTTTTACACTAAATCTTCCTACAAATCATCCTACAAATCTTTATAAAAACTGAATGGACCTGCAAACAAGAAACGGTTCTGTGTTTTTACACGGTGCAATTGCACTGAACATGATTGCTTTTATGTACCTAATCAGTGCTACCATGGGAAAAAAACAGCATATTATCAAGGATTTACAACTACCTATGTACACACTGAAAAGGGTAAATGAATCTGAGAAGTAAAGCCATACAACAGCACTTCCTAAACTTTGTTATTGAAGAAATTCAGCAATATGCTTTTTGACTTTTTTAATGTAAAAATTAAAAAGTTCATACCTACAAGTCTACAGCAGACTATTAAAGAGATGCTAGCTACAGGTGAGAACCCGGAGGGTTGGCTGTGCTTTAATGTTCCTACATAATCATCTTTATACAGACAAAAATACTTTTTCTAAAGCTTGAATGAGGGAAGGGAGAGACTACAGAGTACAAAACCAAAAAATCCTCATTAAATTCTGAATGATTCTCAATTTCTTAATACTGAATTGAATATTCAGAATAAATTAAGTAAGCAGAATTCATTTTTCTGCTTTTGCAGTTGCACCTCTAATGCACGGTTGAAAAGACCTCAGGAAAGCATACCTGCATTGTCAGATTTCTAGAAGTTTCAGTTGCTTAAAACAGAAGTAAACCAAAATTTCTGTTTCGAAGACCATTGCCATTATTCTCCTAAGGACATGATGCATACTCTCAAAAAGAAAGCCACAAGTCCAAGGAAAACAATAACTTAATAAACCATGGAAAGCCAAGGCAAAAAATAAATAAAATCATCACATCTTAAATTTATATCTTACTAAAGAAGCATACCTCAGAACTTAGCTAAATTTTCAGCTTTTTTAAAAACAATTTAACTGAATAAGCTAACTGGCATACTAATGTCAAGAGAATATGATAAATTAAAATTATCAAAATAATAAATCGGAAAGAGACATCAACATTTCTATGTACGAACATGAATCAAAACATACATCATGAGAAACTGGAACTTCACACAAAATGCAATAAGCCAACTTTTTTTTTTTTTTTCTTTTTTTAGGCCACCATATAATCAAATGGGATGCTTACCTTTTTCTGGTACCAAACTATAGCATCGGTTACTTTGGACGCCATTTATTCCACTGACTTCACACAGTCATTTTAGGCTGTTAACAGAAAAAGACAAAACTTTACTTCCACCTTCCAGAAGCAGGCCAACATCTACATACACAACATAAAGACGCTCTCATTACATGGAGAATATGCTGAACAGCTACAATTACTTTACACCTTGCCTCATTACCACTTTAGTAAGAGTTTGGGTTTTTTTTCCTCTAAGTAAATGAAAAACTGAATGAATCTGCTGCTACAGGACAACAGAAGCCTCAGTTTTGTCCATCATTTCCAGTAGAACACAAGTGGCACACAGACGAAGCTTTATTATCCCAGGAGAATCTCAGAGTGTTATTAAATGCAGCACTTCCCCTCTTCTATTTTGAAGAATACAGCAATCCATAGTTATTACCACAGAAAGATTCTGAAGTCAAGAAATAAATGTATTATAAAATGCGAGAATATTTCATACACACTATTAGGTATTTTTTGGAAAAAAAAAAAGGCAGGGCTGATAACAAAAAAAAATGCTGATTACAAAATAAATACACTCATGAAAACAGTAGCCTAAAGCTAAGTCAAAAGAAGATAAACAAGGAAGAGTGGTACTTTTGTTTTAATGGTAACAAATAGAAGTAAGAGGGTTTTTTTTCAACATTGAAACTAATGACAGTGATATCAGAGAGCAATTCTCAGCCTACATAAAAAGATGCTCCCCTGAAAATAACTTTTAAAAGTTTTGTTTTGTGCAATCAGTCAGCCAAACAGAGTTAGCACTAGGAAAAAAAAAAAAGGAAGTATAAAGAAAATAAACATTAAAAACTTCAGATTTAAAATTATTATATTCCAACAAATCACTCTTTCACTTAGTTTTTTACTCCTTTCATGGAAGAGCAAAACAATTAAATTGCATATTTTTCTCTCATACTGGACATTCTGTAAAATCAAAGGAAATTTTAGGTGAGAATTACAGAATCCTTTCCAGATCTTTTACAATAATATGCAGTTCTTTTAGATATGAATATATTATCACTAAAACCAAAACCAAATATTTCACAAATAGATTACTTCAGATAAGAACAGATTAGTAACATTTCAAACTGTTAAATAAAGCAGGAAGCAGCCAGTGGAATGAAAGAAGGAAGAAGGAAAAAAAGCAAAAGTATTTGCCAAAAAATGTGAATACTTGTGTTTAATAATCATTCATCTCACTGATTCCCTTTAAATATATAAACAAATATTCCATAAAGTCATGGGTCATACCAGACTCCATGTGACCTTTTAACATTAGGCACATCAGTTGGTAAAAGCTTACGTTTTCAGCTCCACACAATATTCAGCATCCTAGCCCCTCCCATCTTCACAGCAAGTTTAAGAATGTTATTTTTATAGAACTTTGCCAAGTATTTCATATATGAGGATATTTTTTATTTTGTTCTACAAAGATGTAAACTCCTAACATATCATGCCAAAGGGTATTTAAAGTTAGAGTAAGCTCCATATGTACGATCTGAAGGATTCCAGGATCAAACATTGGTAAAAATAAACCTCAGAAGATTCTTGAAAGTTTTCTTTGCAAACGCAGTTTCAAAGAATCACAGAATGGCTGAGGTTGGCAGGGACCTCTGGAGGCAACCTGTGCCAGTGCTTCATCACCCACACAGCACAGAAGTGCTGCCTGATGTTCAGAGGGAACCTCCTGTGTTCCAGGTTGTGTCCATTGTCTCTTGTCCTGGCACTGGGCATCGCTGAAGAGAGCCTGGCTCCCTCCTCTTTGCCCCCTCCTTCAGGTATGTACAGACACTGATGAGATCCCCCTGAGCCTCCTCTTCTCCAGGCCGAGCAGTCCCAGGAGGAGGAGGAGGAGCTGATCATACAGCTGTTTAAATGAACACCACAAATAGTACTCCATCTACAAAAGCCCCATCAATGTTCCCATCTTTCAAAGCATTTCTTGGAAAGGAGTTAAGACCCTTGGGCAGACTCGGTTCTGCACTGATGCCTGTTTATTCAGACTTCCCTGACCCGTGTATGGATGTACTCTTATTTTACACAGTGCATTACTTTAAAAGACATTGTATTTTTAAGTTGGAATACGTACTATAAACACTATAGTACAGACCTTCAACAAATAGATTGATTTTATACCAGCTCCTGAGAATCTCTAAGAAACATAATGCAATACACGTTCATCTTTCAGAAAGCTTTTTTTAAAAAAAAAAATCAAATACCCCAAAGGTACTATATTCAAGATTTTTAACAGTAGAACTCCAATATCCTTCATACACCGTTAAAGAAGATTACAACACGATAAAAAGAAACATCTCTGACAGGGCTTAGAGAGTCATTTAGAAATTTCAGACTTATCAGTACGCTGACTTTTGGTGCAACTAAGCAAAAGAGCAGTAATTTTTCCACTGCTGTTAACATCATCATGTAAACCACATCAAGTCAGTTAAAGCTGGAAGCCATGACTTGTGTCAAGAACTGTAACTGGGTTTCTGACCCATATGTTTCTGATAACAGTAGCAGTTTAACTAAGAGCAGCTATCAATGATAAAGAATTTATTGGCATAATAAAGATAAAAATATTTCTATCACTTAAAACCAAGACTTTACTATAACTTGGCATATTACTGACTGCTTACCCTTCTTTCTCACCCACGCAAAGCTTAAAATAAGATTTGTTTTCTTCTTTGCCAGCATTCAGGTAAACTTAAATACAAAATAATCGGCTACACTGGACTATAGACTCAAAGCAATGTAAAGTCCCCAGACACACATAACCTCCAGGCGCAATGCAACCTACATTTGCTCGGTTACAACGAAGGCGGTCCCACTGCTCATGAAAGAATCTATGCACGAAAAATCCCGTACAGATTTTGATCACACTTGCATCCCTCGCCTTCCCCTCCCTTGTGAACTCATTGTCTTGGCAGACCTTTAATTCCTTCTCATTTCTCCTAAAGCAACCTGCCCTCTCACATACAACATTACCTGCTTCCTACCACCATAATTACAGGCGAAGAAAAAGGTTGTAGAAACTCATCATCAGTAATTTGAAGAACTGTTTAACTTGCACAGAAATCTTTCCCTCAACAGATACATTAACTTCATCTTTCACTCGACGAGGTCAACGATTGCTCAGGAAACCAGCACTAACTTATGAATCCCAAACTTCCAGCTGCATCAAACGTGGCTGAAATTGGACAAGTCATTTGAAAGGCAGCAACCTTTTTTTGCAGTAGTTCTCCAACTCACCCAAAAAACCCTTTGCCTCAAGAAACAATTACATCACAAAACTATAAAACAAGTATAATGAAGTAGTTTTATCATTTCATTTCTTTCAACAAACCTGTTAGTTAGATTACACGTGGTTTTCACATTCTTAAAAAACACTCTATATTAAGTCCTTCATACAGTCCAGTTTAGTGTTACTTAATGCACTATTGAATCCCACAGTAGGCAATTGCAAAGAAGATATCACAAAATCACGGGATTGATGTCTCTCAAGAGTTTAACAGAGCTCAATGTGCTAAGTAAAAATACCTCTACCAGGAAATATCATGTACTTTCTTCAAGAGATATGTAACACTTTCTGATACAGCACTGAAATGAAAGATGAAAAAAATGCATTCAATTATTTCCAGACAGTGCTTCTGCTTGAAGAGGTTGGGATTTCTCTTTTTTTTTTTCTTATATTCAAGACAGCATAATGAGTTTGATACGTTTGGCCGGGAAGCAACTTATCTGGATGAGAAACTGATGGTAACAGTTCAGGACGTTTAAGCTGCAGCCCTGGCTCTGACTCTGCGCATCTGCCCACAGCTCACTGCGCACCCAGACACGAGGCTGCCACAGTTTCAGAACTCTGCATATTCCTTGCTAATTAATATTTTATTCAGCTGACAATTTGTATTGACATTGATCCTGAAGTCAGACTGTGCAAGCTGGGCTTTAAGTTGACACCCCCGACTTCAGAGATTAGATGGCACATACAAGTATATAAGCTTGATCACAACTTGTCTGCAACATTTAACTGAGCCATACATTACAATTCCATCAAACTCACTGTTAATATTATCAATAACAAGCAACAGACTTTGATGAAATTCACTACTTGCTTAAAACTGAAAACAGATGACTACCTTGTTTTGTTGATCCTTATTGAGATGCGGGGTTTCTTAGCTGTTTCTTTTCCATTTCATAGCATAATTATATTCCATTTTAAATAAGTACACACTACACCTTGCAATCAAATGAGCAATTTTTCAAAAGCCACCAAAATTTATATTTAGAAGTCTTCAGCTACTTAAATGCTCAGTCAAGCAGCGTACAATGTTTATCATGTACAGCAGGATTAGATACTACACTATACACTTAAATAAATTCAAAATAACTATATTTTAAAATTTTGCTTATATCCACATTTTTTTTTTGGATTCCCAAGCCAGACAAAAATGCAAACTTTTCTAAATTACATCCTACAGAAAACAAAATCCATTTTGAACTCTGACAGAAGTTCAGAATAAAGCTGTGCTCCTCCTACTGACAAAGGCCAAAACAAGGACTTCCAAATTTTGGAAGACTATACAAAATTAAAGCAGTGTCAACTAGCAAGAGAACATCACTAAAAATGCAATACAGGCACGGAGTAGTGGCAAATAGTTGTTTTTCCTGCCCGTAACACTGCGAATCACTGAGTGTTTCAAGGAACCTCTTTCCTTTGTAACCTGAATGGTCAAGATACCATCCAACTGCTAAGTCAGAACTTGAAGGTCCAAACATAGCTCACTATGATTATGGAATGATGAAGTCCTCATGGTCATTAAACACCATTAGCAGTACAATTGCAGAATAGTGGCATTTGTCTTAAATGGTTTTTAAAATGCTATCAAGTTTTTCATCAGAAGAACTTATCTAAGCAGCAAGCTAAAGGCAGTTTAAAAAAAAAAAAAGACTATAAAACTATGAGAATGCTACAACTTAGTTTCAGCTGTGTTCCATAATAGAACTAATTTACCGTTATGCTAACTATCCATATTATCGTTTCATAACCACAGGCACAATTTCTCCAAGATCTCCTCCTATAAAGAGTAAGGAGAGACACCAAATCAGAATGGTGAAGTCTAGGCCTAAGCTACTACTTTTGCAGCAACATTTGTATTACACACTCAAAAATAAAACATTATACCCACTTGTATACAGATGAAAGATAACTTTAATAAGGAAAACCCTCATTCTTTCTTTACTTTCCAGGTTCAACATGAAAAAGAAGTTAACACTTTGATCGGGCTGTGGTCATTATTTGGTATTTTAAGTTAATTTTAAATAAGCCCAATAAACAGCTTAGTCACATTATGCATCCACTATTGACTGGAAAGCTTCTTATGTCAAGAGAGAACAAACCAACACAGATATCAATGCAATGCAGATACACCACCAACACTCACCAGGAGCCATCCTGCCTCCACTCAGAGCCACGGGGGCTGTGCCGCTATCAAGAGGATTAAACCCTTGAAGCAGTGTTTCAAATGACACATTCTTTTCATGTGCATTACAAATAAATCATTAAACCCATACTTCCCTTTTTAAAAGGAACATCAAATACCATATAATGTTCTCAGTGTTCTGTTTAAGCACTTTATCTATGCAGCGCTGTCCTCAAAACAGCATTTCAGAATTGCAAATGGTATACAAGCAAATGAGAAACTTGTCACCCTTTTCAGTCGAAATGTTATCATGTTGCTTTCAGCTAGCCTTAACAAAATCTGAACCAGACAAAGGGATGAGGAAGAAGAAAAAAAGACACTGCGAACCTAAGGAACATATCTAGCGGCCAGCATGAGAAGTACTCTTGCTGCCATGCCAGCCCAGACCCCCCAAGTCGCTGCCTTGCAATCCAAGGTCAGGATAGTTTGCAAACAAGAAGGAATTAACATACTTGCTTTCCCAACGGAACAGCATGATAGTTTGTAAATAAAAAGGAATTAACATACTTGCTTTCCCGAAAGAACACCAAGTCTGAAAATTTGGATACCAGCATTCTTAAGATATTGTTCATGAACTGAATTCTCAAGCCTTGTCCTTTACTCTAGCTAAAAATAAATAAATACATACGTTAGGAAAAAATAAAAAACAACTGGGAAACAAAAAGCATTGAACATCCTGAGTTATTATTTGTTGTTTGGGTGGTTGAGGACTTTATCAGGCCAACAACAGCAACAAGATGTCAGTCAGACCCTGCACTGGCGGCTGGATATCAAACCCTGTTCTTCGTGAACACAGACTTAACAAGTGTGAAATATCACGACACGAGGCATCTGGCAGCACAGCCATACCTGCCTGTGCCTCGGGTAAGATGTCAGTTTTTAAAACCCACATACTCTCTCAGGCCTTTCTATTTTGCCCACAACCACAGCATTTGATCCCATTTCTGCTACCGTATATTTGTTCTTTCCTAGATGCTCACACCCTTTACCACTTACCATCCAACGCAGAAAGTTGTCACGGGTACAGCTGTAGCACAGAGCACCCAGAGAGAATCACTTTTCAAATTTAGGTGGAAAGGAAGCTCAACTTACAATTAAAAACTCCAGTATTTGAAGGACAAACTAGCAAGAGAGTAGCACAGGGAACCACTGTCTCCCAGGGAATACTTGTTTTGCCAATGAATTACCCAACTGCGTGGAAAATAGTAGCAAAATGTTGAGTATCAGGATTTCTGAGATTTATTTCAGGTTCTGGGAAAAGAACATTGTGTGCAGTTGTTGCAACTCCTGTAGCCATTTCTGGAATCTCTGGCTCAGCCTTAAGGTCTGTGCAAATTTCCTAATTTTGTTACATAACTGTTTCTTTTCATGGCTCCATCTGAAATGACATGACACCATTTCATAGCTACCTTATTCATAAAAACAGCGGGGAAGGACTCTGTACTGAGAAGTCCAGGATTCTGCACCTCCCATAACTGCTGCAGTATACATTAAATAGCAAAATGTTCCTAATATTTAATCCTAGTCTCCTGTTTAATAAGGTGGAGAAAATTCAAGCCCTTACAGGGGATTATAATCAAGATAATTTTGCCTCTTATAAGAGATTTTAGTTACAAAATTGCTGTCAATCCAAACGCGGTAGTTGCTGTCAGCATCCAAGATCTACAAGACAAGACATTTCTAAAAATGTCGCATCTTTAAAAAATTAATTAAAGAGTATACAGCTGGTGTCAAGTTCTGCTCTTTTTAATTCCTGGGTTTTGTACTGAATATTGCACGCATACATACATATCTATGTGTTAAACACATGTGCGGTCTTATAATGAGAAATCCCTGAAAGAAACACACAAAAAAAAATCCAAAATATAACGGCCACCTTGAAATAAAAGGCATTGCTCCCATTCTCCTTGTGATTCTGTGATTCTAAATACACCAGCGATTTCCTGCAGTAAACGCTGCTCACTGAAAATATCTGCTCGCTGTTCAGTAAGCCGTGTTTATCTGTCACCAGGCAATGCAAAGCAGAGCTGTGGCTTCTCGATGAGCACGGTCAGGAAGTTAAAAACCACTCCTAAATGCCCAACTTGACATCATGTTCTACAAATAGCTACCCAGCAAGTTTTTGAAGCAGCTTAGGCATGAAGCGGCTGAGCTGTCAGAAAAAGTAGCAGTATCTTATAACAGCCAACCTATAAGAATATGGTAGCAAATGCTAGGACTATATTTTTTAGAAAGTCTCCGAGTGCTCCAAGCAAGGAACTACAGAGCAACAAGCCTTACATGTGTATCTGGCAAGCTCCTCAAAACCATCATTAAAAATGGAACACCCTTATGCCTGAAAGACTATCTGATAAGGGGTTATCAGTACCATTTCTGCAAAGGAAGATCACGTCTTAGTCTATCGGTATTTTTGAGCATGTCAAACTAACTGATATACAAGAGCGAGTGATAAAGCATATGTAGACTTTCAAAGAGCCTTTGGAAGGACGTCAAGGACTTCTCAATAGACTGCTGTTTGCGAAAAGCGAACGCTGCCCCGGATTAAAAAGCAGCCAGGAAACTGAACAAAATTTTGAGGTCAACATTCTTCACTGCGATAGGCTACTTGGATAATAAAGATTAATAGCAGCATCCAGTCCGAATAAAACGGGCCATTTATTGCCTACCCGGTGCCTGGAAGCTACTTAAGTGCCACACAGCTCACCTGCTAGCCCTGTTCCGTTCCAGTCTGGTGCAAAGTGCGTGCAGATTGCAGGGAGCTAGCTTGGCAGCCCGAGGTCTCCTTCACACGGCACTGCCCCAATCCCAAAACCACACTCAGACGGAGTCTTCCCAGGCTGCTTTCTTGATGTTCCCCTCGCTTTCTGGTTTCTGGCCACGCAGCAGTGACGGAGGTAGCCAGTTCAGTATATGCATGCCCTGGTGGCGAGCTCCTTCTGGAGATTGAAAGTTAAAGCCACTAAGGCCGAGAGCACCGCAGGACCTCCGGCTTTGTAAGTGATCTAACCACCAGACCTCTGCGAGAAAGTCATGCCGAGACATCCATCATGCCCCTGCCCCAGCAGGTGCTGACAGCTGATGTTAGCTTGCAAATAAATGGAGATGCCCCACGTTCCTGCTGGTTCCCTCAGCCCTGACAATGCACCTTCCAGCAGAAGGTATCACCCACTGAAGGCGCTTAAGGTGCTCACAGAGCCAAAGGACAACGTCAGCGTGGCCTAGCGGGGCTGTTTAAAGCATTCAAAACACTAATGACTCAATCAGCCCCACAGACCCAGCGACTCGGAACCAGCCGCGCACCAGCGACGGTGCCTGCAGTGACGGCAGCGAGCCCGACCCCTTGGAGCCGCACGCTGCATCTCCACCCGCATCCTTCACAAGCATCAATCCCTCACCATTAGCAGCGCTAGTCCGGACTAATTCAGATGGTTCCCCTCTCCGATCCAGACCACTGGCCTAGCATTTTTATGAAGTGCTAAGTCCTTAGATTGAGTGAACGGAGACCTGCCCTTTTATTGCAAACCTCAAGCTGCTGTAAATAGGTCCAGCAATGCTCACTGTATTTATTTGTTATGCATCAGAGAAGAAAAGGAAAACTGAAGTAGTAACATTTCCAGATGACAATTAATCTTACATTAGCAAAGCTTAAGGAGATGGATCAACTTTAATAATGAATACACGGTATAAACAGAATTTAACATCAACAATACAAATTATATCTATGAGACGGGTGAAAAGTGAACTACTTACACCACACAAGACTTTAACATCAGGTGTCTCAAACGTGGAAAGGAAATTAGGTAGCTCTGAGAGCTCTTCCATTCTATATACTACCATCAAAAGAGCACAGAGACACCTGAATAGATGAGGAAAGACAAGGAAAACACTGCAGTACTGCTGTTAATTAGCTGAGCAATCTGACCAGAAATGCATGTATTTTATCTGAGGAAGAATACAAAAACACTGGCAGGAGGAAGGGGGATGCTCTGAGAAGAGCTATGAATAGCTTTAGAAACTGTCCTGTTGAGACAGGCAAGTATGAACAGAAAAATAAGGAATTATAAATTAAATAAGACCTTAAAAAATATACAGAAAATATAGTAAAGAAAATAACAGCTTCTAATAGTACAGGGAACTTCAGTCTGAGCTTAAAGTAAAGCAAAGCCAAACTTTTAACAGAGAAATATTATATTGCAACACAATTAGACTGTCAAACCCAGTGCCACAGGAAGCCACTGAAGCCAAGGACTTTACTCACATTCAAGAAGAAAACAGTTATTTAAACACATAACAACACCAAGAAAAAAATACACACAGCTGAAGGAATCTCAAGTTTCGCAGCCCAGGATGCAAGACAACGTCCAAAGAGATCACCGAGGTGTATTTGGTCATATAAATACTGTACCTAACCCAACCCCACAGCAGCCAGCAGCAAATGCCAAGGAAAGAGTATAAGCAACACGGCAAGCATAAAACAAACTCTCCCTTAAGACAGCTGAATGCTGAACACTGTTCGGCTGTCTTAAGGCTGGCATCTGCCAACCACCTAACGCAAAAAGCATCTGGCACTGGCCAACTTCCAAAGCGCAAGGCGTGCGTGACTTCGTATTTGATGCTATAGGGTTTTAATTTCTTCCACCTTGCAATTTTATATTGAAGAGTGAGAACAACAGATTTATTTGCAAATAGAAGTTCAGCCCAATGCTTGGAGCCAATCCAGGAAGTGTGGCATCCAGACCTGCTGCAATGCGTCTACCAAGACCACCTCAAACAATACAAGAATAAAACGAAGACTGAACACTACATGTCTCATTTAAATAGTAATCCCAGTAGAAGTGAATATGAAAAAATCCCCTTTACACACTTAAATTAAGAAACAAGAGAACAGTTTTATGAACTCTCTGATATCCTCCCCTCAACTAAAACAAAAACAAAAAAAAACCATAATCTATATTTCCAAATTTCTTGATAACATCACGGATATCTGTATATATGCATACCTGTTTGCTCTGACTTTGAAGCTGGCCCTGCTTCAAAGTTTGGACGAGATAAATGACTTCCAGAGACCCCTCAGGGATTGTAATTAGGACTCCCTTATAGGCAATTTATTACGCCTTTCGTGTTCCTTTCAAAATTTGAGTTTGATTTCTTCAAGTAGTTAACCGTTTCCTCTGTACCCAGTTTGACAGGCCTTTATGAACAGCAGCACAGTAAACTCGAACAAGGAAACATGACATTTAAAGCTTCTAGAGCCTTTTTCACACCGCTACGTATCTCGGAGTAAGCGGTGGTCAGCTGTCCTTAAACAGGCAGAAGGAGCAGCACCTCCGACACAGGTATCTTAAGTTTCATTTCCTTCATAAAACAGAAAACAACGTTCAAATAAATAAAAGCAGGCCCACACCGTTCTGTGGGCAGAAGTAATGCTTAAGTCTGATGGATTTTTTCTTGTTGCTGTTATGAACGAGCGCCCTACCAGTGCCATCTCACCTGCGCTAAGTCCCGCTGCCCCGCAGCAGCGCACCGTGACGGCCCGGAGCTCCGCGCGCAGCCGCTGGCCGGTGGCTGCTCTCTTTCGGAAGCAGGAAGGGGATTAGAGCCGCCCTTCTTCTGGTGGGAACGTTATTTGCGGCGCTACCTGTCAAAAGTGTCATAAAACCTTGTCACTGCGCAGGTACTTAACGTCTTTCAGTTGCCATTACATGGGGTTGTGCCACCTGACTGACTGAAGGAGTCGCTCCAACCGGAGACCGACAAAGAAAGTAATTGCGCAGGTCTTGTGCCCTCAGTGAGCCTAGCTAAAAATCCACATAAACGGCTCGGTCACGCATCTGCAGAGCATGCCATTAATTACAGAAAGAACTTCCTCAAAGACCCCAAACCGCTTGTGAATGTCATCATTCTCACTCACGAGAGTCCTGAGAAAAGGAAAATAAATGATAGTACTACTTTTTCCACAAAATTTCTACTATAAACAAGGAGTAAGACACGATACTTAGAAAAAGCGTGGGAAGAGCACACGTGCAGCTTGGGAGAACTGGGGAAGAGCTGATGTCCACTGCTTTCCAGTGACCCCTGCCAGCTACGACAGGAACAGCACTGCTCAGCGCCTGGGGCCGCCACGGCCGGTCAGCCCGCTCCGACAGACCCCACTGGGAGCCTCCTGAACGGCCCCAGCCGCCCCTTCTCGCGTTAGCATCAACACCCCGTGGCCCACCTCGAAGCTCGCCCGGGATGCGGCTGGGACGAACTCCGAGGCGGGATGAACCGACGGCTCTGGAGAAGCCGGCATGACTGGAATCCTGGAGATGTTCCGTGCACTTCGCACGCTCACCCATGACTTATTTGTACGTCGCTTTCCATGTAATGCGAGAGGAAAAACATCCTACTACAAACATCGAGTTAAACTAACCAGGTTCCCAAATTCTTTTTCAGATGACTCAGACTCTGTTTTACCCTTTATAATATTTATATCCAGAATAAAAACATACACTGGCACTAAAACATAGCAACAGCAAATTCGACTGCACAAACGTTCCACTTTAAAAGGGGAAAAGGATCTTAAATACATCAGTTCCAAGTATTGCTCTCAACCTTCACTTGCAGGAAGGAGGATTGTTTGCAAATACTGTAAAGGAAAGCTCTGGGGAAAAAAAAGTCAAAGCTGACAGAAGTACGATGTACGTACAGGCATCAGTTCGTAAACACCTCACTAGAACAAAAATAAGGCTGCTCAGAAAAGGATTATCCTTTCCAGGGAGTCGCAAAGAAAGAGGCAAATCAAAGAAGATCACTAAAACCTTCAGAGCTACAGAAATAGCCAAATCCAGAGAGCTATTTATAGCCCGGAGATTTATTCACAGAACACTTTTAGCCTCCAACCCCAGCAAAACAAAAACAGCTCAGGCCAAGCAGCCCTGTACCCAACAGAAATGCATCCTCCTGCCACTCGGTGACCGCTCCAGCTGCGGCTGGAGACGCTGGGATCCACTCGCTAGGATTAGCGGGTTATTTCAAGTAATGCACTTCTCCCTGATAAAACAGACACCACCATCTGTCTATCAGCATCAACAGGAAGATGTAAGTGGGCAAATGACTGATGACACACCTCATTCCTATTGGAGAACTGGCGTGTCAAAACTCTACCACAAGCTGTATGTTCTGTAGGAATGCTTCATCAAGAAGAATTTCGGAACACTAATTAAAGTGCTTTCAACAAGTCAGGTTTTCCAATTAATTACTTTCTTTGGTTAATTATATTACAGATGGATAAGATGGCAGATGTGGAACAAAACGCGGGAGTCAGCAGCGTTACTTTTCAAGTGACCGGTAACACGTAGAAGCGGTAAAAGACGAGGTGCCGAGCACAGAGCTCGAGCACACGGGCTCGGACCGCAACCAGAGCTGACACACCTGAGCCTCACGCACTCGGCGGGTGCGAAGAACAAAAGCAGCAGGCACCTGGACAGTTCTGCCGCCGTGTAATCGCTTCCCCCATCGCTCTCTCCTTTGTTTCTCATAGGAAAAAAAAAATAAATAAAGAACAATTTTTACAGGAAATTGAACACGAGAGAAGAAATTTTAGGCCATGGGAAGCAGCCCAGCGTTTAGCTTCCCGTATCCAAAGCCAGGCACGACATACATGGAAGGGCTGTCACTGGGTTAGCGCGGGGAAGGAAAAGCCAGCGGGGCAGGGGACAGAAAGGACCAAACGCAGCCGAGGGCACGCACCCACAGCACCGCGGCAGGAGACGGGGTCGCAGCCGCAGCCGCCGAACCCCCCGC
>VXAA01002568.1:1118173-1129023 GCA_013399115.1 Anseranas semipalmata
AAGGTTTTACTTAAAGACCTTGAAATAAACTACTGTGATTCTGAAAGCTTAAGCAGCAGTTTCCTTCTGGCGTCCTACACAAAATAATTTCATTTATCAAAAGATGTTCTTAGCATGCAGCCACTTGGAAGCACGGAACTTTGCAAGTTCTTTGTCCTTACAGAGAGATTTTGATAAGAGGAATATCCCTTTTGATTTGGTATTTTGCATCAGTTTTAACCCTGATGTAAAACCGTTGCTGTGACACCTTTGGACAAACACCTTTGTACAATCACTCTTGGTTTTTTTGTGATATCAGAACTCCATTCAAAAAGATTTGATGCAGATTTCATTGTGACCTTTTCAGGAGCTGTTGCAGAAATTACCGCTACTCATCATTACACATTCTCAAAGGCATTGTTCACAGCTTTGAAACAGGAGTATTTCTCACACTTTCTGAAATGTACACACTGATCTACCCCTCATTAAATGAAACAAAGAAAAAGCAGATGTGATAGTGTCAGGGAAAAGGGGAAGCTGATGCGGAGATGGCTCACGCTGACTCGCCAGCAGCCGCCACCATCCCATGACCTCGTACGCTCGAGAACACCTGGTCTCGGTTATCCATGTCGCACCTGACATGGGGTATGGAGGAGAGAGCTTTGCCATCTACCCGTTTGTTTTAAAATGCAATTGAAAAGCTTGCTGTTCTGAAATGAAACAAAGTATTTATCATATGCTGATGATTAATATATATTATATAAATAATATATATATTGATGGCATATATATGGTGATACATATTCTACATCATTTATTTCCATTCAAATCATTCATACAAGCTTGAACACTTTGGCATGCACTGTAGATGAGTATCTACTTTTGTCTCATTCAGGAAAATAAATACTCAATGCACATGTGTAAAAGGTCATGAAACTAATTTTTTCCATTACTTATTTATATTGCTTTTCTTGATTTGTCACCATCGTAGAAGAATATGAAGTTTTCCGTTCTTGTACTTGAAAGATACAACTGTGCGACATACATCCCAACTTTAACCTAAACGCTTGAAGAATGTGCATACATGCATTCAAAGTGTACTGCTAGGCATGGTGGGCAATATTCAGGAATAAGATAGCACAGGACTGCGTTACAGAATGATTTCAGAGATGAAAACAGTACTATTTCTGACAAATATGCATAGTAGTACAGAACCAAATCTTATAGTAACCTCATGGAAATTTTCACATTTGCCCAATATAAAAGGTTTTATTAGGTTAAAGATTTCAGTTAAAAACTGGGTGTACAAATGGATTTATGAAAGTGAGATTATAACACTCCCACAAACTTAGAATTCTAACAACATGAGGTGGGACCTATTTTAACACCACTACAGTTTGAGAACACATATCATTGCTTTTCAGTAGTGAAGCTCCTGAATAACTGCACCCTCAGAACTACATTCTTTGAATTTATTGGCATGGAAAGCTGAGTCGCTTTTTTTTTTTTTCCTGGTAGATTTATTAAGATAGAGGTCAAAATAACCAGCTAATTTCTGCGCTGAGTTGGAAAAAACAAGTCTGTACCTTTTCATTGTACCTGTATTGTCTCAAGGTTTGGATGGAGTTAGTCTCACACAAGAGCCTTTTAGACGTGAAAGGGGCCTGGCTGTCACCTTGATGATGAAAAGCATGAATCTTTGTGGATTAACGCAACTTCAGGAACCACTGCAATTGGACGCTGGAGTACTATTCACTATTAATATTTTATCCTTGTACTGAAGTTAGATAAGAGTAGAAAAATCCGGAACTCAGTAGTGCTATTTCCTTCAGTTTGCCTTTCCCAACAAAACCAACGTCACAGCCAAATGGCAGGTGTAAGAGAAGCCTTTTCCTTTACAGCAGAATGACAGCATAAGAGCAAGAAACAGAAATGAGAACTCAAGCTTAGTTTATCTGTAAGTTTCACCTAACTCAGTATTTCTTTTTAAATGTACAAAGAAATCACTCCTCCTGAAACATGTTTAATCTAAAACAAATGCATTCCTGAGAATAACAAAAGCTCTCAACTGCATCAATTAGACAGGTACCTGAATGTTGTTGCATGCTTAGGATATAGCTTTAGCAATGTTGCTTTATGTTGCATTAGTTTTCCACACCTGTGTCTACTTGGCAAGGTTTTCTTCTTCTTGAGATGCTTATTAGGGAATACCTTTCTCAGCTAACTGCCCTATTTTGTCTCAATACAACCAGATTAAAAAAAAAAAAAAAAAACTGCCATAAAAAGCAGTCCTTATAACACTCGTCTAAACCCTACCAAACATCGCATTTTCATTCAGGTGGATTGGAAATTAATTGTAAACACAATATCCAAATGCTTACTGAAAAATAAAACTTGATAAAAATAGAGGTTTAATCTGCTGTTTTAATCAATGTTTGCATCAGAATACCCTAACTGTACACCAAATATTAAAGGACTATTCAGGACTAATGACCTCCTCAGCAGGCTAATCTATCAGCATGACCAGAACCCAAGACCACCAGTGTTTACCTGGCACTTAAGTACAGCACAGCTATAAGCAGAAGAAATACTAGCGGCATAGTACGGAGGAAAACAGTGGCCAGAACCTAATACACTAGATTTGCAAAGTCCATATCCCTGATGATTCTATTAGAAATAGCAACCTAGATACTGTGAAGCTCATCACTGCTTCTGGGTGAGAAGCTGCACACACGCCACAACTTTTTGTGTATCTAAGGAAAATGAAATTAGTGACTGATGGGAGTCAAAGTTTCCCAAATTTTCTCATGTATGCTACAAGATCAGTGGGATCTGCACAAAATATCAGTGTCACCTATTACACAGCTTTTAAAGTGCTTTTCGTCCACTTAAAGTAGTAAGATATTAGTTTAACAAACAAGTAGTAACAGGGACTCACAATTAAAGACAGCATTTTCAACAGTGTCATTCCCAGCAAACTACAGATCAATGAAAACCTGTCCTTTCCATTTCGAACTTGTACACGTTCACAGTTAGGTAAAAGGCGCTGGTTTGCCTAAAGACGAGGTTCCCTAAGTATCTGACCACAAGAAAAATGAATGAAATTACACATGAGAAGCCTGCAAAGTTGTTTTTATCATTTGATCAGAATTAGTACAGCTTTCATCCTCATAGGGTCAGGGGGTAACCTACTATCTCACAACAGTTTATTTTGCCAATGAGCATAAAGAAAACATGGATCTCTTTCAATCAATTCAGCGTCCTTATTCACATGCAGATATTAGAAAATAGTCATTTTTAAACAAAGAATATTTTTTCCTATATTTCTTGGAAGACTCATTCAATTTTCCAAGTTTGTAATGTTCTGCTGATCTGTTTCACAGCATTCTACTATTTTGTGTTTCCATTTCCTACATTACTTGCAATGCCAACTTATTTACTGGGCACATGTATATTTGCTTAAAAAACAATTTTATTTATCACCAAGGAATTCTTTCACAGATGAATACTTAAATCATCACCCTCTGAAATAATACTTTATTTCTAATACTAGATAGAATTAATATTTCCATTAAAGAAGTACTGAAATATTCACTATAGTAACAAGGAGGGGAAAAATTGGCATGCCAGCAGTACCTGTAACGCAAACGCTGTTTCAGAGTCAGGCATTTGGAGGGCTGGGGGATGACACAACACTGAGTAACACTTGTATGTAACACATGAAGTCAGTTGCCAGAGAAATGCAAAAGCTCCAGTAATTAAAAGGAAACAAAAAAGTAGCTACCACCTTGAAAGCTATTGGTAGTGACAGTAACAATGCAGTCCTTTGCTACCCACAAATATGGTACCAAGATCTAGGAAAACATTTCTGAAGTTCTGCACATCATGTCATTAACTGGAACACCACTGCAAACGCACAGATGTAAATACCACTGCAGCACGGGCAATAAGCCTTAAGCAGATTTTTCCAATCTGCAGAAGAACAAGGGCCAAGAGAGACAACTAAAACACTGGAGATTTCAGCTGAAGTACCCGTTAACAAAAAGATTTATACACAACTGAAATCCAGGGAGGGGAAAAAAGCAACAAGCAAAGACTAGTTTCAGTACATCAGAAGGCATGAAAGATTTATTGCTGAAGCAAAAGTCTGAATATAAAGTTGTATGCGGCAGGAATAAAGGTTATCGCATAGGAGCACTTGACACCAAAGACTTTTGTCAGACTAATGAACAATTTGGGAGCTGAAATTCTCAGAAAAGGTACTCCCTCTTAAAGAGCAACGGCATCAAAATGAATACACCACAGGTAGAGGACAAAAAGTTTTGTTTTTTTAAAGCAAACCAAGAAGTATATACTAATATAGCCAGTCAACCCAGACTGTTTGCACCTTTGAATACAAAGGGAGTTCTGATAGTCATTGGTAATGTCAGAATTACGCATATTCTGTCTACACAGAATTCTGTCTAAAAACCAGAATCTGGTTTGTCTCAAAAACAAAGCACAGAAAATGTAAGAACTGCTACTTTTTATCTCTTAAAATTCTGAAAGGGATAAAAAAGAAAAAAATGGGTTGAAGATGTAGGCAGTTCAGAAGCAAAATTTCAGAGCCAAGACATATCTGAACAGAAGTTCGAGGCCATACCAGCCAAGACCACCGAGCAGGTTTTCAAATGGAAATTAAGTTTTATTCTTACGTGTAGTCATATTTGCTAAACCATTTTCAAAGACATTTCTTCAGTCTAGACAGGATCTATGGCGCAGAAAATAGTCTGCAGTCAAGTGGGATGTATACATTTTACTAAAATCTGACAGATAAAAAAATACTTCGACCAGAATGAATAATCAGCAGAGGGATCACCAGCATACAAATAAGATTTAAAGAGGGAAAAAAAAGTATATGAAATAGTTAAATAAAAATTAAAAAAAAGCAGTATCTGTAAAGGCTGGTTTTCATAAAGCTGGAGTTTTCTACTAACAGATTTGAAAAGCTGCATGCTTGCTAAAAACTACAACCTGCAGCTCTTCCCTGTTCTCCAATGGCTGGCACAAATAAAGGGAATGGAAGGCTACATAAGTGTGTGTGCGTGCGTGTGTGTGTTCATAAAGCCAAAGAGATCACGGATGGAAATTTCCAGACAGTCCAGAGAACACAGTGGGAGCCGAGACCACATTTCTATCAGGAAGGCTCAAATCCTTACATGAACCAATTAATTTTTGAAATCGGTTAGAATTCGAATAGGTTAGAGTAGTAACTTACCATGTCACACATGAACCATTCGCTCAAGGAGCGAGGGGAAAGCAAGATCCCCGAGGCTGCAAAACTGGTAGTAACCTCTTAACCAGCATTAATGAAAACAGCAATACGATTCAGCCACATCCGAGAGATTCATGTTTCTATTGCTTCTCTAATACATAATTATGGCTATGTAGGAGTAATGTTTAGCAATTCAAAGGTTGATTTAAATAATAATTCCTCAACAGACCTATTTTAGATTTAAACACATCAGGGCACACATCAGTTAAATGGCTGATTTTAGTGCCAGGCCTAAGCACAAAGTAACAATTTGCATTTTAACAACCTACGGGCAAGAAATGTTTGCAACAAAAGGCCCTCGGGCAGTTGAACTAGACATCACCTAGAAAAAAAATCACATAGTTCCATTGCTACAATTGAAGCCAAAGTGATCACTAAGTGTATCAAATATTGTAAATTGGGTATGTAAGGATGTACAACTTTGAAAAGGTGTAGGGAAAAAAATCCCCCCAAAAATTGGAGACAGGGGGCTTTAGAAACAACAGGCTTATGTTCTTAAGTTTTAAATACTTAGTTGAAGGACAGGCTGCAGGGCAGTTTACTGCTGTTTGTAGCTACCTGAAAAAGAAAGAGAGTTCAGATGTGTTTGAACTATACAATAATATGTTACACACAATTAAATAAGTTAAATTACAGAGTGTTTGCCATTACCACATCAGATGCTAGCTAGCCTTGAAATCCTCTTCCCTCAGAATACAGCTTAGGAGAATTCTAGAGATCCTTAGGAGTGGAGAGAGGTGAACAGTTAACTCAGACACCACTATTATTCTCTTGATGAAACAACTCTTACTTCCAAACATGAGGACTCTTTCTAGTAGACACATTGGCCAGTATCCTTACTGCCTTGCACTATCAGCATACAGAGCAATTCAAATCCAAATTTGCCTAAGTGAATTTCAGGTCACTGCTCAAGTTGAGGCCATTATAGCTTTAGTAACCATTTAAAAACATTCTTTGTTCTAATTTAGTCAGGTAACTGACCAGCAGTTTGAAACTGCTAGGCTTTTTTTTTTTTTTTTTTTTAAATGTGGAATGGAACCTTCTCAATCATGGCTTGTGCAGGGGGAGGAGGTAACCGTAAAAAGGAGTTTGCCACCTTGCCCCAGCTCAGAGAGGTGCCAGCAGTTGCTGGCAGCGCTCCTGGAACCCACTGGTATCCAACTGTACTCCCAAAGATGGGAAGGCTGTGGGTAACATCTGCCTCTGTTCCACATTACCATCCGGTGACAGGAGTTTGGGGAGTGCCTTTAACGATCAACTGTAAGAAACCCTGTGAAAGGAGGACCGATTTTGCATTCTGACTAATCTTGGTTTACAAAGAATGCCTCAACTCTACCTCAGTTTGCTACAGCTCCTCACTCCACAATGGAGTAAGGGCATCCTATGCTTTAGTGCAGGTAGAAACAAAACCATTTAGAGAGGCAGTTTAACTGAATTATTTTTTGCAGATCCAAAAATAAAACCAATCTGTTATTATGAACCTTTATTAAGCGGCTCACATTTCAGTATAAATCACACTAAAAAGATTTTTTAAAAAGATATTTACACTACAGTGCTGACACATTTAAAATGAAAAAATTGGTATAAATAAGCTCTATGGAAAAGCCTGGAATTGTCAAAAAGAATTCTGGCTCATCTTACAAAAAATATATATGTTAAATGTCAGCTCTACTCTAAAACCTACAACTCAAAATTATTTAAAGACTTCTTTATGTTAAACCTGCAGTGTTTACAGTGCATCTGGCCCTAAGTGCTTTGATACTTCACAGTTATGGACAGGCACTGAGGAATGTTACAAAGCTACATAACTATTTTCTGTAACAGATGCGAAGGCAAGTCACAAACTTGCCTCACAGAATTTATGAATCTTTACATTATTACATCATTAAGTTTAAAAAGGAATTTAAAACAATATATACAAATTTAGCACAAAAAATCATCTTCTCTTTGTCCATGCAGTTTTGGATATGATGAACTATGTTGTCTTGTATCATCCGGATGTACGTGGCTTCCAGGGCATAACTTGCCTTGTAAGTCCTTGTTGCCAGGTTCAAATTTGGAATCCATTTCAAACTTAAACGTTGTCAATTCAATCCGATCCAGTCCAGTCTGAACATTCTGGCCCCTCACGTCGTTAGGTGCCACTGTCTTTTCAGCAAGATCAACATTCATGGATTCTTCTTTTATTCGGTGAGATGCAATAGGTTCATGTTTTATTGGCATAAATTCCTGCTGCAGACACTTTCTCTGCAGAGCATCTGAAAGTTTGGTGTCTTCGGAGGTATTTTTGCTTATCATACAAATTCTGTTGTCAGTCTGAAGTCCCATAACCGAAGACTTGGGGTCTGCAGAGGTCCCTGCTTCAAGAGTACTTGCATTTTGAGAAAGTTCTTCCTCTGAATGATATAGCTTGAGCCGGATGTGCCAAGCCAAACTGCACACAGCCGAAACTGTTTTGAACTGGTGTACAACATTCCTTGGGATAAAATAAATGTCATTATCAAATAACTGAATTCTGGCATATCGAATGCCTTCCCTTCGCAGCTGATTAAGTTTTGCATCATCAACCCACTGGACACACTGGAGGAAAAAGGAAAAAAAGGGTGAAAACTTTGTTTTAGAACTTGCAGAGGACACCCACGTAACAGTTTATAGCATGCTTACCTGTGAGAGTGGAGGCTCATGCAAATCTAATTGCATTCGCTGAACTACCTCTAAGAAGTCCTCAGCATGAAAACAAATTACATCTTTGGTTATACGAGGCTGCTCAGACCTACGTAAGAGTAAGAATTGCACAGTCAGAGGCTGAAACTAACATGCTTGCAGATTTTCTTTATTCTCTGTAGCAAGGATAAAGCAAATGATCTAAAACTCAACAATTCTACCATAATCAACATTTTGGAGAAGAAACGTTGACTAAAATGGTTAATTCTCACTTACAAGCTCATTATACTGATTAAATGAGTTTAACCACAATTTTCTATTTATTTTTCATTTTTTAAACAAGTGTCAGCAAAAGAAGCCACGAACAGTCAAAGCTCAATACTTCTAATCGACCTCAGTCTGCTTTGTTGCTGAAAGACCAATGCTGGGCTTACTCTGTCAACACTCTTCAACATGGTACACCCATCTGTCACCTCAAAGTACGCCATAATACTAGTCAGAATGCTGCAAACCTTGCTTAGTATCTTAGTTTCAGACACTTTATTTAGACTTGATGATAAAGCTGATTCTACAAGAATCTGCCGTGATGTTAATGAGCAGCAAATACTGGCATCCTTCATAACATCCATTAAAAAAAAAACACTGGTATTTGTGCTCACTAGAGAGCTACAGAAGAGCAAGATCTGAACTATGGTTTGTCCCAGTATTCAAACTGGGATAGGAATTCACCTCTTGTCCACATCTCCCTGAAACACATGCTGTTTACATAAATGTCTCTAGAGGAATTACCTAGAATGAGTTGGTTAACAAAATATAAAAGATAGCTACAATCCTTACCACTGATCTAAACGCCAAACTCAGTTCTTCCATAGAAACATATAAAACTAAGCTTTGCGTGTGTATTTGAGGGATGTGGGTTTTTTTTTTGTTTCGTTTTTTCTGTTTTAAAAAATATCCACTGGTAAGATTTCATTTACACAGGATGAGGCTCACACTGGGGTTTATAGGTGCGTGCCGAAAAGCCAAGCGTTTTTCGCAAGGGCAGTTTACCAGCCCTTCAGAGCCTGGTTTATGACCTTCTCCCTTCATCCTCTCCAGAGTCCTGCCCAGGGCTGACAGGCGTGCGCCAACCTCCGGCTGCAGCCGGCTGCTGTGCAGGGACCACAGGGCACTGCATGTCCCGCCGCTGCCGACGAGGGCCCCGGGAGCCAGCGCCCTGCTGCCCCCACACAGGCTGCCAGCGCCGAGCTAGGCCCCAGCTAGGCCGCGAGCGCTGGTTCACCCAGTAAAGCGGAAGGGTTCGGTACAGCTCGGAATGCGTTTCATGGGTAGTCGAGCTGTCTTTCTAAAACGCAAGATGATAATCACGTTTTCTGTATACATATGGTATTATTTATGCCCTAGGAAGCAGGCAATGAAGTACAGTTTGCTGGGCTTTTTAAACTGAGGAGACATGTTTGTTTAATTTAGGTCTTGACCTCAATAAAGAGAAAAAATATCTAGTTTGAGACTATTTTCAGAGGAAAAAAAGCCCGGTTCAACTACTGAAAGTATGCTAGGGAACATTTTCAGATCACATATTTTACTTTCAATTTTACGAAGATGAAAATGTCTCTTTCCATTTGGTTCTATGTACTCCTGAAGAGGTTCTAAGTATTGAAGGCAAAAAATTAAGAACCATCTCTAATCAATGCCATCAAAATATTAGCTACACGAGTCTACTTTTTATAATGCAGTTATACATAACAGTTCTGTTTTTATCTTTTCGAAACATTTACCATAATTTACATTAGGCAAGAATATGTATCTGCATCTGGAGTAAGCGCCATTTGTAAATGAAGTTAAGAATTAACACAAATGTATACACAAAGAATATTCACATACTAAAAGGACTTCAATCCAAAGCAAAACTTTCACAGCAGTTTACTCAGTGTTTTACGCATTATACAGGACACAGTACAGTCAGTGATTTTTTTTTAAACCATTACTTTTCTCAATCCCCATATATACGTGCAACAGAATGCATTGCTAACTCTACTGAAATCTTATCTCAAAACATGACATTCCTTTTGTAAACATAACAGAGAAAAATTGCCAGGGATTTTTTTAATTCTGCATTTGCAAATTCAATATTTAGCACAATAACTTTGAGATTATATTTTGTACGATCTAAATCAAGTGAAATAGTAGCAAAATAGTTCATTTGGACATTAAATGTCCAATTTAATCCAAACTATAAAATAACCTAGGAAAAATCCATTTAAATCCCTACCAGAGCACTGATAGAACTGTTTATGGCAAGATTTTTTTTTTCCCTTAACCTTATTCTTTGAAACCGCTAGACTCTTTTTGCCCTAACTTTTCAAAACAGATTCAAGATTACAGACTTTAAGCGTTAGGTCAGAAATAGTCATAATAAAGTCTGGCAATGTTAAACAAATTCCTGTGATCATATAGAGAAGCACTAACAGCTTCATTCTCTAGCACACAAACTTGGAAGTTTGTCCTTGCTGTAGCACAGGACATAGGGGTTGAATTTTTGCCAGCAACAACATTAAGTGGCCTTTGCTGTCCCTGTAAAAGTACACACGAATTTCACAGAATCATAGAATGGTTTGGGTTGGAAGAGACCTTAAAGATCACCTGGTTCCAGCTGCCCCTGTCATGGGCAGGGACACCTCCCACTAGACCTGGTTGGTCAAAGCCTCATCCAACCTGGCCTTGAACACCTCCAGGGATGGGGCACCCACAGCTTCTCTGGGCAACCTGTTCCAGTGCCTCACCACCCCTCTGAGTGAAGAATTTCCTCCTAACATCTAATCTAAATATCCCCTCTTTTTGTTTAAAGCCATTACCTCTTGTCCTATCACTGCATGACCATGTAAAAAAAAAA
>VXAA01002568.1:1145678-1157707 GCA_013399115.1 Anseranas semipalmata
GAATTTACAAAAAAAAAAACACTTTTTTAAAAAAAAAAAAAAAAAAAAAAAAAAAAAAAAAAAAAAAAAAAAAAAAGTATTCAGGAGTACTTAAATATAGGCCCAAGACAGGGGACTGACAACTCACCAATTCCTCTCTCCCCAAATTTAAAAGCTAATTCTGATGAGACAGAATGAATTCCAACTGAAGCTTCCCTCTCCTGTGCCTATTGCAACTTGTCTCACAAGCTTTCCCCCGTTTCTAATCTCCCAGCAAGTGAAAAGATATTGCTTTTGTAAGTAGTACAGAAGAAAAGCCGAGAAAACTCCATTTTCAAATCTGTAACATCCTCAAGAGATGCCAACATTTCAGTCGGAGTTAGGAGGACTCCAGCAATTTTGATCCCACTATCGGAACTTACTGTGGAACCTGCCTGACAAAACAACAGCCACCAAAACTCATCTGCCACAAAACAGGAGGTGGAAGCTTATTGAGCAGTACTGAGATAATCAAGTGGGAAAAACACTCTGATAAATACTCTGCAATACCTTCTGCTTCAGGCTTAGCTCACTCCTCCTTTCTATTGACTTTTTTTTTAATATACATTTTTAGACCTTTTTATATACATGTTAGGTTTGTCAGACTGATCACATATGCTACGAAGAGATCTCAAAAACGACCAGGAACTTCATCTACTAAAGTGAGCTTCATTTCCATGTTTTAGTTGAAATTAGCAAAGCAACAGCAACAGCTGAGTTTCTTAAGGCTAAAGAAGGTTGCGATAGATATTCAAAGCAAACCAGATAAGCTAAGTCCCTATTTAGGCGTCAGCAATCAACTCACCTCTCAACTGAGGCCATACAACAACTGCTAGACAGTGCACAGGCAGCTCAGAACGACATGGGACACAGCAGCACAGAGCTTTTCCAATGCAGGAACAGAAAACCACATTTAAAATTTCATGGCAACATACTGCAACAACATGTAAGAATCCCTTCAAGATGCCCAAAGAACGCAGCAAAACAGGAAAATATTATCAATCTGCACAATTAAGTAACAAATTATGTAATCATTTAGTATTTAATAAGAAGTTAGAGGGAGAAAACTGAAAAACAAGATGTAACTGATACTAATGAATCAAATTTGTGCAAGAAAAAAAATACAGCTGAAGGTTAAAAACACAAAATTCACAATCCTCAGATTTGAAGAGGTCCTGTTGTATCCGTGGAGGACGAGCCCTCTGACACAGCATCACTATGGCTATTAGGTTCTCATACTCCTTCCTAAACATCTTCGATACTGGCTCCGGTCAGAAAGGAGCGCACTAAGCTAAGCAAACCTTTCAGAGGCAGCAGATCACCCGGTCATATGGAACACAGACACAGCCAGAGAAAGATTAAAAACAAGAAGAAAAGGAATCAATACCTAGGCAATCAAGATATTGACTGAAACATTCCAGGAAACAGCGATGCTGTGCAAAAGATGATGTGAAGAAGTCTAGTGTATGCCTACATATATTATTTATACACACTACACACCCCTTATGTTAGCAAAAATGTACAAGGAGCCAAGCATTTTCTGTCAAGCAACCAAATTCTGACAAGTGATAAATGCTACAAAAACTTGCTGAAAAACTGAGAGAAAACAAAAGGAAAAGAAGATACCAGAACTAAGCCTTCAGACAAGTAAAACATACATTAGACAGACTAGAAAGTCGACAATTTGAACGCTATAATAGGAAGTTCAGCTTCCTTCACCTGCTACATTTTCTCTTTCTGCTCCTCCTTCACTTACAGAAGGATAGGAAATGACGATCTCAAAACCAATGACCACAGGATTGATTTAACTATGGATATTGATGGTACTGTTGTAATACCAAGTTAATCCGTCCTTTCCATAAGATAGTTCCATTATAATTCACAAAAATAAAGTTTGGGCTTTTCTTAAGTATGTCTTTAAGACAGACAATAGCACAGTTACGCTTCCATTAATGCTGTCCAAGACACCAGGTTAGACTTAAAGAACACACATACAAGGGCAGATGCAGCTTTCTTATGTGGAATGACCTAAGAGAACAGCTCAGGGGAGCTCCCCATAATATATTCTGTGAGATTCACTATTAAAGTAACAATTCAGTTTATGGACTGAAAAATTTTAGTGGATTTATTTTATACAGCATTCATATTCTGTGGCAGTGGACTTTTTTTGTTTTTCAAACCAGGGCTGCAAATGTTCTATGCAGAGCTGAACTGCTGCTGCAAGATTCTTGCAGGTAACACGTGAAATTTGTCAATAAATGCAATAGTTTTCCATGCAAATATTTATATAGAGAAAGAAAACAAAAGCATATTTTTCAAAAAGATGACAGTATAACTTACACCTGAACTCTTCATAATTGTCTAAAAAAATGAAGACTAAAATAGTTTATAGGTGTCCCAACCAGTGTTTAACATTCACAAATAGGTATCTATTTCTTTTCAAGTTAAACAGGTAATTGTGATCTAAAGTTGATACAGATAGAAAAACAGGATTGAGTTTCTTGATAATGGTATCAGATTATCTGTAAGGGCTTTATATAATACCCTTATCACCAAGGCTGCAATCTAAGAAAGTTTAAATTTTTCTCCTAAACTTACAGGACCTGAAGCACATTACTGTTGGATATAAAGTATTTATATCTTCTACAGCATGTTAACAAATAGCAGAGGTGATGTTTAACCAGTGGTTACCATTATGCAATTATAGTCATTTCTCCATGGAAAATAAAGAATTTAATTCAAAAGACGCGTGCCATTTTGCCACATAACTTGACCGCTTTCAAGGGAATACAACCGAGGGCAAATACAAGTAGAGAAGGATTAAATTAGTAGCTATGTTAACCACTGCCAAATTCTCCTTTAAGAATGGATTTAGAAGCCTCAAACTACACATGAAATAACTTGACTGCGCCCTACACAGGTTTTATGTATACCATAGCTCTAACCCATTCAAGTACTTCAGTTTTATGAAGTTCATAAAAGTAAACTACAGTTTAGACGCCCAGATAGCCACAGCTAAATTATTTTAGCCCTCTGAAACTCAGTTAAGCTTTAGCTACAGGAACAAATCCAAAGAAACCTACACACACATGCATGCAAACATTTCCCCTCCCCCACAAAATGGAACTTTTTCCTCCCAGTGAATTTGTCCCGTATCTTCAATATGGCAGAACCAACTCATTACTTAAACAACCTTGCTTCTAGTCTTCTGCTTCATCCACACAGCACAGCTAATAGTAACTGTATTCTAAAAAACCCCATTCACAGTTGTTTGAAACCATAATATGACTTTAGAAAGTAAAATGTATAACCTCTTACCTGAGCATGAAAATTTGACATAGTCGTTGTCTCTATATCTTTCTTTCCCAAAATCTCCATTTTCACTGGTGAATTGGGAAAATTAAATGAAAAGTAGTCTAAAAAGTCAGGTAAATAAGTAGCTGCCCCATGAACAATACCCATTACATAGTAAGCTGCACAGTTTTCATTTTCACTAAAAACCAGACCCACAAACTCTTCTGCAAATCTCTCCATCTCCACAGGAGATAAGTGGGAGAGTTCATTACTGTAGGCATGGATAACTGATGCACCTCCGTTAGGCTGGTGCTCAATATGAATCAGCTGTTTGAACTCCAATGTGTCCAACCTTTTGAGTTTATTTTGAACCCGTGGCTCCTTTAACGAGACAAATGGAAACTCACTGTTCTCTGGTATCTTGGACTCACAGTCCTTCTTGGGATCCATATTTTTCCCATTGAAATCCTTAAGATGATCATCTATGATGCCTTTGGCTTCTTGATCCTCAACATCAGAAACCAGTCCTGAGCAGATGGTCTGAATGGATTTGCTGTACATTTTTGGACGCTTCCTCTTCTCATTCTCTTTATGTTTCTTTTTCTTTTTCTTCTTAACCTTTTTAATCTGTAGCTCTTCTGCATTGGTTTTTGGTTTTTCCTTCCCACCTGTTGAGAGGAAAAACAAAGATCTCTTAAGCACCTTCACATACAACACTTATTTCAAGATCAGGATTAAAGTTACCAAGGCACTTAAGGCACACAGAGAGACCAACACAAAACACATATCTTACTGAAAATGAGTAGAGACACCTGCCATGATCACACTACAACTGACAAGTAGTCTACAGGGAAAAAAAATTAAACACAAAAAACAAGTTTTCCAAGGCTGCTTTCATAATCAGTCACTGTCCATAACCATACCATCTGACCGGTCATCAGCAACTGCTAAGCCAGAAAGTTCAGACACTTTATATGACAGTGGTCAACAAACATTGCCAAACAAGGGGTTTACAAACAGTCAACGAATGTAAGCCACCAGCAAGCTGTTCACAAATGTTGCTGCCAGGACCTACCTTGTCAGATGACTTTACGTGGTCATTCTTCCAGAAACAAAACAAACTGTGCGGGGATGGGGGGGATTGCAAGTAATAAATGGGGTAACCAAAAGACTTCTGTCACTACACTGCCCTGGGAGTCCAGCAGTTGATACAATCTCATTTCATGATTTGGTAAAATCCTATTATTTAAACACATTAGAGCACAAAATTACATTCCCAGCCAGTGATTCAAAATTAGCAGATTCAGACACAGAAGTTTCGAGAAGTATTGCAATGAAATCCACAATTTCTAAGTAATCTCAAATTCACAAGAGTTAGATAGTAGAGACTGGCTTGAAAATTAGTATGCTACTGTGCTGCAGTAGACTAATTTCAGCTTGCAATCCTCAGGCCAAGTAATTCACAAAATAGTCCTTAAAAAGACAAAAGGAAAAAAAAACCATGAAAGATCACAACTGCTGGGGTATGGAATCAGACGTTCTTGATGATAATTAAGAGGTTTGGATCAGGAATATGCACAGATACTGGAGAGGAGAACAAGCAATTAAGACACTTGCCCCTGAACCTCTTGAGGTTTCCAACAGCAGCTACATACCTCTGAGATTTCTCAAGCGGAGGCAGGCGAGCTAGTTATCTCTCCAACTTCTATTTTCTCATCTTGTAGGGGGAAGAAGTGCCCTGAGGTCACTCATTCCTTATTTAGCCCAAACAAGGAAGTGGGCTCTGGGATTTCTTAACCTAATCCACACAGTTAAGAGCTACAAAGACTCCCTTTCCTCCAAATCAGATTTAAGGTAGCACACCCTATGAGCACAATCTCACTTTTAGCTAACCTAGTCCATCACAGTATGCTCAAGAAAATCTGTCTTTTCATCAGACTCTATTTTATGTACCAACAGCATGGACCTTTGCAACAGCACTGCTTCGTCTGGTAGATGCAAGAGGCACCACTTCTTGGTTAATGGCTTCCTTCTGCCACAAGGGTTTAAATCTGTTGTACATGGAAAGGGCAGAAAGAGCAGCACCATGTACACAACCAGTGACCTAATTCTTACACATGTCCCCAAAATAATTCATCGAGGATGCCAATGTACCTGAGGGAAATGCCATTACCTGACCAAATCAACTACTGCTCACGTTCTCTGCTATTGTAATGGTGTTGTTACGGCACCAGTTGCACATGGGGCAAAGAAAAACAAAGAAATGGCTTATGACAGTGGGAAGTTCCATACTACTGAATTAGGCAGCTTTTTTTCCCCTCCACCCATCTGCAACCACAGACACAACTAGAGTATCCAAAAGCCAACAGGTACTGCAAACTCTTAGAAATGCTTTAACCTACCATTTTCAAATTATTTTACTCTAAAGATGAAAATTCCTTGCTATACTGACGGCTACATAAAGAAGTCACACACCTCCCACTGTTATACTAGTCTGAATATACAAACTATGGAGTTATAGCGCTGGATGCTGTAGCAAGGTGGGGCTGGGGGAAGCAGGGATTATCTGTCCACCTACTTCACTTTTTCCTCAAATGGAGCCCAGATCTTCCCAGGGACCAGTAACACAGCTACGCAAACAAAAAAAGACTTTACTGATGATTAGTTTTGTAACCTGAAAACAGTACTCCAATGAGCAAAGCCAAGTCTCAAAAGCAGTGGTGCCGCTAAGACATACAAAACCAAAAGATCAATGTAACATACACAATCGAAATGAGATGGACTGCATGTAAATGTACATTAGTACATTACCAAATTATAACAATTTCACCTAAACATATCCAAAAAGGTTTGCACTCACACCAGCTGTAAAAACAAATTTTAGTTAACTTGGTATACACCCATGTAAGTAGTCAGAACCTTCTTAAGAAGGATTACACTAAGGCATTTTTGTAGTGAAGAACATCTATCATTCACTGTGTTTGTTTTCACACCATCTCCGTGAAGCTTTCAGAAGGAAAGAAAACACTCTTAACCACAGGATAAAAATAATTCTTCTCCTGGTACCCAACACAGTTGGCCTTACAGCTTTTGGGAGGTTTTCTGTTCAGCTTTAAGTACAAATATGCACACCATGCACAATGAAAGAGATTGAATTTTTAAGTGGAACACACACACACACCCCCCACGGGAGAAGACCAAGTTCCTAGCAAACCTAACCCAAAGCTTGAACTCTTTAATATAACATTAGTGTTCAAAGCTGCTCAGAATTTGCAGACCTCAATAGCAAGAGGAATTAGTTTGCTGAAATACTGTGACTGCTATCAGCAATGCCCGAAGTATTTTCATCTTTTTCTTCTTTTGCATTAGCGTTAGAGAGGAGCAGAAACACACATTCAGTCACTCCTGTGCTGCATATATAAAAATGCTTTAAAGCAAAATGTGTTGCTTCTCCCAAAACCAATCGTGCTTCTTTGACACTTGGAAGGATAATGAAAAAACAGCTGCATGCAACATCTCCCTGGGACACTAATCAAGTTGCCTCACAGCAGACTATATAAAATTTGGTGAGAACAAAGCAGTCCAAAAGGCAAAACAAAGATCCAAACATTAACACCAAGATATCCAAACTATCTTTGGTATAAGCAGGACCTGGCAGTAGCAGTGCAGTGCTTGATGCAAGCTAATTTACTCCACCTCTCAAGCAGTTACTATTGAGGCAATCTCACAACCCAAAGTCATCACGAGAGGTGTTTCAGAGTCCTCATCAGCAATCACAATGAATGTGTACATACATACACACACAGCACTGCCAGAATCTATTGTCAACCCAGACAGACATTTTGAAGTTCATGACATCTTCTGTCTCTGTGTGTTCTGAGATGCATGCAGACAAGCACAGCTACTGAAGCACCTATAAACAAAACAAAAAAGTTTTTCCACTGCATGATTCAGAAACATGAGACAGAAGAAAGAATCTTCACTTGTATTTAAGAAAAGTCTTTTACTTAAGGTGAGTCAGAGAACTCCTTCGGGACTCCAAGAATGAGCAATAACGGGGAGGGGGGAGGACTCAGCACTTCCAGATGTTTACAGAACCCTTCCCCTTGATCTGGTGTTAAAAAGGACGATGAGCTCACACTTTACCAGGGTGCAAAAGACCAAAGAACAGCAAAATTTTAATTTTGCTTCTGCTCGTATTTGGCTAGCAACGTCTGCATGAGGATGGAGTTGTAAAACTTGAACTGTGTTTGTAAAGAAATGAGAAGAATGGAAATCTGTATTCATTCTGTTCATGCATGCATGTACTCAGCAATAACAGAACTCCCTCCAGGCAATTTTTAACCACCTTCTGTGCAAACCAGGCCTAACGTTACTCAAACGCAGGACAAGCAAAACTAACCCTCAGAACTAACCCACTGCGAACATCTGCATGGTAGGCAGATCTTCCAAGGTAGCTCAGTAAACTTTGTACAGTGCCACAATATCCCTGTCACCCAGCGCAGGACCTACGGACTGGACTGAGATTCACAACTGTTGGAATTTTACACAAATCATGTAATAATAATGGTGCACTGGATTATACTTGTTTGTAATTTAAAGTTACACTAGACAGCCTGAATTTTGGGAACTGCAGATTGCTTTAGGTAACTTCCAAGTTCTTTTTCTTATAGAAACTCACATTTGGATGGAATCATTCTGCTTTGTCCATGAGCTCATTTGATCTGAAATTGCACATTAGCAGAAGCCACAAAGCTCTTATTTCATTCAATTGTTTCATGTAGAGCAGCATTTCAACTTTGAGGTCATAGCCCCCAAAATTACTGGCCGGGGGCTAGGGGTTACTTCAGAAGTTTCAGAAAACATTAATAACAGAGTTAAGTTGCTCCTTTCCCCCTCCGCAGTTTTCTATCTGACTGCCAGTAGCAGCAAGGAACAACCATTTATAACTGCAGGCAGTCATTAAAGTCAGTTTTCGCTTGCCTGCTTTGGAAGGACTCCGTCACCAAAATTGACTAGAGCTGTAGAGCACTTGGCAGGGGGTAGGACACACAGAGGAAGAGACATCAGCACAGAGAAGCCTGCACAGGGACCATATTTTCAAGATTTATTTCAATTACACTGAAGGACTGAAACACAGCATCTTACTGCTCATTTTATGACACACAAAAAGGCACAGAAGCATCAGCCAGCTACTGGTTCTGCAATGAAAGATCAGCTTGGCTACTGCTGTCAGCAGCTGCAAAACATTATTGAAGTCTTTGGCTTGGTCCTGTACCAACTATGCAGTGCGACCGACCAGTTCTGCCCACTGCTCACCAGTAAGGGGCCAGGTAAGGAGTACGCTCTGACCAACAACCTTCACTGTCTTCCCACAGTCCCACGTGGCCAGCCAGACCCCATGGCTCAAGCGCCTTCTACCATCCTCACTGCAACTCAAGTCTAAAGCTCCTGGCGTATTAGGAATTTGTCGTGGTTCAGCTCTGCTCCATCTCTTCAGGCTGACTCTTCGAAGAACGAAAACAGAAATCCCACTTCAACCCACAGAAATAGAAATGAAATATCCCCTTCTGTCTTCCAATGAGTTTCAAGTTCATAGCCACAAGCAACTAAAAGATAGCCTAGAACTGGAGCAGCCAAGACCCCGCTCACTGACCAGCAAATAAATAAATCATGCGGTCATGGAGAACACGAGGGCTACTGGCGGCACGGTCACAGAGTAGCAAAAGGACAAAGAAAACCCCACACCACCCAGCAAAAGAAAAATAAGAAACCTTTTAGCCCCTAAAAAATACTCGCTCGTACCAGCCAGGTAGTTGGATAATAGATGACAATTTCATATTTTGATTTTTAACATAATTTATGTATTGTAGTTTTCTTACCTATTACATAATAAATATGATTTAATATAATAATGTGATGAGTTAATGAAAAGACATATTACTAAATAATTCAAAAGGATTACAACTGATGGAAGATGCAATTCTGAACAGACACAATGCACACAGTCACTCCACAATTCAGGAGAATGAGCAAGGTCAACTGCTGGCAGGTTGAAAAGCCAACAGACTGCTGAAAACAAACACAACTTCAAGGTGTCTCAGCACACGGCCCAGGAAACAAAGCACACAGCAGGAGTAAACGGAGAACTGACAGCTCTCGTGTTCTACTCATAGGCTTGAAAACTTGAATATTAAGCATTGGAAGAGTCAAGTCTCAAAGCATAAAATACTTCTATCTCAAGTTGGCTCAGCCCGCCCAGAATAGTCACAACCACCGTGAGAACAACTGTTCAAGATCTGCAGAAAATGAAGCTTACAGGCACACAAACACAGGATACCAAAAAAAGTGGCTATGCTGATATACACCGACTTCTACTATGCTCAGCTCATTAAGAAAACCCTCACTTACCCATCAGGGCCACACAGGAAGATCCTAACATGCTTCCTCCGACACCCTTCCAACAGCAGCATTTTCTCATGAAAGTTTCAATGGGATGTTGTAAGATGAGCAGAGATGTATAAGTGATAAATAGAAAACTCAAGTATTTTCACTTTTTAATTCTTCTAGAATAGTCTGAAAAGACAATGTCTACAAACGGCCCCTGGAGTCTGGTCACCTGAGTTACTGCATTAAAAAATGTACAGGTAATTGTAAGTTACCATTCTATGTATTTTATAGAAGTATAAAGAAACAAACAACCTATTCTTCCTCCCACATATCTAAATCCCTACTCTCCATATAAACCAACAACTAAAATAAAAGTAACATAACAGAAATCCCACCTAGATTGAAAACAAGGATAGAAACACTGGGGGGAAGGTGCAGGGAGAACATACACTGAGGATTTCTGTTCAAAATTATTGGTCTGAATATATGAAAAAGAATTGTAACAGCAATCATGACACATGCAATTCCACGTGTTTGGATTATAAAATACAATATGGAGTGAAGAAGTGCCAATTTAATCACTTATACCAGTGAAGCCTTCCACTTCAAGCAGCAAAGGAAGCAAACACTTCCTGCAGCCTGCTATGGAACAACTTAGGGCACTTTCAGAGAAGTAGACCCAGACCTCTTCTCTGAACTGACCAAAGCTTTGACGTATTTTAAATAACCTGTGACACGGAAGTTAGAATCACAGCATCACCCCATGGCTGAGGTGTGAAGGGACCCCTGGAGGCCATCTGGTTCAAGCAGGGACACCCAGAGCAGGTTGCCCAGGACCACGTCCAGGTGGCTTCGGAAGAACTCCAAGGACGGAGACTCCGCAACCTCCCTGGGCAGCCTGTGCCAGGGCTCAGTCACCCGCACAGCACAGAAGTGCTTCCTGGTGTTCAGGCAGCACCTCTTGTGTTCCAGGTTGTGCCCATTGCCTCTTGTCCTGTCCCTGGGCACCACTGAAAAGAGCCTGGCTCTGTCCTCTTTGCACCATGCCTTCAGGTATTTACAGACATTGGTGAGATCCCCCTGAGCCTCCTCTTCTCCAGGCTGAGCAGTCCCAGCTCCCTCAGCCTCTCCTCACAGCACTGCTCCATCCCTTTATCACCTTGGTAGCCCTATGTTGGGCTCTCCCCAGTAGCTCCAGAACTGTAACCCACTTCACATACACAATACAGTCAGAGGGCAAAAGAAAAACATTGTGTGTGTACCCAGCCTGCTTGGACTCATCTAGCAATTTAGCCAAAAACAGTTACTAGCAACAAGCTGGGGGCAGAAATACCGTTCCCAAAGGAACAGCTTCTACAGGTCCCGAGGCAGCACACACTGACAGTGTCTCACCCTGCCCGCACAACAGCGGGGACTGCTCATGGCTGGCAGCGTTGGTTCCACTCAGGTTCCCAACGATCCGTGTAGCCCACGGAAGTCATTAGCTAAACAGGAGGAGTAATGCAGACAGCCACCTCGTTAGTGGTAGAAATGAGGCCAGGGAAGGAAGCAAGTGTAAGCAGCAGCAAAGGCGTCTCCATTGAACGTGGAAAACAGTGACCCACTAGCAACACAAGGTGAACAGATGATTTACTGCATTCTTTCTGAAAAATGTTTGAGGCCCACTGGAACTTAAAAGAGTTCTGCTCTCAGACAATCTCATCACAAATACCTGACCTGTATTTTACACCTGTGTTTGACCCTATACTCATCTATTTTACACACAGAAGTTGGTAACTTGGTGCATAAGGATTGTGAAGTAAAATCATTATAAAATGCAAATCACCCTGCACTCTTACCTCAGCCTCTCCCATGCACTCAAGCGTATTAAACAGGGAAAACGTTGAAGGATTTGTAAAGACACGCAAAGACCAAAAATAGCAGATGGGGAAAAAAGCATGCAGTATGACTCAGAGGTAGGTCTCAAGTACACCATTTTTATAATTACTTCTGTGCAAAACCCATCCATAATAAAATCTAAAAGATTCATAAGATGTACAATTAAATAAACGTCATATATCCCAGAAGAAAAAGAAAAGAAAAGCTTTGGAAACCAATTTGTGCTTAGAGGTATTCATACCAGCAAGATAAAGGTCTTCATTCTCTCCTCTTCCCTGTATTTTGACATTCCATAACCCAACACATTTAACTTTGCAGAAACACACAGAGAATTTCTCCTACTGAATTATTAGAAGTTGCTGTGCTCCAATATAAGTAATCAGAAAAATAGGACTGACTTCTTGTCTTTTTTTTTTTTTTTTTTTAAAGGAAAAACACAAATGGGACTG
>VXAA01002568.1:1157879-1174321 GCA_013399115.1 Anseranas semipalmata
TTTAAAAGGAAAAACACAAATGGGACTGTTTACAAATAGGCCTATTAATCACAGAATCATTTAGGTTGGAAGAGACCTTCAAGATCACCTAGTCCAACCTATGACCTCCAGTAACCCTCAGCCACATCATCACATTGGTGCGAAATTTTTTTGTACGGAATTTTCAGTTTTTAAAAAGCTATTTTTCATCATGCGGATTTTTAGAAAAGTTTAAATTGCTTATATTCCCTAAATTTTTAATAATATGATTGTACAAGGAAGCTTTTTTCCAAAAACCACAGTTCTCCCTTCTAAATAAAAGATTACAGAGAGAAAAAGGAGCAACTATATAGCCTTATTCCACATAAAATATATCTGCTAGTGAAAAAGGATAACAAAAAAACATTTAGCTCTAGATGCACAAGAAAAGCCACCAGGCCCATTGAAAGAATTAAACATTTCCTTTAGCAGGTCAGGACCTGAAAAAAATAACCCGTTTCCAACTAGGGCAAGTTTATTGTTGCTTTCAACAGAATGGCAATTTAGGCAGATGAGCAGCTTACATCCCTAAGCTTCTCTAATAGAAGTGAGCTCTTCCAGCATTCAGCTCAAAGCACCAAAATCAGGCTTATACAGCAACTCCCCCCCAGAAGGCATCAAACGCTCAGCACTGACCTCCTCTTCCATACCTAGCCTGGACACTATCTTGGACTATCTTGGTCTAACTTGACTATCTTGGTCTAGCTGTCTGGAGTCACACCACCACTCCCTCAAAGAAAGTAAGTCACAAATGGAAGACCAAAAACAGAAGACATAAAACACAAAACACTAACAATATTCTCAACGTAAGAATAAAAGCATTCAGCAGATGGTCAGTGACATTTTTAAAACAAAATCTGGATCTAATGCCTAGAAGGAAGAAATAAGCAGTCTTCACAGACGGGCACTGAACTCTCTTAATGAGGTTCCAAACTTTTGCTCTCAAGTCCACACAGTGGATTCCGAGCTCAGAGTAAGAGGGCTTGGAGCTTAATTTTTGTTTGAGGAAGAAGATATGCCTAGATGAAGAGTTACTAGTGTTTCAGAAGGTCACAGAGGCACTGACTACTGATGCACACAAGTTGCATCTTAAAGCACGTTTGCCTTCGCTCTCTAGCCCTCAGCTCTTCGGACATAAAGCTACGTCAGCAGAAGTAACCAGGAAATGCTGTACAATCATCACAGAACATCTAAGCACATCCAGTCAGCTTTTGGGAGGCTCCCAGAAGACATCCAAAACTGCTGTTCTGAACAGGATAAAACACATTTGGGGAGGGTTATATTCTGCCTCCTTTCTTAATGACTGCTCTCCTGACACACTCCTTTCTTTCCTTGAAATAGGAGTCATTTCTGCAGGATACTGGCAAAACCAAGCATAGCCTCTACAAAACGCTTCTGTCCAACAGAAAGGCAACAAGAGTGCCCTATTTCTATTGGCATTCATCACATGAGATAGAAAGGGCTGGTACAGAAACAAAACCTGAAGATTCCCACTGCTAAGGCTGTTAAGAGTTGCTCAGTATCTCAGCCACCAACTTCCTTCCACGTTGGAAGACACAAGTCACATCTTTTCACAGGAATTCACCAGCTTAAACATTCTGCATGGTCTATGCTGATACCTAGAGATCTGATCAGCACGGGTTTTGAGCTGTCAGTTGCTAATGCAATTACTTAAAGCTGCATTTGTACTCTAAACTGTGATGTAGTAATTACAGAGTTGCGTGCCTGCTACCTCACATGAACATGTGGTAGATGTTTTGTTTTGGGGGGGGGGTCAGTTTTTTGTTGTAAATTAAATCCTACAGCAGACACAATAAGAGAAAAATCTACCAAGAATTTGTTCCCAACTTCAAAAGCAGCGCCTGAAAATAACAGATAAAAAATACTGGGTCTACTTAAACAAGCAACATCCTCACAGAAAAACTGACAAAGCATGACCTAGATAAATGGAGAGAGGTGGATCAAGGACTGGCTGAACTGCTGTGCTTCAAGGGTTGTGATCAGCAGCACGAAGTCCAGCTAGAGGACAGCTGACACTGGAGTACTCCAGCGCTGATACCTTGGGCCAATACTGTTTGACGTCCTTCAGTAACGACGGGGATGACAGAACAGAGTGCACCCTCTGCAAGGCTGCAGAGGACACGAAACTGGAAGGAGTGGATGATGCACAAAAGGGCTGGGCTGCCAAGCCAGAGGGGCCTTCACAGGCTGGGGATAATTAGGCCAGAAGTCTCATGAGATTAATGCAGGGAAGTGCAGAGTCCTGCACCTGTGAGGAATAACCCCACGCACCAGTTGAGGCTGGAGACCAGCTGTGTATAAATACCTGATGTGAAGAAATAAAGATGTAGCTAACTCACAACAGCCACTGAGGTTGGGAGGGACCTCTTGAGATCATCTAGTCCAATCCGAAGAAATGCCTTTTAAACATGGACAACACTTCTTTACTGCAAGGGTGGTACTCGTACTGGCTGGGCAGATAGATTCTGGAGTCTCCATCCTCACAGACACACAAAGTCTGACAGGACACAGTCCTGGCAACCTGCTTTAGTCCACTCGACTTTGAGCAGTGGCATTGGACTAGACTATCTGCAAGGGTCCCTTCTGTCCTCAGCTATTGTACAATTCTATGAGTCAGTGTATGTACAAGCAAGTGCAGGAACATTTTCATTATGTTCCGTTGCAGTAATGAAGTTAGATAAATTAGCCAAAATTAAGATTGCCTGTTGCATATACGTAGTTTTTCATTGTGTAACAAAGTTCCTGAATTAGAACTCCTTAATTCTTTAGTTTTGCGCATTTAATGTCAGACATTTAATGACATGGATTCATTTTTCCTCTCTATGATACACAAAATGACAGCCTTCTTCAGTAACTGTTGAGAAGGTGGAGGTATCAGCAATGTTATTCCTTAGAGCAGAAGTCTTTACTACTACTGCATAAGAACCACTGTTGCAATAGCTATATTTTTAAACTGCAGTACCTAACGCAGTTGAAGAAAGTTAACATTTATAGTTAAGTTTTAAATTACAAGCCTTATACCAGCTATTCCGGGACAATGGATTTAACCTAAATGAAAAATGTAGTATTAAAATTCAGCACCCAATCCAATTACAAAGATTTTAAAGTACTACAGCAAAAAAAAAAAAACACTATGCAGTTTGAACGTACCTTTCTGCAGTAATTTGACCTCTCCATTTTCTTTCTTGATTTCATTCATTATTTTGTGCTTCTTCTTCTCTTTTTGCTTCTTTTCCCTTTCTTTCATTTTCTCTTTGATTTGAGCTGAAATGCAAATATTTTACAATTAAGTGGGAACAGCAAACTTTGTTACAGGCACATTTCATATTACTATTATGCAAGCTCTATTAAGAGGATAAAAAGAGTTACAAGGAAATCCCAGGACTTATGATATGAAAAGCTAATATTTATCTGTTGCATAATTCAATCTAAGCTTATTGAACCTAGACCAGTTTTTGTTTCTATCACGCTAGAACTGTATCCAACAACTCAGCATGTTAACTGCATACAGTTAACAACAATTTTTACTTACTCATACTAGCCCCTGCTCTTATTTTCCATCCATGCACAGCTCTTATTTCTTGAAATTCAAATTACATGCATTAGATTAGAAATGGGGGAAAAAGAGCGGGGTTTGTGTTTTCTGGGATGTGCACATACATTAGGAATTTCACATAACTATCCCCACATAGTTTAAACTTAAAGGCTTTTGCAGGGAGCTTGGAATGAAAATTTAATTTGTCAGCTGCAAAATCTTTTACATTACAGGCCACACTAATGTACTAACAGCAGTAATATGTAATTACTAGTCAGACACAATATGGAAAGGTATGCCAGTTCATTATTTGTTGAAAAATCTGTATTTGCATAGAAGATATAATGCACTGGTGTTTCCCTTGCTTACCTGCCATGAGCAACAGCTTATGTGAGCAGTCATTATTCATTTACTTTATTGTCAAGTCACTCCGGGTTTTTAAATTTTGTCATTAAAATGTAGGGCCTCTAAGCACGCTTTCTACATGAAAAATACTCGACCCACAGAATTCACGAGTTCTAGGACTTATCTCTTCAAGCCGAGTTTAGAATTACCTTTGAGGCCAAGCATTTAAGCGCAGTTAAATCCAACTTGTCTAGATTCACTGCAACCAGCACTGCAGGTCTGGTGTCTTGGCCTGAAGCCAAGTACCTGCTCTAAGTGTTTACTGGGCTTTTGAACCTCCATGGGGAAAGAGGAAACCTGATTTCAAGCTTCTACATGACAGTATGTTTCAGAATGCTTTCTCAATAAGACAGCTGAGACAATCCTGATGCTTCATTTATGGTGCCTGCATTATAAACCCCACATGGACATACAGAAATATCCATTTACTCTTCCTCAAGCATTTGCAGAAAATAGAAGCAGGTATCTTCTCTACTAACAAATCAGAAATATTCATCAAAACCAAACAAACAAAAGGAAGCCTTCAATTTTGGAATGAAATATAGTGTCCCATAACCAAACTATTTATGAAGCATGTTAATAGTTACATAAAAAGTACAAGTGTTTGACATAAGAGTAAAAAAGTGCAAGGGTTAATCCACCTAAATGAATGCTGTAACAAGAACTCCCCAGCATCCCTCTCTTTCCTTTTAGGAGTTTTCAGATAAGGCTATGGAACTTGAATTGTAGCAGTTAGGATGAAGAATGCATTTTGGGAAGAGGATCCACAAGCCTGAAGAATGAAAACAAAAAACAAGAGATGACAACTGAGTTATGGCTGTTGTCTATCCACAGATCAGGACAGGCAGTAGAGAGAGAAAAGAAGCTATGCTGGCACAAAAAGATAAGGAATAAGGTAGCCATGCTTAAAACTGTCTGGAAATCTGAGTTCTAAGCATCTGAAACAACCACGTCCAAGAACAGCCTCCTAAGGGTTCAACGCGAAGGGATGACAAAGCAGATCCACCTGTACAGCAGACCACAGAACCCAGACAAATCCATCTGAGCAGCACAAACCTGTACTTCCTAGGAATATGTTGAACAGACAGCAATCTTCCTCTCCAGCCGGCTCCCCCCGCAAACTGAAACCCCCAAAGTGTAAATCCCCTGCAACTTGGAAGTATGAAGTAAATTATACAACAGGATTTGAAGCAACACTCTGAAAGACCCTCACTCAGCAAGTAAGCAGTGATGCCAGGCTTGGTTTGTAATCTGAACTGAGTGTGCAGCTCAGCCGGGATTGCAATTATCATGGAAAGACCTGGATTTTATCTCACCATTTGCATATTGTTAAGAGATGCACTTGACTTCTGCTATCACGTATGAGTCAAAGAGAGATTGAAGAGCATATACAAATGCTGAGCCCGGTTGAAAGAGGGTGAGAGAAAGACTGAAAGAACCTTTTATTACAGGCTCATGAATAGCATCACAGGCCAATGAATCCCGCAGTTTTCATAGAAGCGACACAAGTAAGGACAGAGAACAAGCTGAAACCTTTTAAAGAGCCTCTAGTTTATTTTCACATCTAGAAAGCAGAGACAATGGTGAGAAATTCCAGACAAAAGAAACAATGGATGTGTCCTGTGACCTCCTCCAGCAACATCCACAAGCAAATCATACCCAAAGCGACCGTAAATGTAATGTAAAGGCAGCTGAGGAGGGTTTGAAATAAATTAAACTTCACTATTTCCCTTGTAGAAATCACGGTGCTACAAGACCAGTGCAAAAAAAAAAAAAAAAAAAAAAAAAAAAAAAAAAACACACCACACACACCAGCTGAGAATCCCCATTTAAGTGTACAAATTCTCAGGTTTCCTCCCTCTGAACTGAATTTTCAGTTCAAATGTCTTCAGTTTATGAGGAAAAACAAGTATTTTCCAGTCTGCCTGGCAGAACTGCCACACAGCTCTCAAAGTTCCGCAGATGAGACTCCTCCGGGAGAGATGTCCCATTTCACAGCTTTCAATGGATTGCAGAGATAAGACAACCAAATTCTTGTAAGATTGAGTTCACCAAAGTCCATTGCTGGCTCTGCAAAGTCAGTAAGTTTAGAAGTATCCAGTAGTCATTACAGTCCATACACTATTAAAAACGCATATGGCATTTAACAAGGAAAGGTAAGTGCAGTTCCTCAAATAGTCTCCATACCAGCTGCTGCCCACATAGCAGCCTTACTGGGCAGCATCCTAAGTGCCCGGTGAGTTTCCCAAATGCCACAGAATGCTATCTTTGAGTGCCTTCTCCAGTATAAGGTTTCACTGCCCTCTAGCCAGACATCATTTCAGTGCAAATCCCACTTTCCCAAACAAGAAAAGCCTGTTTTAAAACAAATACACCCAATATTAGGCAATTTACAATCCACGTGTCATACAGTAAACGACCAATAAGACCCAGGGAACTACAGACCGGTGAGCCTCACCTCTGTGCCTGGGAAGATCATGGAACAGATCCTCCTGGAAGCAATGTCAAGGCACATGCAAGACAAGGAGGTGATCCGAGACAGCCAGCATGGCTTCACCAAGGGCAAATCATGCCTCACCAAGCTGGTGGCCTTCTGTGATGGAGTAACTGCATCAGTTGACAAGGGAAGACCAACCAATGTCATCTACCTGGACTTCTGTAAGGCCTTTGACACAGTCCCACATGACATCCTGATCTCCCAATTGGAGAGAGATGGGTTTGAAGGGTGGACCATTCAGTGGATAAGGAATTGGCTGGATGGCCGCACCCAGAGAGTGGTGGTCAATGGCTCTATGGCCAGGTGGAGGCTGGTGGCAAGTGGTGACCCTCAGGGGTCTGTCTTGGCACCGGTGCTGTTTCATATCTTCATCAATGATACAGACAGTGGGATCGAGTGCACCCTCACAAGTTTGCAGACGACACCAAGCTGAGTGGTACAGTTGACACAACAGAAGGAAGGGATGCCATCCAGAGGGACCTGGACAGGCTTGAGAAGTGGGCCCATGTGAACCTCATGAGGTTCAACAAGGTCAAGTGCTGCACTTGGGTCAGAGCAATCCCAGACATGAGTGCAGACTGGGAGAAGAACTCATTGAGAGCTGCCCTGCAGAGAGGGACTGGGGGGTTCTGGTGGATGAAAACCTCAACATGAGCCAGCAGTGCGCAGCCTGGAGGAGAGAAGGCTCCAGGGAGACCTCGCTGTGGCCTTTCAGTACCTGAAGGGGGCTTATAAAAAAGATGGAGAACAACTTTTTACTCGGGCAGATAATGATAGGACAAGGTGGAGTGGTTTTAAACTAACAGATGGGAGATTTAGATTAGCTGTTAGGAGGAAATTCTTCACTCAGAGGGTGGTGAGGCACTGGAACAGGTTGCTCAGAGAAGCTGTGGATGCCCCATCCCTGGAAGCATTCAAGGCCAGGCTGGATGGAGATTTGGGTAACCTGGTCTAGTGGAAGCTGTCCCTGCCCATGGCAGGGGGGTTGGAACTAGCAGATGATCTTTAAGGTCCCTTCACACCCAAACCATTCCATAATTCTATGAAAACTTGTTCTGTTGAACAAGTCAACAAAACTTGGAAACTCTAGCATAGCTTTTTTGAGATTTACTGGTAGCAACCTGCACTGATACCAAACCTTAGGTCCCTGCTTCATTTGTGGGGCAGTTGCATCTCAAAACAGTAAAAAGGTAGAGATGTTTACAGCAATCTCTGTGTCCACAGGATATTCTGCAATTACCTTCCACCAATACTGCTTCTAATAAACAGAACTAGGGAGAAAAAAAAAAGCTTGAGCTGCAATAGGTAAGGGATGAAATGAATCTCCAGGGTAATGTGACAAATGGTGAGTGATTCTGGACAAGAGAACTTAAAGTACCAACAACCATTACCTCTCTCTGTATGTCACAGCAGTGTAAACACAACTGGAACGGTTTGTGTTCACCATGAACTACTGAACGTTTAGAAAAGCAATTAACAAATTAAAGTTTCACATGCTAATGAGGAGATAATTTGAGTTCAAAGTAAGGCGAGGGGGCAATTTGAGAGGGAAGACAAGTTTTAACAGAAAGGTCTTATTTCAATAATATGTTCAGTATGTTCAGATAAAATATAATAAACAAAGGCGCAAGTTAGTCACTAGAACAACTTACAAAATAGTTGTGGTCCATTACTGGAACTTTTTCCACAAGGGTGTGTTTTGGGAGTGGGAGTGCACTTCAAAAAAATAGGCTTAAAAAAAAAAAAAAGTTGTTCTAGTCCAAACAAAAGGTTAGTTCAAACTAAGTACTACTAGCTACAGCATATGTTCTGGAGTAAATCACACAAAGGCTTGTAATAACCCTTTCAAAAATTCATCAAAATGATGTTATTTTTATGTGAAGCCACCTGAGCATATCCACCTGTTAATAACTACTTTCCCATTTTAGTAGATATTCAGCAATATAAACTTCAGTTTTACTTAAGCCAATTTATTTGCTCTCTCTCTTTTAACAAGGTTGTTCTGGTACGGGATAATCAGAAGATTAGCCAGGTACTGAATATGAAGCGTTGTCTAACTTTTTTTTTTTTAAAGAAATGGATCGAAACAAAAAAAATCCTGTAACATCTGCTCTGTATACTTTGAAAAGGGAGAAAATAGAAAAACTTAGAAGTTGCTATTCCAATGCCTTGAGGGGAAAAAGTCAATCATGATGCCATCAATCACCTCAGAAGTGACAGAAAAGAATACTTATATGGATATTAAGATACCACCACCAAAAATGCAAAGAAACAAGCCTCTCTGGGAAAATACCAGTTCCTCTACCGGAGACTTAAACTAACACTCTCTGTTTTATCAGCACATCAGTCATCCCAAAATCCTTGATCTCAAAGTCACCCAGAAACCTAAGCAACGCACTAGCTCTCAACTTGGTCAGAGCCCAAGCTGAATGAGTGATGCCTTGTTGCTGCTCAGAGTGTGTTGAGACAAGGAACAGCCCATCAGCCCATCGCTTACTGCTGCTGCCATCACTTTCTTGGGACATTCAACACTGAAGGAAGTCAGTGGTCCTCAAAACACTATCTTAGTGTTCGTTTGAAGAATTTTAGGAACCAACTCCAAAGAGCAAATATTTAGGTCTTGCTTCACATTAAGCCATACTGGGATCTTTTTCACTGTCTTTTAACAACTACAGGAGGGAAAATTGCAGCCTAACACAGCAATTATAAACAAATTTTTCTCATTACTGTAGCATACTGACTCTTAAGAGTCTTCTCACATCGCTACTCATCTTACTGTGTGTTCTTCCTGCACAGACATTTCCTATTCCTGTACATACCTCTAAATACACTAGAAGCTGAAAGTTTGAAGTAATGTGTATCGCAGGGTACAGAGGGAAGAACCCTGTATCTTTTCACAAAGATTTTCCCCTATCAGAATGTACTTTTGCTTACGTGCTTTTGACAAAGAAATACATTGCTCAGAAAATAACTGCTCACAGACTAAACACAGATTGTAAATATCTACTACCGTTAAAAAATAAATTCCAGGCACAGCAGGATGCAGCTATGGAAGGTCCAAGTACCGGTTAGGAATGCTCCTTAGCTTTCAAGCTCTACTGTCTGAAGAAATAAAGTCTCTAGTATAAAGTTATTTTTAACTCTACTAAATAAGCCCATGCCATGTGTAAACGTTTTAAAATACAGAGTTCTGTAGGAGTAAGTATCCGTGTCTGCAGTAATTACAACACCCAAGGAATTAAGAGATTTCTAGGTGTCTCACACTCACAATATGAGTATCACTATAAATTCCGTATTCTTTGGGTTTAATGTCCTACAGAACTGCATACCCATGAAAGAAAAGCAGCAATAGCAGCGCACCTCAAGAAGTGCTCTATACAGACAGGAAGAATTCCATTACCAAGACGTCTTCCACCTCACCTTCCTAAATGGCATCTAAAGAATGTTTTCACTTTACAGTGAATCCACATAGTAAACTGAATTAATCCAGCACAACATGCGTACTTCCTCTTCAAACCCTGGGTGTTGGGCTAAGCGGATAAATAAAAGGAATGGAATATGACCCGTATGTAAGCTGTACACCTAAAGGCTATAGAAAGAGTTTCCCATTTCCTAACTAGATACCTTCTCATAACGATTGCAACGATTTAATGAATAGTAAACAAAAGAACACAAGTTCACAGATCACACCACTCAGATTCCAGAAATTTCACCAGATCTTCACCTCTGTTGCAAGCTCTCTAGAAGAAAAAGGTAAATCAAGCACATATAGAATAAGTCAAGCAGGCAATGTTTTGTGTTGGATTACGTGCAAAGCAGTAGCTGTCACATTGTGACATCTGCACCTTTAAGCCCGCGCAGGAGCTTGAACAAGTCTGTTTTAGCACCAAGAGACGAGCTTTAGAGCCTTGCCAGATGCCAAAAGTTGCAGCTGCTTTGCATCGCTTTTCCAGATGGTAACCCACATCAGTAGTCAGCCATAGATTATGTTCAAAGTATTCTGCCTCTCTCTCCTCCCTTTGATTTAAGGGCTGTCACTGCACATCAGGCAAAATATTTACAAACCACTGCTAACGGACACCATCAATATGGTTAACACCAACAGTATTGTAACCGAAGGGAAGGGGGAGGAGGAGGGGAGTACATCAGTCACCATTCCTTCCATCGCTCTCTCCTCCCTTTAATACAAATACCCATAAAATAAAACCTCAAGAACCATGTTTATCTGGTTATGCAGACACATGAAGTACATTTCACACCACTGTGTTAACGGTTCTGACACCTGCACTTCTATCCGGTCAAACGACGTACACCCCTGAATTAATGTACAGGAGGAAACCCACACAATATTTCTAAGACCAAAAAAAAAATCGTCTTCTCATTCCAACAAATACAAATAAATATTTGGCAGACATCCCTTGTGGTAATTAAAGTTTAAAATCCAAGATATGACTAAAGAAATCCCCTCGCCAGTTGAGAACATTTCCCCAACCCCTCCAGTGAACGGGAAGGAAGGAGGACCCCCGTTCAGAATCAAAATACTTAAGAGAAATTTAACCCTAATTCCTCTAATCTTTGCAGGTTTTTTTTCCTACATGCAGAACTGTATAAGCCAAGTTTAAGCCCAAGCACTGGGGAGTTGCATCAGAAATCAGTCGTGGAGAACGTGGCAGCTGCGAACGAGGCCTCTAGAAGAGGTTTCAGATCTGACGTTTCAAACTGCTGATCTTGTTTCAATCAAGAGAAACTATTTGTGATTCTACGAGCAGAGTAAATTTCTGCTGTATAAATTACACGCAGAGCCGGATTCTGGGGGACAGGAGGGCTTTATTTGTTCTCCAACTTACAAAATGAAGGATTTCATTCCGTCTAGCAAAGCTTTATGGTATCTTCATAGAAACACAAAGGAGACAGGATCCCTCAGGACAAAGATACACCCCCTCAAATTCACCTCAGCATTGGATGCTTCATTCCAAGAGCTGAAAGTGACATTAATGTAAATTGCAAATAAATCTTGATGGTCCAAAGAAATTCAGGAAGTCCTCCTTCCTCTTGTGTATCACATGTAAAGCCCTAAACACTTTCTAAGCATTGCTGATTACAATGGGATATCTAAATAGAAATACATTAAAGAATGTAGAAGAGCGATAAGGAGGCCTTGCAAGCAGGAAAATGGCCACTGAATTTAGAGGAGCTGGGGGCAAGGAGGGGGTGTTTGAGTTAAACAGGACCGTACAAAAAAAAAGCAAAAGAAACGGCAGGAAACAGAAGAAGGAAATGTGTAGCAGAAGGAAAAAGGCAACCTGCCTAATCAGATGATGGTCCCAGATCTAAAGAAGGGAAACTGGAGAATGCCCAAAGCTTTCTCCAACCTAATTTAGTAAGTTAGGCTATGAAATGAGCTTCCCACCAGATGCAAACTGAACTTAAGAAGAAGCCTGAAATGAGCAATTTCTTAAAAGTTTAAAAACAGTAAGTGTCATGCAAGCCAAAGCAACAAAGTTACCAGAAGAATCACTGGTAAATGTCCACCTAAAATATCACCTAATCTATCTTTCAAAGACAACAGGAGGGAGGAGGGCAAACAAAAAGACTGGAAGTCTTAAAAGCAAGAGCTGCAGCACCGTGCTCGGCTTTGCTTTCTTGCTCAGATGGGAAACCCCCATCAGCAAGTTAAAAATACCAATCTCATTCTGTAATTGCTTGCACACTAAGGCAATGTTATCAGCAAAGCCATCAATAAAGACAAAAATAATGACGGGAGGGAGGGAGAGAGGAAGGGAAATTGTACACAGAAGTGGCAGAAACCAGAAGAGATGGCTGATGGATCTGGCTCACACCCCGCAGTAAGTCTGTGCAACAAAAACAAAACACAACTTTGGGCAGCCTTAGGCTGATGAAGCGGGGAGTGGCTGATCTGAGCTTTGCCCTGTTAAGAAAACAATTTCAACTATGAACGGCTAAAGCGGAGTATCAGCTAAATAACTAACTGGATTGGTACAGTCATAAACCGGAACGGCAATCGCTTCCGTCAGATTTGTACCATGTTTTAAAACAAAACTAGTTACACAACTTTTAATTCCACCATCCAAAATGCACTGGCCAAGTAAAATGTAAGTTTATTTTAAACAGTCTAAGCCTCATATCTGCAGGATAAATCATGTGGATGGCAAAATGCTCTTCCAGGTTCTCTGCACGCTAGATCAGCATCTCAGAAGGCCTCGCTCAACTCGATTCATTTACTCAAACCACAAGCTGCAAGGCCTGGTTATGACTCTGCAAGTTAAAGGTCCTTCCCATGAAGGAAAAGACCAGAAAAATCTCTAAGTGAATACTTGTTCAAGGAAGGAAATACAAAGATTTTGAATGGGTATAAAGACATCATCCACCTCTGCCATAACCGAGCCTAACATCTTCCTGTCGCTTCAGACAGAAAGGTGCCTCTAAACCAGGCTCTCGTGCCGAGCAATCACTATTGCAAGCAAAGGACAAACATCAGCTCTCATCCTCAGCTCTTCCAAATGGATTAAAATGGCAGGTGAAAAAACTTCTCACCGTTTCCTCCTGCGTCAATATCCTATTGGCACTAGCATGAGGAAAATGCTATTGGTACTACTCCATTTGCAAGCCCTCTGATGACAGCTTTCCAAGTCCAGACCTCACATTCACTCACTCCACATCACTGTGTGCCTTGATTCTCTTCGTACGCTCACCCACAGCACAGCCCCAGCGATCTCACGGCACACATTTTGCCATTCCCCCCCAACTTCACTCCTCGTTTTCTCCTGTGCTAAGGTTTGTGCAGGCCCTCCCTCTCTCACCAGGGTTCTGCTTCTTCTCCCGGCATTGTAACTGCTATATGCAGAACAGTATGCACACAGCGATTACAAACATAACTCCTAATTCATAGACACTAGCACCCTCCCCAGTACCAAGTTAAATCTGAAATCCCATGCCACCTCTTGTACCTATGTGCAATCCATCTCCACTTTGATTGTGAAGGAGTTTTTCCATCTTCGGAACATCCTAATTAAGGAAGTCTCACCTGCTCCACCTGCTTTTCTTTTGATAATTTTATTTTCTTTTATAGCGTTCTGCACCTGTAGTCTCCTAACCCGCCCAATTTTCCTTCTAGCAGGTTAGATACTGATACACATATCAGTTCAGAATGCTAAGCAAAAAAAACAATCAATACTGTCAGTTCCATGTTGCTGCTCTCTTTCCCAAAGCACTGAAAGCAAAAGAGGCTGTCTAAACACAGACTGCAGAGCAGGCAGACTGCACTTGCCTGCAGTAGGTTGATTTTTAGGAAGTATTACCAGCTGCACATATGACAGCTCCTACAAACTCATCTCCTTACAGAGGGCCACATTTTATTCCTACGTTCTCCCTACATATTCTGTGTATGCAAGCAGCTCAGATTTTTTTTTTTAATTATATGAAATCCTTTAAGTTTGCCTTGACGTCATATCCATAGGCTGCCTACATTTTTCATGTCCTTCTATCCCACCCTACCTCTACCCTTCCTTGCTCTTCTGCAGCATCTACCTATGACTTTTGCCCCATACCACGATCAGAATCACCTCCCTCTTACGCAGTTTTTGCATACCATTTCCTCCCTCTTTCATGTCAGGATCTCAAATTCACACATTCCAAAATACTGTTGCATCCTGAATCCCTTCAGTATCTTCTAATCTACGCCACCACCCTCCTCCTGCCTTAATGCATCATTCCTTGTTTTCCTCTGTAGTGAGGATTCTGGATGCCCTCCCTCCCTCACCAGAGTCATTCTCTTCTCCCTGCATCATAACTGCATTTCTCTTTTCCTCTCTGGAAAGTAAATTATTCACAGGATTAACAGCACAAACCTGTTCTTTAATCTACAGTCAAACACAGAACCACTTTTAAAAGGCTGGCTGCTCTCAGCAGAGGACTCGGTGCATCCCTCATCTTCTTATAGCCTTCTCTGCTAAAATATACAGTTCAATGAACATAAAGTTTTTTGATTATGTACAAAACTATGTCACCAAGTTATAGTTATAGAAATCACGTCCTCTAAACACATCTAGAGACCCTGATGCCATAAGGGGATCGTTTGCCTCAGAAAAAATGTTATTTGTTGCCTGTTCTCAGGCTTTCAGAACTAAATTAAAGGTAAAAACACCTGTTCTGAGCAAACAGCAACTGAAATCTCAAGTACTCGTGCCTGTCAGTATACACGTTCTATTTGAGAAAATATCCTTCCCTGACACAGAGTGCAGAATCTCCTCCATAAGGCCAATTCCAGGAGGGTTCAATTAACAATTATTCAGCTGACACCATCACTGTCATCATTTCTTTTACCAACACGCAAAAACATTTCATCTTGTTATTACAATGTTGTTCTCAGAGATTTATTAACACAGTTGTGTAACACTGGTAGGACACCGTGGCAACCTGAGTGGATATGGTTATTATTATCTTCCTTGCAAAACTATGGAATCGTGTGAGTTTCTTAGCAGCTATCATTAACAACAAAAAGGCTTCACCAACATTAAATGTTTACTGAAAATAATTTCTAAAGATTTTTCCCAAGTCATCTTTTGGACAGGAACAAGAAAATAAAAAACATATCTAAACTGAAATACTTGAAAACGCTGAAATGATGTACTTAAAGCCCACTTGTACAGCAGCAATCTAGATCCCAACACAAAGATCCATGGAACATGTTGAACCAAAAGAACACAAATAATTCACAAAAAAAAAAAAATACTCAAGGGTAAGTGAATCTGAACACCTAATACTGAATCACAGATTAAGATACTAGTGGAAACTAGCAGAAAATGCAGTAAGGCAGCTGGACAATGTAATCAATAGACAAAAAATGGCATATTGATATTAATAATTGGTCTTCACACGCTTGGTTCATCCTGTAAGTACAAGGTACAGGCCATAATCAAAGCAACCTAAGTGTACATAAATGCTGTAATTTATCTTTCCTTTGAAAGAAAGGAAACTTGCTCAAACTAGGTAATGAAGGAAATGTTTCAAGTTCTTTGTATTTTAATGTAAATGCAAAGGCATCAACATCTGGTTTAAGGTCACTGGAGACTAGAAAAGCATATGCTAGAAATAAAAACAAATTCCTGTACTGTCTTATACTTCCTAAGCATCTACTGTCAACCCCTGTCAGCAATGAGCTAGCCTAATATCTTATGTGGAATGGCCATTTTTGTCCAGATCCATTAATAAACTAACCCAGCACTCCTAACCTTCCTCCTAAAGGCCTCAAGCATTTCTTGGAAGCTTTTAGCCCAACGATTTTCAGGAAATAAAGGCAACTTGAAGAAGCAACCAAATGAGATGCTGAAAGTCTACATATCTGAATTTTAAGTGCATGATCTCTAACACTCCATGACTTAGCTTGTAAAAATTAATAGCCCAATAAATGAGATCGCTTAGGGTTTCTTTTAATTTTTAATAAATACATATTTCCGTAACGTGGTCTTCTCCACAGCAGCGACAGAAATTCAATTTCGTTCGCAGATCTCCAGAAAATGACTAGACACCCTTATTTCCCTAATAGGTAAGAAAACCTAAGGCCTCTGGCAGCTTCTGGCTGACGCCATAGCTAATTCCACACCCCCTTTTTTTGACAGGATTGACGGCAGCCTAAGCTGCCGCTGCCTTCTCTGTGAACTCACACAACGGCAGCGCTCCCCCAGCGGGGTCTAAGGGCGCTCGTTAACCGACCGCCCCCTCCCCGAGCCCTGAAGGGCTCAGCTGCGCGGGGCAGGGCGGAGGGGAGGGCGGGCAAGACCCGCGGCTGTGCCGAGGCCGACGTGCCCGCCCTGCCGGGGCGGCTGGGGGGCAGGCAGCCATTCTAGCGAGCCGGCCCGAGCATCACAACCGTTTCCTGCTCCCCTCACGGCAGCTGCAGGGCATCCAGGCACCTTCGCCTACCGCACCGTGCCCTCTCCGGCCCTG
>VXAA01002568.1:1175426-1198427 GCA_013399115.1 Anseranas semipalmata
GAGGGTCGGGGTGTCGGGCTGCGGCGGTGGGTGGAGGCGTCAGGGGGCCGGGAGCTGGTTTGCTCTAATTCCTCGGGTTTTTGGCTTCCCCGCTGCCGCCTGGCACAGGTCACTGCGAGGACGGCTGGGGGGAGCCCCGCGGCCACCACCTGCGCCCGCCAGCTGTTTGCTGAGAAGGGTTTTGGTAGCGGGTCCTCTGGGGCGAGGCGCTCAGGGCGAGCCTCTGAGGGGCAGGGGCTTTGCTCTCACAGACGCTTCGTGGAGAACGCCGAGGGGCAGCCGTGTGTCTGGCCAAAGCTGAATTTTCTGCACTTCTCCCAAATCGTCAGAGGAAGTCAGCTTTACAAGCTGGAAGCTCCCGCGGGCCTGATGGGAGGAAGGAAAGAATCGGCGGTTGCGGCTGTGTGAGATGCTGCCCCACCAGAATTATCAGATGTCAGGCAGCAGCAAGATCGCTGACATCCGACCGCTACTGTTTCATGAGATAGCACTGCTGCTTGCCCCAAAGCGAAACAGCATGGCCTGTAACTTGGGAGTTTATTGTCACGAATGGGAGCTCTCCCAGCCCTGCCTGTGGCAGCTTTGGCTGCCGGAGCTGCTGCTCAGGTGCAGACTGAAATTATCCCAAGATAAGCGGGAAGCGGTCACAGAAATAAACAAAAGATGAGCCCTTGGCTCCTGGAGTTTCTGCACTGCCAGGGTCCTACTCGTGTTAATCTTACCTGCAAGTTTCCTTGGAAAGTTTTGTTCTTTCCACAATGGAAAGAACAGGTTAGCTACCAAATCAAGTTTTATCTGTCAGACTGCTGCCAAATCAAGTTGCTTTATGAAGTTTGCTATATGCTGTATTAGTGGACAAATAAAGTCTGGAGATTAGCTTTGGGTTTGTTTGTTTTGTTGTTTTTTTTTTGCTTCACACACTATTTTCATTTAAGCTGCAACTGATCAGCCCCAGAATAAGCTCGCTTCTAGCACTCTGGCTGTCTTCTCCTTTATTTCATTTTATGCAAATTATAAACCAACGTGAATAGGGTTCAGTGTTCATCTCAAAACAGTGAAGAGCAAGTTCTCTGTATCCAGCTAGCTCCACTAAATGGACTTTTCCTCGCATCATTCAAGGTTTACTGCTGTAAGAGAGTATCTTCAGGCTGGATTTCTGGGCATGACAGGAAAAATGGCACCTTTGTCAAAGCACATTTCATAGTGTGTACTTTAGCAGTAGTCAACTGCCATCCAATCCCAGACTGAAATCCAGGTATAAATCTACCTCTGTGTGGCTGGCATAACTAGAATCAGCCTGTGATTACAAAGGTCATCTTCAGCTCCCTCAGAAAGAAATTTATTACCTGCATAAGTCAATGAGAACAACCTGTGCATTTTAATACCTCTAGAATGAGAAAAACTTAGGCACCTTGTGGCACTGTAGCAATTTTGCGTGCTTCAAAGCCTAGTTCATCTTACTTCAATACTGGTATTGACACCAAATCAACGATATATCAAGTTCATTCAATAAACTTACACTTTGGATGAGATACAGCTATATTTTCACACTCTCAGCTTTGGAAACTTCAAAAAAAAAACAGAACAGTAGTACCCAAGGGCTTTAGATCTTTAGTGAGAGTAAATGCTAGGTTGTGCTTTTGGCCAGAGAAAATTGGCAGGGTACCCAGAGTCTTTTTGCGAAGTGTACTTGGGCCTGCAGCAGCAATCAAGTCATCACGTACCGCTGTCAAATTCCCCTATAGCCCAGAGCAAGCACAAGCTGTCAGCGCAGCGTTGCGGCTGGCAGAGGCCATTGCCAGCCTGCTGAGCTCCGTGGAGCTTTTACGACCGTGTTGACCACAACCTCTGTGAAATGCTGAAGTCACCTGGCAGCACAACGTCACTTTTCTCCACGCTGCAAGCTTATCAGGATTTATTGGACTAATTAGGCTAGATAGCTATCCCAGTCGCAGAATACCTTCTAATGGGCGCTTATATTAATGATGCTAATAATTAAGGCAAATCTTCAAATACTGAACTTATTACACATGCTGCATGTCTAAAACACAATGCACTGAATCATAATGCAACATCTGATGTGAAAACATATGTGAAGATAAAATTGTCATGTGTGGGGAGTCATAGCCCAAAACTATATTTAAAAAGTGACACCTAAACTAGTAAATGTACAGCAAACTTTAACAGACAGTTGACAATATGTTACTAAACTTAAGTCAAGCTATTGTTTCCTTTGCTTTTCCAGGTAGTATGCTATGCTTGTAAATGTAAGCCAAGTTTTTATTAATTCATTCTTCAGAAAACTCAAGAGTAGAGCAAGGTGACACAGTACCCAATTATGTGTAATTATGTCTTGTTGGAGAGTAGCATGACTAATGTTTGGAGGCTTTCTGCTGCTATCTCATACCCATTTGTCAGCAAGGAAAATTATATGATGCCTGAAATTCCGATGCCAGTTCTGTGTTTAAGTTCCCACAGTCCTGCCGCGTGGCTGCCAGCTGCGTGCTCACACGAGAAATAGGTGTTGTCCCCGTCACTTACTCTCTCAGTGATCACAAGGATGCGTCAGATTGCTATGCCGTACTTACGGTGAGCACGCATCCTAAAATATTTAAACCAAATGTCAGTGCGTCTTTCTTTCTAAATACAAGCCATCTTCTTTGGGGAAAAGACCACATAAATAAGTTGTCTTCAACATTACGTTAAAAAGGCAGGCCTGAATTCAATATTACATAGAATGTTTTACTACACCCTGAAAATACTGGGAATGCTGTACAAAGCAATGAAAGATCCTTACTTAAAGCACACACTGCATAAATACCAGGTTAGAATGAAAAATTCATTCCAATGTTAAGAGGAAACAGCAGAATATATATATGCTTATAGTAAAATGATAAACGCTGTCGAAAATGTTGTCCCTAAAACCAAACTATTATAGAGCAATATAGCAGTAGCTCATGTGACAGCTCCAGCCCTCCACAGTGGCTGCACATAGATTTATGAACTCTGAGAGCCTTTGTGGAAATCGGTCATTTGTGGAATGACTGCAGCAAGATACAGAACCCATAAGCACAGAGACAATAGAAGCTTGTTTGTTTTAGCAGAAGACTTTAAATGGATTATGGAAACTATATCAATGTGCTTTTCTCTATACCTTCATATGCACTTGGGGATATTTTTGAATATTTTCTAGACAGTAAAAACCCCAAAGAGTCAAAAACCATAACAGTAAAAATGCCAGACACGTGTCAGTTCATGTGTTGTCATTTTAATTAGAATTATGAAGTATTAACAGCTGATACAATTGATTATTAATCAAAACAATTGTTGAAATACCTATCTTGTTTCAGCAACTGAGGAAGATAACCAAGTTAGTATATATGCAAATATATAATTTTGTTAAATTTCAGACATACCCCATAAAAGAAAAAGCCATGCGTAAGTGCTATACACAGATCAAGTTAAAATTGTTTTGGCTTTATGCTCTTAGCTGCCCACCAAAGTGATGCACCAGAACCTTGCTAAGGTCTCCAAATAAAAAAACCATTTTGAGAAACGTTATTTAATCTCTTTACAGTTTCAACAGTTTGCTTTCCATGTGCTTATTTCCTTGGTTTGGCATCTGTTCAGTTTCTAATTCAAGCATGGAAATAATTGTGCCAAGAGTAAATTGAAAACATTTGATAACACTTAGACATCTTTATGCTGGTTTTTGTCTGCAAAATAAGCTAAATGTAATTATTACTGCTATTAATTTTTTCTTACAGTTCATTAAAAGTAAATGTATTCAACCTTGGGAAATGGAGGGAAAAATTAGCCTTCTTATGTGTACAGAATGTACTTACAAAGGCAGTTGTATCACGTAGAAGTGTGATGTATTTTAAAAAATACTTGAAAAGCGTAATTTTCTGTAGTTAAAATTTTCAGAACAACCAGTGGCATATCCAAATTCTTTTGTAATTACCACCCGAACAATTGAACCCAATGAGACGATCGGGACTAACTTGGTTTTTGACTGGGAGCTGTTGACAGCGTAACAAGCCTCGCTGCAGTGGTTTCAGCATTCCACCCACCGTTGTGCTCTCAGATCCTCCACAACAGACTGGAAGGAACGGAAGTTTCTCCCCGCCTAAGCAGTGCGCACATACAGCCTGGCATCTCTGATGAAACAGGTGACAAAGCTGGGTTTATGCTAAAAAGCCTTTTTTTCACAGAAGCAGCTGAAGAACATGTCTTCTCTGGCTGCTCAGGGGATAGAGTTAGACACTTGGAAGAGGGGCAGACAAGACAACTGGGGCCAGTAATGCTTTTTATTACAGCGTTCATCTGCCAACACTTTTTAGAATCCATAAAAACCTCAGAAGTAAGTTTACACTTCAGAGAGGACCTACAATAATCGTATCATTTAATGCTTTTTCAAACACCTACATCTTACTGTCCAACAGCTCTTAAATCTTTATGATAGCTTCTTTTCCTCACTTGTACTTAACATGTGAAATGCCTTAGCTCCCGTATTTCTTTTCTGAAGTATAATAACACTCACAGCAGTGGAGCAAACTTGGAAAGTATTGATATACATAATTCCAAATGATATTTTCTTGCATTTGAAAAGATAATTTGCTTTGCTGTTGTCTTCATAGCGTCCAAGCAATGTAAACTATTTGAAACGTCCTTAGGATTTTTCATAAGGAAAAAAAAAGAACATAATTAATGACTAAAACATCAGTATGGAAGCAACAGGATGCGAGTCAAGCAAACCACTATTTCCTTACATTTAGGGAAAAAAAATAGTGGAACAAAAGTCTTACTCAATTAATTGTTTCAGTGATATTCATTTAGAAAATACTGTTCTCCAAATGAAGCCGCTGGTTTGTGACTCTGGAGTTTTCACAGATTAACACCCTCCTCACTGACATTCGGATACCCTGACTTCTCTCCTGGTCTGGTCAGACCTGCACAGATAGTTACACTGCTAGCCATGTTTTCATTTCCCTTAGGAACCACTACCATTATAGCTACCTTCACTTAATTCCTTCAGGGTCTGACCACTGTAAGATCTATTCACCATATCCTATCTGCATTTTTGAAGAACATGACACAGAGTCTAAACCTTCTTGCGTTACATGTACTGCGGCTGCTAGAGCGTGACAGTACATGGCCCTGTCCTTAGTCAAAAGGAGGCAGCAGGAAAAGTGCCCTTCCTGCAGGCTGTGCTGCCAGGGCTTTGCCTCACTGCGCCTGGAAGTCACCAGCTTTTCCTCTGCTGCAGGACACTCCAAATGTGGCGGAGAGAAGGACCTGCAGGTCATCTCCTTTGCTCAAGCAGCCATGGGAGTCAGTATCTATTCCCTAGGACAGGAGCTGCAGAGGCCACGTTTCCAGGAACAAAGCTGAACTGTGTCTGCCTGGGCTTAAAATAGCCTCCTACCTCATCCTTTCTTTAATACCAGCTTGTAAATTCTACAGGAGTCTTGCGACAGGAGAGTCTGTGGGCTTCTCAACTCCTTTTGGCTCTCGTTTGTTTTTGACTATCTATCTTGTTTTAACAATCTCAACAATCTCTGTTATATCAATGAAGAATAATTTTGTAAATCCCAGTTTTACCAAACATCCTCATATCAATATGTCCTTCAATCTAAGCATTTGCTGTTTTACTGACAGTGAAAATACCAAGATATTTTCAGAAAGCTGGATGTATTCCCAAGATCTTTATAAAAAGTCGTGCATTACTTTGATTTTAGTCAAGTTCCTCCCAATCAATCCACAGTCAATTACAGCCCCCATTTCCAACATTCAGTTGTATGTGCCTGCATAACCTACAACCTCTTCCTTATATTCCTTTTTTTTTTTTTAATCTGAGTGTAGATTTCCAAGCCTTCCCATGTAAAGGGTAAAATTCATGCACAGTATAGGACACAAATCCCAGCTCTTCAGTAACCACTCTCTCGTATATTTTAACCAGTTCTTCCTTTGTTCCTAAAGTGCAGTCCTTCACAAACAGTGGGTGATAGAGTTACAAGTTCATGAAGTTCAGCATTTTCCTGCCCCTTCTTACTATTTCTAAATGTGCCTCAGCTACAACTCAGCTGAATTTAATCTTTAGTGAGAAAAGCAACAAGGAGAGTACCTATACCTGAGGAAAACGGATGCTTCAACTGAGTTTATTTATAAGAAAAGAATGCAGTAGAGAACTGAGAAGAAAAATGATCACCAAGGCTGAAGACAGATAGATAGTCCTCTAAGAGGTAGTTGGGTTAGGACTGTAGCTGCAGGGTGAAGGGATATCTTCTTATGGGCCTGTGTTTTCAAAAGCCATTCAAGCTGCAATAAAGATGTAAAAAATTCTTAGCAGACACCACCTTACTTGTATGCAAATGAAGTTCTTTGTCCAATTATAACATTGACATTACAAAAAAATACATATGCATATGTATATATATACATGTACATATATATATACACATATACATATCATTGGGAGTAGTCAGCATGAATTCGCCAATGGGAAGTCATGCCTTACCAACCTGATAAGCTGCTGCAATGAAATGACCAGCCTGATGGATGAGAGGAGAGTGGTGGATCTCATCCACCAGGACATCAGTAAGGCCTTTGACACTGTCCTCCGTGAGATCCTCATAGACAAGCTGCTGATGTATGGGTTGGATGAGCAGACAGGGAGGTGGATTGAAAACTGGCTGAACGGCGGAGCCTAGAGGGTGGTGATCAGCGGGGCAAAGTCTAGTTGGAGGCCAGAAACTAGCAGAGTACCCCAGGGGTCAATACTGGGTCCAGTCCTGCTTAATATCTTCATTAATGATATGGATGATGGGGTGGGGTGCGCCCTTAGCAAATTTGCTGATGACACAGAACTGGGGAGAGTAGCAGGCACACCAGCGGGCTGTGCTGCCATCCAGAGGGAACTCGGCAGGCTGGAGGAACTGGCTGACAGGAGCATTATGAAGTTCAGCAAGGAGAAGCGCAAAGTCCCACACCTGGGGATGAAGAACCCCAAGCACCAGGACATGCTGGGGGCCACCCAGGTGGAAATAAACTGGAAAGCCCTGCAGAAAAGGACCTGGAGGTCCTGCGGGACACCAAGCACAAGAGCCAGCAATGTGCCCTTGCCATTGACAATATCCTGGGCTGTGTTAGGCAACGTATTGCCAGCCAATGGAAGGAAGCGATCCTTCCCTCTGCACAGCACTGGTGAGGCTGCACCTGGAGTACTGAGTCTGGTTTGGGGCTCCCCAGTACAAGAGAGACCTGGAGTTACTGGAGAGAGTCCAACATAGGGCCAAGAAGATGGTGAAGGGAGTGGATCAAAGGACTCCTCCTATGAGGAGAGGCTGAGGGAGCTGGGACTGTTCAGCCTGGAGGAGGCTCAGGGGGATCTGATCAGTGTCTATAAATACCTGAAGGGTGGGGGCAAAGAAGATGGAGCCAGGCTCTTGCCAGTGGTGCCCAGTGCCAGGACAAGAGGCAATGGGCACAAACTGAAAAAGGAAGGTTCCCTCTGAACATCAGCAAGCACTTCTTTACCGTGCGGGTGACAGAGCACTGGCACAGGTTGCCCAGAGAGGTCATGGAGTCTCTCTCCTTGGAGATCTTCAAAAGCCATTGTCCTGGGCAAGCAGCTCTAGGTGGCCCTGCTTGAGCAGGTGGATTGGACCAGATGGCCTCCAGAGGTCCCTTCTAACCTCAGCCATTCTGTGATTCTGTGACATATACATAAGTAGAGCTGCATAAGCAAAAGAGTAATTCTCTCTCTGAAACATGAGAGGTACAGTGATGTGAGTTTTTCCAAAATGCATTGTCCACTCTCAGGAAGTACTTGAATTATACCTCATGTCAAATTCAAATTCAGATCTTTGCAGCAGCTGAGGTCACCGGGGTCACACACAACCTCAAGCACTTTCGTGCACTGTGTCACAAACAGAAAAGTGAGAGTGGCTCCAACTGCTGCCCAGTTATAAACAGTGGGTTTGTACGTGTTTAAATGGCAGCGTGATCAAGGCAAACTGTATCTTCATCTGAAGAGGTGGTTTATTTGGCTTCTGATGGTGTTAAATAAAAGCAACTGATGTCTGAAAGGCTTTATCATGGAGCTAGGGAACGTCTTTTTCTTTTCATATGTTCCATGTACCCCAAAGGGAATAAAGCACAATTCAGCAGCTGTCAGCAAGTAAAAGGAAACTGAAGTTTTTATACTAAAGATATCTGGACCATAAAAAAAATTATCTTTTTTTTTTTTTTTTAGTTACAAAGATTTTACAGAGAAACCTGGAATTCTGGCATTCAGATGCCTTCTTTATCATCTATACCCAGAACTCCCTGGAGAGAAGCTCTTACTCTTAGTTTCCACTCTCTTAAAACCTTTGAACTCCTTTCTAGGGCTGAATTGAAATTACCAGGCTTTCCTAGTTCAGAATGTTAATAGTTTATCTCAGGCTTTTGCTGCTGTTCTGGAGAAAAGAGCTACAGGCAGTTTTATCTAAATAAATCAGGACACTTTGTGTCTTTTTTTTTTTTTTTTCAACTGTAGTAATAATTTTTCCTATATGCAGAAGCAATACTAGCTACCAGAGGTGCTAGAATGTGCTAACAGACATGTTGATATTTTGACTTATAGAGACTGTAGCACACACTTGCTCATGTATATCTCTAAGAGTGACCAAAGTAGGGTGTCATATAGTCTAAAAGCAGGAGGAAAAAAAACAAAACAGCCATAATGTTAAAACTACACAATGATCTGTGGACTTTCCTGAGCAAAATTCTAGAAGATCCACTGCTCTCCACTGCAGGCTTTAGAAAAGTTAGAGTCACTTGAACAAAGTGCTATTTCATGCAATGACAACAATTTTGAAGTTGTGTGGATGACTCAGAATGAACCAGCTGAAGAACCAGGAAAGGGCGGCTGCAGCCTAGGCTGGTAACATTGAGGGATGTGAGTCCAGTAGGGCACCAGGTTCACAGTCGCAATCTGAAGGCCATAGAGAGGACTACCAGAGTATTAATCTCCTGAGAGACCTCCCTTTGTCTAAACTGAATCCCAGATTCCTTTTACCCATGCCATCCAGGGGAAGAGTCCTTTGGTGAGTGTCTTTAATGTCCAGTCCGTGATGCAGTGCCTTTGGGAACAAGAAAAGCTAAAATTCTAGTGGAAATACTGCCAAAGCTGGAATGTCCCCTCCAAAGACTTGAAAAGGTTGAGATTTGGAGCCAGATGTTCTCAAGCTCAGATGACTCTTCCGGGGCTGGAGTGCGTGAGGGTATTTTCCCCGAGAGAAAAGACGGCAATTAATTGTGCAAGAATTGTGTCTAAACATGCTTCACAAACAAAACTCTGGTTTTTAGCATCCTTACAGAAAAAAGGGTGTATTAGTTGCAGAATTGCTGCTGTTATGAAAGCTTTAAAACAGAGAACACCTCCAAAGTGACAATCAATACCAGGGAGTCCTGCCTTGAAGGAAGGAAATGCTTAAAAATAATAGTTTTAAGTTAGTCAACCCCAATGGCAATGCAAAGAATAGATCTGCTACGAAAAGTTAGAGTTTAGTTTGGGAAGGTCTATAAGAGAATACTTGCTAGTTAATGAGTGGTCGACATGATTTATGCATACCCCTTATGCATAAGGTTGTTGGTTGTTGCCCCTGGTTGTTGCCAGGGTCCAAGTCCACAGCAAAAGAGAAGTGCGGAATTACAGGCTGTGGACTTTCATCTCAACCGCAGGTGACACGAAGGAGCTGTCAGTGGTCGTCTGGAGCCGTTCTGCCTGTACAAGGGGCACGAGCGTGGGGAAGGAGTAGCCACAGCTAGTCTGGCCATCACAGCCACACGCATTTGGGACGGAATAAAGGCAACCTTCAGAAACAACTGGTTTAAAAGCACTCCTTTCTTCCCTCCATTACTAGCGCTTTTTGTGATGGAAAGTGGTGATTTATTTTTCAGTAGGTGGCTGTTGTTTCTTTTAAAAACTGCAGTCCAGATGGATTTGCTCATGGTTTTTGTCCCTCTATCGCTAGGCACTTAAAACCTCTGCTGTTTCAAAGAAAATTCTTTGGAGTACCTTTAGTTCTATGAAATTCAGGTCTTGTATCTTAGAGACCAGCACTTACTTGTAGAGTAGCAGTTTGTATTTCTAAGTTTATATATATAAAGTGGCTACTTATAAGTAGCAGTTAATCTTTCACTGCTCACCTCAGCTTCTCACTCATATAAGCAACAAATATCTACATGGAAAATTCTACATAAAGAGCTTTCTGTCTACTCACAAATTTTATTCCACATTAGAAGCAGCAGCTCTTCAGGCCGGTGGCCTTGGTGATTCTGGGAAACAGTTAATTCAAGACAAACACAAGTAGAAACACATTTACCATAATATCCTTGGATTTTCTCTGATGTATCAACATAGCCAGATAACTGTGCCTGGAGTTTCTAGACCATAGCACTAGAAAAGCATCTCACAAGGACTGCAGGCTAGGTTTAAGTAGAAGATACTGCACTTACATCTCATTCAAATATATTCACATTAAATAAGGTCACCCAAAATGTTTAAATGTATGTACTGGATGGCATTTAAGGGCTTGGGAATCCAATCATGATGGAAAGAATAATGTTAACACAAGGCTAACACAGCACTATCGGACTTGGATCACTGTCTTGAACACGGGTGTTCATCCAGCTCCTCCCGGCCTGTTGACGTAACATAGCACTTGTAGCGTATGTTGCTGCTTGTATGGTCTTGCCCTGGCTTAGAGGCAGGAATGCTAAGCATACGTGATGGATAGCCCTGAATTCCAGCAAAAGGTTCAGGCAGGATTCGTCACCTCCCCACAGACTCTGGCCCCGGAGGCTGCTCCAAGCGGGCTCCCTGCTGCTGCTGGCCTCTGACTCTGGGAGGCCGAGGGACGGAGGAAGGGAAATCGACGGAAGCGTCCCTTGCGCAGCCATGGACCTGCGTCGCTGAAAGAAGAGACGCCGAAAAGTGCTTGCTTGGTACATCTACATAAACACCACGGAGATAAAAATTGACCCCAGCTCGCGTGCTGAGTGACATAACCGAAGTTTGCAGTGAGCTTATAGGGAGCTGCGTACGCTGGTGTTCTCTCTCTAGGGCCTACTGTTACGTGTATTTTGGTCTCTAGCAGAGTGGGGATGTGTTTCATTGTTTTAAATATTAATTTATGTAGGCACAGCAACATGATGGACACCTATACGTCTGTAAGAACACCTATAAGTTTTATGGGTGATGAGGAAGTCTCCGCAGCACATCACGCTTCCAAAAGCGGTGCAGAGAGGAGCCTCGAACTGTCCGAACACAAAGCACCGAGGTCTGTGACAAATGCTGGTCCCTTCTAAACCACTTCACGTGTGTCTCAGCAGTGTTGTGCTCTCTCTAGGAGGCGAGCACCTCCTGCAAGCAGGGTCAGACCATACCTTGTAGGCCAACCAGGCAGGTCTAGAGAAGAAACCTTTTTGGCTAGTGTGACCCAGAGAAGGCTGTCAGCTGCCTGAGGTCCAAAAGAGGCCAGACTCCTTTCATTTTTTTGAATTAGAAAAATAGAAAACCCCTGTCTTGTGAATCGAGGGAGTACAAGACCAGCCTCCCTACTGCAGAATAATTGCCTGAGAGGAGCTCAGGTTTTTTTAGCTGAAAAAATGAAAGGGAGAAATGGGGGAGAGGTTAAATTTAGGACAAGCTTGAACACCGCACAGTATCCCCAATATGAAAAACTAATTTACGTGTAGAAGTAGTTTTGTAGGGTCTGAAAATTTGTTTCCAAAAAGGGTAGATTTAAAACAAACAAACAAACAAACAAACAAAACAACAAAGAACCACTTCAGTGTTCTTGCCAGCATCACCAAACTTGTATTTATTTGCTGTCCACAGACACAGAAGGGGAAAGCTGGTCAGCAACACTTTTTGGAACTGCTAGTTGTTCCACTAGTCAAAGTACAATAAAGGTTGATATACATTATCAAAGTAATTACTTGCATTGCTTCCTGCTTATTAGTGGATTACACATTAGCAGACATTTAGAAAAACATATATTCATTGCAGAGTAATGATATCATGAACTGCCACTGTTCAGGTGTCACATTAAGGTCTCACAATCTACATGTGACAACTTACTGCTCCTGAAATTGTCATTCTTGCTTTCTCCACCTCCCCCAGGACATTTCAGGAATCAGCTTATCCTTATTAGCTCCCACCAAAATTTTTTCTCCCACCCTGAGGAGTAATATATAAATAACAGAGCCTGTTCAGGTGAAAAAAAAAAAAAAAAGGCTAGTATACAAGCGCATATTTTGAAGAAATTCAAAGCCCAGCAATCTGTTTAATAGCAGCGTCTTCCTTGTGCTGCATTCCTGTTACCTAACCACACCTCTTCTGCCCTTCTGAGGATCTTACAAAACTGGGAACCTGCTTGGCAAGTTCACTCCAGCCTTTCGTTACCCACAGGCAACGACAGTTCCCTCCTTGTACCCGCCACGATTCAGCGATTCAGTTGTTACCACTTCTCTCCTGAGCCTCAGACTCCTCATTCTTCTGACAACGACACATTTATTTCTTACCATGCACCAAGCAGAGACCGGGACATTTTATGAACATATTTTGGACTAGGTTCTCCTTCCAGGCAACTTGCTTCACTTCTGAAGTGCTCACAAATTACTCTCCACCAACCTTGTGACCTGAGTTATGAGTCACTTTCTAATTAACTTGTTACAAAAGCCACTGCACACGTGCTTTTTCAAAAACACCCTGATGGTATGGACTGTCCACATCCAGTGGAAATGTAACGCTGGAGTCCTTACTGAAGTTCACAGTGATGGCTAGTTCAGTGTCTGAATTCTACCTGATGAAACGTGGAACAGAAGCTTTTTTTTAAATTGCCAACCCTCAACTGATGGCTTCAATGGTGTTCAGCTATCACAGTAACAGGTGGAATTAGGCTCTACCAGACCCAACCTTCTCTCACTTACAACAAAATAATTGTGTTCAGTGCATGGAAGGTAGACTTTTAATAGGAATGAAATCCTGAAAAGAAAAGAGAAGGGTACTGGGCAGTGCTGAGAACACAATCTGTAGGTGATATTACAAAGTTATGTTCAGCATAAAGTATACACAGCAAATCATGGGATTACTTCAGAGCCGCAGCAAGTAGGAGATGTTCAGCAACTGCCACAGGACAGCAGAGAGCTGGAAGAGAGCTTCCTCCTAAGACTTGTCTTCCTCTGCCAACTTCTCCAGGCTCACTTGAACAATGAATACATCACTCAAAAAAAAAAAAAAAAAAAAAAAAAAAAAAAAAAAAAAAAAAAAAAAAAAAAAAAAGCCAGCAAGAGATAAAAAGAGCTAATAAAAATTAAACAAGCATAGCAAAAGATTTAAAAATACCCAGATTCATGAACCAAATTTTTTTTGCTTTTGACATTGGGCCAGAGAGGGAGCAGGTAGAATATATACCGGGAGGGAACCATGCTCCAGCCATCTTCTGCTGGCGGGTGAGCAGAGCCAGCAGGCAGAAGGGCTCAGCGCAGTCTTTGATGCTCCGTGTTCTAACAATGGGACGCTCTTGGAACAAAGTCCAGCTCTTCATTTGACTTGACAGTCACGTCCTCCATGGGATTTTGGCCCTGCCTTCTTGAAAGCCTGATCTTCTACATTAAGGGCTCTAACTCTGCTGATCAAAGTGGGAAGCACAGATGTGAAAGAATTTCCACTTCGCCGGCTGAAATTCACGGGGCTCAGTCACGCTGCCCACAGCACTAACCGCTTGCCTTATTAGAGCCCCACACTGCAAACATTGACACGCATGCTTAAGTGCAGATGAATAGCCTCATTGAGCTCCCTATGGCTGCCTACATGCATAAGTTACTCACAAAACTGTTTGCAGGATTTAAGCCAAAATGCAAAACTCATTTCTTGACTTGGCATCACCACAGTAAGTTCTTCATACAGACACATTACATTTTCAGTGGTCTATGGAGGAGAGAGTCAAGTGGTTAAAGAAAACTGTTGTAGCAACAACAACTTAACAGATCAAAACAGAAGATGTTTTCAGCTAAGTCTCTTCAAGAGAAGCCAGCTTACCCCAGAAGTTTGGATTGTTAGATGTGAGCATAGAGGCAAACAAGATTTTCTTCTCTCATCAACTGCATCAAGGCTGAGAACACCAAGCTTATGCCACGTACAGTGTTAGAAGTGATGGAGTTCAGCATTTGGTACAGATCTGGATAGTACGGTATTGCAGCAGGGAAAACTATTTTCTACTTTAGTTGAGGGTCCAACGCTCAAACACATGTTTTGATAAAGTGCATGTGCTGAAATGGTCAGAAAAAGCCATGTCAAAGTGAGCCTGGCTTCCACTGGATGCTGCTGAAGACTGTTACTAACCGCTTTGCAGGCTCCCTAACTACCTTAACAGGCTTAAAACATGCTGAGCGTTCCAGGAGGCCGGGCAGGGCATTGCACTGGCTTGCCCCAGCTGTACCATGTTCTAATTTAATGCATTCTTTGCTTTTTAGCCCGCACAGCACAACCTTCCCTGGAAGTCATTTCAACTCCCTGGGTAACGTTTGAAGAACACTTCAAGGGTGCGTGAAGGAACCTCCTCCAGCAAAGGGCTGCAGTAACTGCAACCGTTTACACTGCTGAGGCGTTACTTCTCTCGCAAGCATATTTATTAAGGCCGAAAACTCTCAAAATGATAGTTGCGCACAGTTGTATACGCTTGCATATTCACTCAGTTACATGAATACTGCATTGTCCAAAGCCCCGGTTCCTCCTCCTCCAACTCCCCTTTTCAAGCCACTTGTCACTCCCAGCCCAGCCCTCTCCCTGCTCGCTTCTCTCTCTTCGGTTGCAGCCAGGGCTATGCCATGGACGAGGGCTTCGTCCTCGGGGGCTGCCCCATGATGACCAGGAGGCCAGCGGGGCCGCGCGGTGCCAAAGCAGAGCGGGTGCCAGAGCCCCCTGCCCTAACGCCCTGGTGTCACCCAGCTCTCTGTCAGCTTTCTCCACCACAACACACCCACGGCAGCAGAAACAACGAAATCCCTGGAGGTGGAATTTAGCTTTTAAGACTGAGTGAATTACAAGCTAACTAGGTTAATATTGTTCTCCAGTTTTGCGTGCATCAGGAGAGCTAATGGCTGCAGTGAATATGCGTGCAAATTCACACATTGTTAGCATGTTGTTGACACCAAAGATTATAATAAAGCTTTGAGAGAGCCAGAGCTTCCATACGCGTATCTCAGTGGTTACATCCCCAAAAAAGCTGGGAGATCAACACCGGTTGTGTATTGTAGTTCACCTGGGGTGGGGGTGGAAGAGGCCAGGACCTGGAGCATTTTTCTTTTATTTAGCTCTTCCATAGATTTTCACTGCAGGTCCATATGTATGCCACGTAGTTCACCCTTACAGAAAGAGAGGTAAAACGTTTCATAAGTGTCTTAAACCTGCACATGCACAGCTTGTGTGTGTCAGGGATCTTTACACAGAAACAATAATGACAGGTGTGTGGGGGGGGGGCTTGTAGAAGCTGAAATAACTCCCATTCAACTCCTCAAATTCTCTACTTCTGCCCTCAGTTAATTATAGGGAACCTCTAAGTGCACCATTTTCTCCCACTGATTTACCTCTTCCAAATTTCACCTGTCGCCCAGCAGATGTGTGTATTTTGTTCTTTCCTCCTCAATTTTTCTGCTTGCCCTCAATTCCATCCTAGCCTCGATCTCCATCCTGCTCTCTTCTTTTGCTCTTCCCCTTAAAGCTCTTCTTTCCCTTCACAGTGCACTCTCCAGTGTCTGTGGGGGTGTGCGCACATCTATGTAACGCTTGAGCTTTTTGCCTCCCAAAATATTTGGTATTTGTTTTTATTTTCACCTCCGTGCTCACTTCTTCAGTCCATTTCCTGAAATTTCCTTTAGGATTACGTCCAAACTGGCTTCTTTCTTGGACTCCTTGGAACCAGTTTCTTTTCTTCTTTCTGATTTCAGGTGCATCGAATGCTGGATCCTTTTCCTCCTCACTGTCCTGAAAACCTTTATTCCCAGGCTCATCCTTTTTCTGAATTCTACCTCTTTTTAACCCTTTCAGTGCACTTCAGGAGACTTCTCCCCCCAGGTCTTCTAGGTGTGGATACTCTGAGCAGTCTCTAATAAATTCCAGTGTCACAAAGGTGTGCCCTTATAATTCGGATCTGTCTCCTCCTGCACGAAGGTGTTACAGTTTCTTTTCTCTCTCTTTACCCATTCCTAGCCCTCAGTTAAATCTCCATTTGGCTTAATCGGACCTTTCCTCCTCTATTTTCCTTCTTCTACCCATTTTTTCCTATTCTTGTACTTGCTGCCACTATCCATCACTGATGCCCATTCCCTTCCACCTGGACTTCTCTCCAGGTTCTGATTTAGGCTAGTCAGATCTTGCAGGTCTTTTCTGCTGAACATACAAGATTTAATCTTCCCAGTGCTCTTGCCCATCTTGCATCTCATTTCACCTTCACAAATAAAATTGTATTGCTTACACCCATGAGAACAGCTGTCCTCCAGACTTGCCAAGTGTATCACATCCTCATTCTTCTTACTCTCATCTTACCCCTTGCTCTGCTGTTGTCCATCACCCTTAACACAAGTGCTCGTTTTCAGCTCCAATGTACTCCACAACCTTACTTTTGCCCTTTGTGCAGTTCTAAGAGATCTTCTTCTGCATAACTGACCTGTCAGGCCTTCACGATCCTCTCCAAGTTTTAACACCAACCTTATTTCTTCCATACTGCCCCTCAAGTTTGCAAGTTTCTTTCATAACCCTCCCAAAGCCATTTTGCTGTTACACTCCTCCTTTAAGAACTTTCCTTGACTGAGATACTTACAACGCAATCTTGTGCAGATTGCATGCATCGTGTTTATTTCTTATCACAGACTGCTATTATGGGCTCCCTGCGCTCCTGTCTGCAACCCTGGGTGGGGGAAAACCAGGTTCTGTTTGCTTTCTTCAGCCTCTAGCACAAGGAGTCCTGGTTAGAAGCCTGATAGTAGCACATGATCACTGCATGACCCAAGTTGTAATCAACACCATCTGTGAGCACCTCATCAGCTTTCTAGGTCCTATATGAGAAGGCAAGGATAAAGAATAGGTGTGCAATTGAGAGAACTATTTTTAGAGAGAAGATTTAACATGCAATGATTAGTATAAAAGCTACTTCAGCTTGAGAAAATTAATAACTGACTTGCACAGAGGGTTAGAGACATTTCAAAGCAAACCTGGCCACAACTGCAGCAAATAGTGTTCCCCTTGAAGCAATGGGTCCAGAAGCCATCTGCTGGCCAAAGGCACAGTGCCTTACATGGGGGACAGGAGGAAGAGCCAAGTTCTCAATTTAGAAGCACCAAGTTTGGACTGAAGATGTATTTTTCACCCAAATGTCAAATAATCACAGAATCGCAGTATGGCTGAGGTTGGAAGGGACCTCTGGAGGCCATCTGGTCCACCCCCTGCTCAGGCAGGGACACCCAGAGCCGGCTGCCCAGGACCACGTCCAGGTGGCTTTGGAAGATCTCCAAGGATGGAGACTCCACGACCTCTCTGGGCAACCTGTGCCAGGGCTCTGTCACCCGCACAGCACAGAAGTGCTTCCTGGTGTTCAAATGGAACCTCCTGTGTTCCAGTCTGTGCCCTTTGCCTCTTATCCCAAAACTGGGCACCACTGAAAAGAGCCTGGCTCCATCCACTTTGCCCCCTCCCCTCGGGTATTTATAGACACTGATGAGATCCCCCTGAGCCTCCTCTTCTCCAGGCTGAGCAGTCCCAGCTCCCTCAGCCTCTCCTCAGAGCACTGCTCCAGTTCTTTGGTCATCTTGGTGGCCCTATGTTTGACTTTTTCCTGTGTGCCCATGTGTCTCAATTATCTCGTCATTGCTGAAGTAAATTTATTTAAATGCATTTTAGGCTAAGAAAAAAAAAAAAAAAGTATTGCCCAAGGAAAGTGACTGGCAAGGCCATTAAGAGATCCCATTTTAACAGCAGACTAGAACTATTCTCCCCTACTGCAAAACGCCTGGTTTCTAAACATCCAGCACTCCTCCACTGCATTGCCCTGTTCACACTTGACCTTTCTGGCCACTACTGCATTACTGATTTGCTAGAAAGGCCAGAGAAAGTGCTCTTTACTACAGCTTAAGGAAGTGTTTTCCCAGACATACTTAGTGTCATATGGAAGCTGAGAAAGAGCAGACTAGCACCAAACTGAAGTTAAATCAGTCCACATTTACATTTTGGTCAAAACAGAAACATGTTCAAACCAAAAAGAATTGCTTTGGCAAAACCATTCAGCTTTTGATCAGCTGCCTTCCTACCTAGGAGTCACGTGCAACTTCTCAGCCCACAAGCTCCTACAAGGCTAAAGAAATTCATTTTTAGGTTGATGTCCTGGAAAAACAAAGAAAAAAGAAATCAAAGTCACTGGAAAATCACGTCAAGTATTTACACTTTGTGCTTCAACTTTGTTTAGGACTAGGTTTTCTCTGCTCTCTCTAGTTTAGACCTGCATGGGTGAGAAATAACATTTGGAAATAATGATGAATAAAAATAAATGCTGTTAGGACAGAGTGCCAATTTGCTAGTTAGCTTCTTTCATAGCATTTCTCTGCTGACTCGATGTTATATTGTGCACAAAATGCACTATATTCACACCATGACCTGAATGTAAAACCCCATAAAGTCTGAGTCACGTTCCCTAAACAGCTATAACCCAGTGACCCTATGGAAGAACTGATCCCATGTGGGATTGTTTCCTTGCAGCAAAGTAAGATTTGAGCAGAAGAAAGCACTTGCACTTTTGAGTTTGCTCCATTATCACCCTTCGCATCAGGTACCACATCTGCCTAAATAAGAGTTACTAACCTGGCCAGCAAGACGCAGTACCAAGAACATTTAATCATAAGCAACTAGGTGGATAAAAGGAGAACAAATGCAGATGCAAGATTTAGTCAAAATGAAACTTGGCACAGCAAACTATCAAGTAACTAAAATTAAGACAATAGAACTACTAGAACAAAGGCACTCCTCTCATGGTGGTTGGCAAACAAGTGAATTGGAAGAAAAAGCTGAGTTGAGAGCAGGTGGGAGGAACAGAGCCGGGAGCATCCATGGCACAACCAGCACCAGGGCGGGGGCACCTCCTGGTGGAGCCCTGTGTGCAGGCAGCGAGGCACAAAGCGAATGCGAGTGGCCGTCTGTCCGAGTGACTTGGACAAGAGGACCGGGCTACCCTGCTTCATGAGCTCCTATTGACAGGGTGAGCAGACCAGGAGAGCATTCAGTCAGGCACTGTATACTTAAGAGGTCTGATTGTTACCAATCAAGACTATTGACCTGCAAATATTCTCTTATGGGAAGGGTGGGAGAGAATACTTTCAGTTAAATATATCGACTTTACCCAGACACCTAGATATTCAGCTGGTCAGGCAAATTCAATCTGACTGCAACAAAATCCAGTTCTAACTGTGCATTTATATTATTGCCTAAAAGCCACTGGTTGCCTCTGGATATTATTCACAATAGAAATATTCTGTGTTACAATGATTTCATCAATTTCAAATAATTTGCTGAATTATAAAGACAGCCTGCATTCATAACTACTTACTGTTACTTGTTCGAACTATTTTGAGAGGCTAAAACTGAAAAAACCCTTCAGCTAACACTGAAAATCACCTATAAGATTTTTCTCTGGCCAATTCATCCACCCTCCTGTGAGCTACTGCCCAATATTGGAGCGTGTCCGTACAACCTGTGCTTGCTCACTGTTAACGGTGTCAGAAAATTGTCAAAAGGCTAAGTATAAAATAGGGATACCAAGTAGTGGCACTACAGATTTTAAGTTTAAAACAAATTATTTTAAGAGCTACTTACATGACCATATTTTTATTCAACTATTTCTGTAGCCAAAAATCACAAGACCTTTTTTTCCCCCCCCTCTTCTTAGACCATCTGCCCCTCAGGGACAAACTGATGCCCAGTCCCCCTTGTGCTCCCTCCTGAATGCCCCTCCTCGGCTACAGCCCCGGCTGCCTCCCCTTCCCACCCGCAGTGCCACCCAGCCACGGGCTAGGGCCCCGAGATCCTGTTCTTCCCTTTCCACCTCGCTACTATTCCAACTTTGCTCCACATAAAGCATCTCATTGCAGTGCTCTGCAAGCCAGCAAGTCAGTTACTAAACTCAAATGGCATTTTCAAAGGTTTTTTTTTTCCTTCTATTCCCCCTCTAAGTACAAATCAACACAGACAAACATAACAAAAAAGCCTTTCTGTCTGGGTTATTATACCTTAGGATAACTTCGCCATGTTTGTAAGCTTTTCTCAACCCAGCTGAACTGCCGAACCAGATAGGGAGAAACACGTTCTTGTCTGCAGTATGCTCCGTGTGGTCCAGGACGTATCTCCTGCTTAACGCTGGCAGTCCCATCCCTCCTCCTTCCAGTCTGGAGGTCTAAGGCTTAGCTCTCATTTCTTCTGAGAGCTAGCAGTGGAAATACTTGCAGACTGCAAACAATAAAAGCCAACTTTTATATTGCTTTCTCCCAGATACCAGTGTCATAACCCTCTTTTTACCAGGTTATTTCCTTGCTTTAACGATCATAACCATTGTAATTGTCATTGGACAGTCTCAACTGTCTCTCATTAAGCGGACACATCAACCAGGAGGTAAACAACTGTTGAATGCAGTTGGCTTGGGGGTGGTCTGCCTGGCACTGGGCCCGAGAATCCCAAGGGTGCCCAGGCTTTATGGAGCTTCCCTGACCTTAACTCTGCCATCTCCCCCTCCTTACCATCACCCTCTCAATCCTTAGGTTCACTGAAGAGCAGACGCTCTAAGATACAGTCATTGCCCAGCTCTTCCTTTGCAACCCAAATCCCTGCTAGACTTTAATCAAAGTGGTTCTAATTGCTTTACAACTCTCCTTCCATATTCATCAAACACAGGAGCAGCCATTTGTCACCAGCAACACAATATTATCAAGTATGTGAGAAGCACAGTGAAATGGATAAATACATTGTTAAGTAACCTTGAAGTAAATCAGCAATGGTAACATTACTCCATTAGAAATACGGAATTTGTACTTACTACATATTAACGCACAAGTCACCACTTCATACCAATTGCTATGTGACACAGTGGAAATTACAGCTTCAAACACATTATATAATGCTCGGATACAAATACACAAGTGTTCAAGTGTCAGAACACTGTTTGAAGGCAGTATGATCTACAACTAGAAGCAACTGCTCAAGCACCGTGGAGTTACCACTGCCCAGTCATTATGTCACACTTCACGCGCATTTGTTCTTTTAGAAATTCGCCTCCAGAGAAACCCAATCCAAGATTTCAATACACAAAATCCCAGAGGTAATCCTTTTAGATTTTTCATTGTTCTGCACAGTTGCCAAGTCAGAAACTTCTTTAAGGAAAATTGCATGCAAATGCAGCAGACCCTCCTAACAAACAAAAAGAAATAAAAATGCTAAAGTAATGCTGTAACCACAGGAGAGCAGAAAACTACCTGCCAAATCAATACAAAACCTAAACAAATGCCACATAATTGTGATGAGCAATGATATCAGTAGAGTTCAGCTTTCTTCTGAGACTTCGATATTTACATTTCTAAAACATGGAGAGCTCATCCTTCTCTTGATGTGAAAATTTACTGTATGATTTGCTTAAAAATCAATATATCTAGACAATTTAATAAATGGAATATTAGAAAAATACTGAAGGAACAAATAAGCCAATACAGTGGTTACCAATAACTGGGCTGAGAAGTGTTCCTGGTTCTTTGTTATAGTGATCAAGTCAATTGTATGCCTGATAAAAGCTATGGTTTCAAGACTTAAGTTGAAGGGTGCTTTGGGGGCGGGTGGGATAGGGGAGAAGAAAGACTGGAGCTAAACTATGGGAAAGAATATTCCCTGACTGATTTCAATACATATGGAGAAATTATTTGGTCTAGATCTGGATTCAGTGATAATTTGCAAACTCCAGTGTAACATTCTAAGCCTCTCTGATTCAATTTCAATTAAACCACAAAGAAAGGTCTTGTTTTTTTGAGGAAGTTGTTAGACTGGATAGCATTTCAAAGTTATGATGTGGAACTATCCAGCATGCAGCACCCAACCCTGTGCTTATCTCTACCACCCACAAATATAATGACATTGGGCAGGTTTTGCCTTGCACTTATAACCATCAGTTTACCTGAAATAAAATAGGTGAAAATATGAAATTCAGATGAATGTAAGCACACAACAGTGAGTTGTACAACAGATCTGTAAAAGGATGCAAAAATCAATACAGGACAATTTCAGTTTCATATTGCTAAAGCAAAGAAAAGCTGAGAACTTTCTACGATGTACTCAATCTGGAATACAATATAGAATCATAGAATCATTTAGGTTGGAAAAGACCTCTAAGGTCATCAAATCCAACCATTAACCTAGCACTGCCAAGTCTACCACTAAACCATGTCCCTAAGCACCACATCTACACATCTTTTGAAGACCTCCAGGGATGGTGACTCAACCACTTCCCTGGGCAGCCTGTTCCAATGCCTCACAACCCTTTCAGTGAGGAAATTTCTCCCAGTGTCCAACCTAAACCTCCCCTGGCGCAACTTGAGGCCACTTCCTCTTGTCCTATCCCTTGTTGCTTGGGAGAAGAGACCGACCCCCACCTCACTACAATCTCATAAGACTTGTTCTCCTGACCCCTCACCAGCTTTGTTGCCCTTCTTTGGACATGCTCCAGCACCTCGATGTCCTTCCTGTAGTGAGGGGCCCAAAACTGAACACAGTACTCAAGGTGTGGCCTCACCAGAGCCGAGTACAGGGGGACAATCACTTCCCTAGTCCTGCTGGCCACACTGTTCCTGATACAAGCCAGGATGTTGTTGGCCTTCTTGGCCACCTGAGCACGCTGCTGGCTCATATTCAGCCGACTATCAACCAAT